>WBMZ01012827.1:0-29396 GCA_013400975.1 Atrichornis clamosus | reverse complement strand
CCCCCCGCCGCCCCCCGCTACTGACGCCGGCCCGGCGAGGGGAGCCGCAGCCCCGCGCCCGGAGTGAGGCCCGTCTCGGGAGGGAGACCGCCAGCGCGCCCAGGGCCGCGTCCCGGAGACTTCCCCAAGTCTGCTGGTTTTTAAGCAGGCACTTCGGTTCTGCCAGCGGAACATGGATGTGCGTAGGCTTGCATTGCTGTGGCTTGTGGAATTGTTCTCCTTTGGGGTTTTTTGTCTTTTTTTTTGTCTTTTTTTTGAGAGAACAAGGAGACTGAGTAGGATGGGCTTTGCTTTTCCCCTCTTGAAGTGAATTTTTGAGGTCTTGATCTGGGCTTGACTCCACTTACCCGATTAGTCAGAGATGCACAAGAGCACTCGTGTGAAAACTTTGTGGCGTGTTCGCTACAGGTTTAACTTAGGATCCCAGTTTTCTCGTTCTCAGATCCATTTGAAAGACACAGTACTGCGACAGCAATGGTGTGCTTTGTCCTTTTAAAATTATTTTCCTTTAGTTCAATGGACTCTGTAACAATACGATTCACTGTTGTGAGCACCTGTCAAACTCGTGACAGGCTTGCGTGCCCGTCCCACCTTTGCCATGGCTGCGGCGGCTCTGAACAGCAGGCAGTCTGTTTTGGGACTGGATCTGGGACTGGACTGGGCTGCTCTGGTTTTTGTCATTCGACACACTTTGATACAGCTCCCCGCTCCCCAGGCTCACTTGTAGATCCCATCTGGCTAATAGCAGCCAACAGGGACTTCTGCAAAAATGTTTTTGCTTAAAATAGACTGGTGACTTCTTTTCACACAACTGACAAGTCTAAAACCGGGACGAAGGAGGAGTTAAAATACTTGCTGATGCTGCGTTTATCAGGAGAACTTTGGTAACACCTTTGAGTCATGCACTGTGAAGTAAAAGATGGTGTCCGTCTCGCACACGGTTCTGTATTTTCATATTTGGGGAGCAATTGCTGGTTTGGATGACCCTTCTTAGTGAGGATAGAAAGAAGGTGTCCTCAGTAGCAAATGAAAACAAGTGCCTTAGTTCAGCTCTCTTTATGTTATATTTTGCACCACATTTCTTAAGTATTTATAATTTATTCAGCTTTTTTGCTACATATTTTTCTGTATTTGTATGTTGCTGGGAAAGGACTTTGTTGTGCACACAGCTGGACTTTATGGCGCTGGACACTTGAATTGATTTTACAGTCTTCACTCTTGCACTGCAAGCCTAGAGGTTGACTACCACTGGCGTCCCAAGTCTTGAAGCAAAAACTACCAATGCAAATGGGTTTGTAAGAATAAAAATAAGTTTTAAAAAAAGTTATAAAGCTCACCATTACACATCTGTCTCTTCTGTAGAGCAAAACATAGCAGGAAACTTCCTCGTTTTGTGCCCCCGTGCTAACGTGTGCGGTGCCAAGGGGATCATGCTGCTGGTGTGCCCCACCATGACTGGGACGATGCCCATCTCTGCAGCATTTAGGGCAGTAGCTGAAAATGACTCTCATCCTGCCAGAGCCATGAGGCAAATTGCCCTCTTTAGTCTGTGACAGCCCCTTGTGACAGGCATCTTGTGCAGAGCTGTGGTGTGAGGAAGCTTCACTAGCATGGGTGGAAAATAACTGGGGTTGAGTCTCTTCTGGCTCTTCTACAACTTTGCCTCTACCTGTTTGGTTTTGATACAGTATCCCAAAGTATGGCTTAGGTTTTTTTAATGAAAGAATAGTTAAGACTTTGTCAGAATACAAAAAGCATCCTGACATGGATGTACATTCTTCAGTAAGACCTTGGAATGTCATTTTCCTTTTTTAAAACACGGCATACTGCGAGATTTCTCAGGTCTTCATTTTCTTTGAAGATGTAGAACATCTTAAAGGCCATTATGAGAACATTAGAAAAAATAGCTTCTTTATACAATTCTTCGTACTAGAAAATATTTTCAAGCCTACATCTAACCTGCCTTTTGAGATAGCTGGAAGAGACCCAGAGCTCAAAGCAGAGGGTCTGTTGGGGAAAAGATGTGAAGCAGAGGGAGCTTCAGCCTAAAAGTCCTGCAGTTCTGCTCACATGTGCACTGCTGCTGAAACGCAGCCTGTCCTCCCTCTTCCCTAAAAAGCCTGTACATAAATCACAGTGTGAGAATACAGTCAGAGATGAGGTGTTTAAGTCCTTCAGAAACCATTCTGCTGTTGGACTGTATCAGTTGCTTTGACGATGCACAGAGGAAAAGCTCTGTGCAGGCAAGCAGAAGTTCGTACTGTTGTTTTCCAAGTTCCATGTGAACTCTCGCCAAAAGCATGAAAGGTTTTAAGGGGGTATAGTGAACTCTACTACTTCCCTACACAAGTTTGTTTTAAATCTATCATGCATTACAGGATTACAGGATGTTACATGGGATAATCTGGTATGAATTAGCCTTTCTCCAGATTGCTGCGACAATGAAATAGCGTGCTCTTAAGCTGATGTGTGATACTAACAGTGTTGAGATTGACCCTTCATTTAAGTACAATGTAATATTTGGGATTTCTGGAGCCCATTCCTTATTCTTGCTTTGTTTATTAGTTGCTCCAGAGACGAAGGAAACTGCCAAAAAAAGGAGGGGAGGGATCTCTCCTTAAACAGAATTTAACGCAGCAGCCATATGCTGATGTCTGTGTCTGGGCAGAGGTGTGGTGCTGGTACTGTGAGGAATCCTGGCTAGCTGTGCTTACTGATAGGGGCTAGAAACGTTCTCTGGTAGGCTGTAAACATCGGCATCCAGAACATGTAACGTTTCTGTGTGCTCTTCGGACGTGTGATCTCAAATTAGAAATGCGAGAAAGTACTTGCTGAGGCTAAACAGTCAAATCTGAGTGCTTCAGAAAATCGGTGCCAATCTAAAATCCTGACAATTTTGTTAATGAAAGCACAATATTTTTTTGCCTTGATACCCGGTAAAGTGCTTTAAGAATACTTTTTGTGAATGGAAGGGGGGAACCTCTCAGACAAAAATCAGACATACTGACTTTTTTAATAGACTAAATTTTTGTGCTTTTAAGAGCTTACAGAAGCATAGATTTCCAAAGCAGATGTCAAAGACAGCCTACTCACAGTTGTCTGCATTTTCATAGCTGAGGTTACTGAGGGCTATGGAAATTCAAGGCTTCATCAAAGATTACATTGGCCAGCAGTGTAAAAATCCAAACTGGACCATGTGCATACCAAAGGCTTGCAAATCCACATCAGCAAACCCCATGGTTGCCACTCCTGGTCATAGGTTGAGATACATGGCATAATTGCAACATTATCCTCAAAGAAATATCTTCAAAATGAAGTGGGTTTAATTCTATAAAATCTAAAGGCCAGTAGAGCAAAATGTTAAGCACTCTTCCTGTTTGGCTGCATTACTGTTAATGTGTTTTCTAAAGATTCAAAGCACAGCTTTTGCAGGATGTGCTCATAAACATACTCCTTCCCCTAACTTAAATAAGAAATGATAAAGATTTACTGTGCTTTTGGAAAAACTCCAGCTCCAAAGATTTTCATTTTATGCAGATTTCTGTTCCCCACCATGGATTAAGGGCTTAGGGGAGGAATAGCTGCCAAATGGTTTTATAGGTGTACATAAACCAAAAAAGTTTAATATAGTTGAAACTCTATAGGGGTAACTGTGAAGGACATGAAAGTTAAATCTTCCTTAAGCAATTTTCTGCCATGTACACTTACTTTTAAATTCAGATGTAAATGATTCAGAAAAGGACTGTGAAGCTAAATTTACTTCGATGTCATGAAGATCTGCAAACTTGCATGAAAACTACTTCTGTTTTATTTAAAATCAGAGCTTTCAGTCAGTACTTGGAAAATCTGGCTTGTACTCCCATTGGCGTCCCTGGGATTTGGATCCAGCCCAAAGTACTGGAGGAAAGTAGGGGAAATGATCTAGGTTTAATTGTCCATTCTGTTCAGAGTCTTGTGTTATGGGGTTAGGATAACATGGCACTGTGATGGATGTTCATCTGTCAAGAGTTCAAAATCTGCTGTCTATGCATGGCAGTAATTAAATCACCTTAATTGTTTTTTCATGATTCTTTCTGAGAGAGGGAAAATTACTTGCCTTGGATTAGCATATTGCCAAAGACTGTTATAAATATTTATGGAGTGTACTCTTTCAATAGAAAGCCTGTACATTCTTCACAGGTCTCCATAGTTCTTTTTCTTGAACACAGAAGAGTAGTTACTTGAATGCACTAATTACCATCATTTCCCCCTCTTCCCGGTGCAGTAGATACCGGGTTTAACAGTAAAAAAGGTGAGTAGTTTAGAAAGAAGCATCTCTGGCAAAATATATTTAATGACCTCTGTAAGCTGCCGAATCTTTTTGAAGCTGCATATGTTTGTAAAACAGGTTTGAGAGTTCAAAACTTTTTCCTTTTACAGTTGTAGAAAATACACAGTTTTGGAAGAATTATTGGTTTCTCTCTCTGTTTTTCTTCCTGCTTTCACATTAAGGGCTCATGCACTATTCTTATATTCTAAAATACTGAAAGAATAAAAAGTGGGAATGTAAATGCTCAGTTAAAAGAGTTGCACAGCTTAGTTCTTTTTTTTTTTTAAAGGTTGTCAAGCAAAATATTCCCAAGAGTATGAAATAATTATGCCTGTGTTAAGAATGGTGGAACAAAGCGATCAGTATAGTCCTGACTTGAATAATGCCAGGATTTCACTGTAGATCATTATGGAAAACTCAGGAAAACAGTCGGTGCACAGCTCTTTCATGGCTCTGTTTACGCGTACGTATGGTCTGTGAGAGATGCATTTATGTTGCATTACAGGAAGTCAGTTGAGGACTGGTGCTTCTCCATAAAATTATTCTACCTCCTGGTGTTAGAGGGTAAAAGTCTTGCTTTTAGTGCTTTTAATGCCTGGAAACTTGGAAGTTTTTTTAATATAGAAATACCTTTCGAGAAAAGTGAGTAGTAAGTTAAAATCCTTCTCAGCCTATTTCAACTTCGTATGTAAAGTGTTCACATGCTTCTCTCCTGGGTTGCTCTCCTCCTGAACATCTGTACCTCTGATATATCTGGGCATTTTGAAATGGTGCTTTCAGTTGCAGTAAAACTTCCTGAGAAGGTGTCACACAACAAAAATGCCTGTCCTTTGAACAGTTACTAACTAATATTAATCAAATGGTTCTTTTCTTTCCTTTCAGAGCGCTGTTTTCAAGTTTATTCTGTAAAAGTAACGACAAACTTCAGTAAAGGCAAACATTCAAATTTTGGTTCATACTGCTGAGGTCAATAGTTTGCTAAAATGTTGAGATCAGGAAAAAAACATTTTTAACGTAATACAAAAGCAAACTTGTTTTGCTAAGACATTGCAGCTTTAGTAAAGATATTTATTGAGCTCTGTTCTAAGGAAAAAATATATACTTTTTATAATAGTGGACATTGTACATAAGTCATGGGATCATTCCTTTGTGTTTTAACTGTTCCTGTTGTTTACACTGCTTTGACAAAATCCAACAAAGCTTCTGACAGCGTGCCAAGAGAGATTTAATGAGTATTGCAACGTAAACGGAATGGTGAAGCACAGAAGGTGCAGCTGTAAGAGCACAGCAGCTCCGAGGCTGGACCACAGTGCCAGCTCTCCAGTCCGCTCGCTCCATCCCTAGCCAAGAGTAAGAACAGGGCGAGTGGATACAAACAAAACACTAACGTCATCCCAGCCTACAACCATCATTTTTGTGCTGGACTTCCTAAGCCAGGTGTGGTTAGTAAATATTTTCCTTCCATGGTTCGTGGGATTTAAATGATAAAGCATTTATCAAGCTATGCTTTTATACAGAACTGGGTACATTATGGCAAAACTCCTTAGAACGGACATGAGGCAAGGGAAAAATATATTTGTAGGTATCTTCCAATCACATACAGCTGGTATGCACGTAAGTAACACTAGTTGAGCATGCACTCAGATGTATGTTGAAAGCAAAGGAAACATACAGATCTGTCCAAAACAGGGCACAAGCATCTAAAATGCCTTGACTGCGTTGGGTTTGAGGGGTAAATAGCAATACCTTTGCTAGCTTTGCACTTCTGTTAACAAGCTAGATAGTGTTATGCAGACTTTTGGACTGTAGCAGCAGAAGTGTTCTTCACGTTGCTTCTAATAAGTAACGTATAAATACTATATGATAAGCTGATTGTTAATTTCAAGTAATAACTAATTTTTCCTTGACTGAGAAAGTGAGCTGTCTTAACCTCTGCAGTACAGATTGGGGACAGAGGGAAATTACAGAGCCTGATTAAGTTTTTTTCCTTGATGGTCCTCTCTGTAGAATGTATCCTGAAGGTTACTACTGCTCCTTTGCAGGTGGAAATAGGAAGAGAGAATCTGAGTGGTAACCTTGAGAAAGCAGGAGCAGATGGCATGAATTGGGACTGCAGTAGTGTTCTATCTACCACCAAAAGTTAACAGAATTTTCAGGCATTAATGGGGAAGTAATCCCCTTCATACTTCTGAGGAAATTAATAAGACATTTCACATTCCTGTGACTGCATGTCTATGTGACAGCATATACCACCTACAGCTGTATTCTTGTTGGAAACAGTGATGAAGAACTTCACTGGAAAGGTATTTTGGAAGAACTGATTATGCATTGAAAGAGCTCTCTTATTTTTTTGTAAATATGGTGAAAACAGATTTAAACAGTAAAAATGTTACCAATGGAGTTGTCCCTCTTTATAAATCAGGGGTATGCTATTTATAAGTATGTTTATTTTGCTCCCTAGCATACATTCTCAGATCTTGGAATGGTATGCAGTGCTTGTTCCAGTAATTAAGCTGTTTTAAACAAGAATTTTACATGTACTGCTTCAGCGACCAAGTTTCTTAGAGTATAACACTGGCAGCCCTTCCAAGCCTGTGTCATCTAAGAGTATAAGATGTTATTACATTTCTGTGAGTTCACTGGAAATTTAAACAGCAATCAAACCTTTCTTCCCCTGCCCTTTCTCCATTAGCTTAAGTGCACTTAATTATCCAGTTGTGAATGTGGAGATTTAAAATACAGAATCTAACGTATATTCCCTATTAGAATAATTAAATTCATTTTAATAAAATGTTCACTAAAAGCAATTTACATTGCAATGCTTATATACCACATAAGAGGAGAATTATTATTGTATTTGCATTTTATCTGAAATTGAGAATGGGTCTACATTTATAGTCTCAGGTACACACAGTATTTTATTCTGTACACTGTATTGCCTATGAAATGCATTACTATATATTTCAATCTAACTGTACAAAATGGTAAAATACACTTTAAATGGCAGAGAGCAATGGGAGTTTGTTCTAAATTAGACACTTTAATTAGACACTCTGATTTAATAATGTTTTCACAGAGCATGAACAACACAGAAGAATATAAACAAAGATGAATTTTGTGAAGGAAGAAAAAGGGAGGTTTTTAAAGGCCACAGTGCCATGGAGCTAGTTTTAAGCTTCTCTTTTTCTACTTAAAGAACCCCACAACAATTCCCTGAATAAAAGGAAGCTTTTTTTCTGTATGCCATTAAAACAGCTTCGCACTGCTTAATTTTTCTGCAAACTTCTAACAGAAAACAAATTCAAGCACAGCAATGACTTGCACAGAACCTGATCAGAAATTCTCCTTGCTTTTTTTTTAATGTATGGTCTTAAAAGTGTTGAGTATTCTACAGATTTAAGAATAACCAATAAAATGCTATACTGAGTGTTCCACTTTTGCTAGGCAAAGCTTGTTGCCAGTTCATGACTTACAGCACTTGAGTTGCTGTTGTACTTAGGTTCTTTTCCTTCTGCAAAATTCAGGATCTTTATGAAAAAGGGAAACCTTGCATAAAGTGATGTGGAGCTTTCTGCTAATAGCTGCACCTTAATAAATTAAAGGACTCGGTGGTGAAAATATATTTTAAAGCTCCCAAGTCTCAGTAATGCAAATCTTACATTCTGCTGTTCTGATCTCTTAATTGTTAAAAGTAGGACAAGTCTAGTTATTAACTCTTGGAAACTAAAGAAAGAACTAGTGAAAATTTTATGTCACCTTCTGAAATGTCAAAGGATGCTTTTCAAAGAAACCACACAATGCAGCCTGTGATATGTGTAAGTATCAAGGTGCAGGAGACAAAAATTCTGTCCATCTTTGGTTTTAACACTTAAGATACATATTTAGTCACTGAATTCAGATGCTGTGTATTTTTAAATGCAACAGGATCAATAAGAACCTAGTAATTGGGTGAGGGGTTTTAAATCTAACACATTTTTCATGGTCAGTGAGAGACAAGGTCAGCAGCAGAATAATGTATCTGGTTACAGGTAGTTTAATGAAGTTATTGTCAAAATAGGGCAGGAACTATTCCATCACATGGGATGTACAAGCAAACAGATTTCAAGGCTACCTTACATGCTATTATAAATCACAGCCATATATCTTAGAACATGTGACCTATTAGAAAACAGTACTTTGGTTGCCAAAAACTGAGTCTCTCAGGCATTTCTTCTGCTGAACAGAAAAGCTCAGACATGTGCAGTGAGTTTATGCTTCTGTATGTGGCATTGTAGGATGCTGAAGATGGTCCAGTGTGCTTCAGGATCAGAGGCTTCTCTTAGCTATGTGTTCCCTGGACTCTCAATGACCAATTTCTGTGTGGAGTACAGCTGGCCAATAGTAACCTGAAATCAAACCAAAATATCAGAAAGCTGAAACTGGAAAGTAAACAGGTTATAATTTAGGCTGCACAAGACAGATTAAATAAAACCCCCAAAGTGAGTAGCCCATATATTAAGCTTTTTCATAATTACAGTTTTCTTTCTAGAAACATTTATTTTTGTAAATAATACTGTTTTCTAGACCTTAAGAAAAATAACTGATACATAAAATACCTGCATATGTAAAATCTTGAAATAATGACATTGAGGGATACTGTTCAAAGTCTCAAATTAAAAATTAACATTAGAAGTTACTACAGAGGAAAAGTAAGGAGGTTCTATGTTTAGAGAAATGAAAAGATGAATATAATGAAAAATAAGAATATGGGTAGTCAGCAGATACTTCTTACGCTTTTTGGGTGGAATGCCTAGATATAAATTGCATGGCATGGTATTATTTTTCCAGTTCCTTTGGAAACCTAATTTAATTTGCCTTACAAATGGTGAAAACAGTTCAACAGTTGTTAGTTCAGCAGTAGCATTTTACACACACTGAAACTCTTTCTTGTTCATGAGATGGTATTCAGACCTCCTGTATTTGTGCTTTCTAGTGCAATGAGGAAATGAAAAATGACAAAAATGCAACATTGATGCTTTGATTCCTCTTGTTCTTTAGCACTTTCTAGTCTGCCCCGTAACATTGGTAAATTGTCTTGGCTTAGCAGCTGAGATGGGGAAGGAAGAAGTTTCGTGCAAGTAGGGTAATGAAAGCAGGAGCTGACAACATTTATTTTTAAAAGTATGGATTTTGGAGTCGAATTTAAAAAATCTATTATCCCCTTTCTTGCCCCTACTTTCTCCCTAAGGCCTGGGTACACAGTATCTCTGTGTCCTTTTCACAAAAGAAAGGTTCATACATTTAATTATTGAATTAGGACAAAAAAGGCTAGATGCTTAATTACACTAAGCACAGTATATTTAGTAGAATTTAATACTGTGCAAATTAAGCCTGACAGCAAGTCAGGCTCTCAAAGTAGTAAAAAATTAGGGAAAGAATGTTTTAGGCATTTTCCATTTACCATGTTTTGTAAGGAAAAAAACCTGTCCGCTCTTAAATAAAAATTTCTCATCTATGCTCACACTCACATAAAAAGGGCATAATATTGTCTTTTAGGAAATGAACTATTTCATCTTGATGAACAGCCTTGTCTGAAACTTGCAACACATTGATTTTAATCTTGAAATATTTATTACAAGGGAGCATTTATGAAGCTGTTCGTAAAGGAACAGAAGTTTTCCTTGCCAGCAGATATTCCCTTGTTTTGGCACTCTGAGCTAAGTCAGTAAAAACATATGAACAACGCTGATTATTTTTGAAATGACTTACGAAGTACGTTGCACACAGAATCTTTAAAACAAAGGCCATACACAACTGTGGCATGTGTTACCAACAGAAATTTTAAGCTGTCAACAAGTGTTAGTTGTCAAAGAGAACTCGCTGCTCTGGGTTATGTGGCAGGCTGTACACTTTAGTTGCTGCCTTACCACAAACCATGCTGCAGTACTTAATTTTTGTATACTGTGTTTTGGAGCCCAAAGAATCTTTAATCCTTTCCCACACAGTAGAGCAAATTTAATGGGAGGCTCAGAGGGATTACAAAAATGCTGAAACCTGAATTGCATTTTTTTCCTCCCCACAACTGGGGAGATAGATGAGACTGAGTACGTGACTTCTCAGTCAATCATATTCAGCTGGGCAGATGGCTTTGTAGGAGAAAGGTACGAGCTGCTGTTTGCTGTCCCTGTGCCAACAGGTGATATTATCTACTGCTGCACCTCTTGACTCGAACGCAATAAAAACATGGATTTATGTGTGAGCTGCTTCCTTAGCAAACCACAGGCGTGCAGGCATTCCAGTGAGCACAGAGCCACCAGTGCTGTGCTGTCAGCCTTTGCTGGGCTGCTGCAGCTTGCCTGCTCGGGTGCCTCCCTTCCAGAACCTATGCCATGGCATTTTAAGCTGAACTTTGAAACGTAAGGATTTTTTTTTAAGCCATTAGCCTTGAATTTCTAACGTTATGATCAAGCCTTTCCCATGTGCTTTAGACAAAACAAACAGACCTTCCATTTATAGCTGCTGAAAAATTCCCATCTATAAACATCCCCTGCCTCAGCAGAAGGACTGCACCGGTATTTACACACTGACACTCATTAACCCTCCAAACCACAACAGCCTTCTTAGTGTCCTCACCACCTAGAGTCTAAAGAAAGCACTTAGGCAGCAGGCAGCCACTGTGGATCATTCTCCCGAATTAGAGACTTAAGTGGCTACCTATTGTGCTCTTTTTTTCATCATGCATGTTTGTAGCTTGTACACCGCATTTATTCTTCTGGTAGGTGGCTGGAAGCCAGTGCATAGGTCAGTGCCAGGGTATTTTCACTGACCACAGGAACCTTTTGGAGAAAAAGGCTTTATGATTTGTTTAGTAACTTGGTTAATCAAAATTTTATTTACCTCTTTAGGCAATACATTACAATTAAATTCCCTCGGAAAAAATGTGCAATAAAGAACCACTTTGTCATCAGGAGAAGACAATAAATAGAAATATAAAAGTTGCTTTTCAGCTCTTTCTGAATTATTTGACATTTAAATTCTTCCTGCAAAACTATGTACTTTAGTTCTGACAGATCCAGCCCTCAAAACCTGACAGTTTATCCTTGTTCAAAGATTTAGTACAAGTCTATATGGTCAGCTGTTTCTTGTAAACTTGAAAACCTTACTAATGCCCTTCAGCTGAATGCAGGAGAAGGCTTAGGGCTTCAGAATGGGATTTATCAGCAGATGTAAGTGAGGCAACAAATGGGGAAAAAGAAATAACTGAAGAGTAACTGGTCCATCCTGTAACCCAATCATTCTCTGGTTATTAGGTATTTGTGTGTTCATATGGAAACAGTACTATTCCTTTGTCATAGCTGGAAGCAATCACAGGAGTAAGCCACTTCATGTAATTGTTCATTGCTATTGAGGAAAAAAGCAAGTAGGAGAGGTTTTCCCAATATAACAGAGCATTAGAGATGTGTATGGGGAGGTGCAGTAAGAATTAAATTGTAGAATTAAGAAGAATTATAGAAGCAAAATCTGAATGTCCTGAAAACATTGAAAGAACATGCTGTTACCCTAAAAATTCAACAAATCCAATCAAATTGGCAACTCTGAACTCTGTCCTCTCCAAAGGTCTCTGGCTGGCCAGTGTCTGACTGTCAGGGACACCTGTGGCTGGTGAGCAGGTTATGTGTAGCTTCCACACCAGGACAGATGCAGTTGCAATGGGACAGTGTTGGCCTGGGAGGCAGCCTGAACCCTACGGGCTAGCCTGAATCCTAGGGTTGCCTTCCCATCTTGACATGGCCAGTGGAGTAGATCATGCAGACCCACTGCCACTACTTGCAGAGTACTACTAGATCATCCTCCTCAGCTTTTGAAGGTGTGTGGCACATATTGTGTTTTTTAGCCACGTGACGATTTTACTTCACAGTTCAGAGCTGAGGTAGAAGTGAATGCTCATCTTTCTGCATTGCTGAAAATAAGGTGACCAGGTTTTAAATTTTTTTTCAAATTTGCCTCAGAGTGCACAGTTCTGCTCTGAAAAGTATGATGGCACCTTTTCTTGACAGCTCTCTATAAATTCAAAATGTCTGTCTACTTCAATAATTGTCACATTTTTCCTTCCTTAATTGTGTTGGCTCTGCAGCACAAAGGTGGCCAGACATCTCTTTTTCCCATGTACTTTATAGAATTGTAATTGTGTGGTGTATAACCCATGAGCTCCAACAAATCCTGCTGAGCCCTGATGAAGATAATTTTCTCACTGTCACTGAATTACTCATCCTTATCTTCCTGCCGAACCTGCCAATCTCCAAACTACTAGCTACCTGCTTCGGTGAGGTCTCACTGATTCAAATTTCAAATGTGAGTGCCCTAAAATTACTTGGGTAAGTAGCTGGGCAACAGACCTGAGGAAAGGTGATGTCCAAAAGGACATGGCAAAGATGAAGTGTACACTCACATGGGTGGATCTGAAGAAGGATGTCCACAGCTTCAGTAAACAAATGCAAAGTCAGAATGCCAAGAAATCTGGCTAGTAAGAGCTCTTAGCAGGATGGACACGTGAGAAGGAAAGACAAAATACAGGCCTCAGTCCTTGAAGAAATCTTAGCACCTTGCACTGGGGGTGACATACCTTGATTGGGATGCCCAGCACATAGAAACATCATCTTCCCACCTGCAGTCAGGGTATGTTATGTAAACCAATGCAATCTGGCTACAGACCCTTGTAATGCTACTTTTACCATTGCTTTCTAAGCTAAGTCGATGTAACAGTCGTACAGAGGAGCTTCCCTCTTCTACCCCTTCTGTGTCTCACCCCATTTCTAAAACAAGTAACAAAACTAACAAATAGTTGTTGCTATTATTATTAATTACAATAACAACAGCAACAATAGCAAAAATAATAAATGTTTATTTAATAACTTTCCCCTTATTTAAATATAATTGCTGAAGTAATCTCGTGAATAACTTCCTGCCCTCAGAAGCAAACTAACCCTTTTTTTTTCTTTTTTTTTTTCATTGCCACTATTTATTTTTTGATGGCAGACTAAAGCAGGAGCGGCCTAATAGGACAGGGTGCAACACTCTCACCTTATGTAGAATCAACTTACTGGTAAAGACAAGGCCTAAACACATGAAAGTGTCACCACAGCATAACAATATGAAAATATTGTAAGACAGCAATTCCCTTAGCTCTCAGTTTTAAAAAAATTGATCTCCCAGGAGCGTTGTCACTGGAGAAGTAACAATGGTTTCTTGTTTTTCTTAAAGAAATGCTGATGATAACTAAAGTTGATACCCTACAGATAGCTTTACATATTAAACACATTTACAAATCTAAAGAATATATTTAAGTTGTTACATACACATACATAAATACATGAAAAATATATTAGAAAACCAGTCTCTGGATACTAAACATAGCCATCCTCTCTCTCTTTCATTACAAATTTGCAGGCAAGAAAAGGTTACCTTATTACAGCCAGGAATCACATATAAACATATGCATTTTAATGTTTTTTTATTATGGAGAAATAGGAAAAAGTCCTGTTTACTAATATACTTTTACCATACTCACACACACACATTTTTATAAATATATCTATAAAATCAGATGTTTTTTTTCTGTAGCACCTGAAAAGTTGACAGGTGTATCTCACAGGCACACCGCTGACTCTTAACAAGGAAGAAAAATCCCCGATGACACCACACATCGCATTTACTGCAGCTAATCTGGGCCTCTAATGCGATATGATGAAATTCCCCATTCATATTTTCTTGCACTGTGACTATAAAATGCATTTTAAGTGAAAGCTGACCAGAACAGAAATGTATAAGGGTAATGGTTACTTTTAAGAGCTGACAACAGTGTTACAAGTTCTTTACCTACTGTATTTCTGGTTGGATGATGCCAATCAATTTGCAATCCTATTGCAAATGTGAGTGAAGTGGTTATTGTTTTTAGATAACATTATCTTTTTTCCCCATGCCCCAAATCAGATCTGCTACACACAGCACACTTTATCATAAATATTTTTCATATTAACTAAGGTCAGTTTAATGTTTTTTGTTTGTTTTTAAATGAATATAGACAGCAATTATTTAAACTATCTTATATTGCAATAATAAACACACCAGTGTGGTACACAGTAATTAATGAAACTCAAATCAACCAAAACCTCATCAATAACTTCAGTTCCCTGCCAAATCTTTGTGTAGGGATTAAGTGCTGCACCAGTAGCCTTATTTATTTTTACTCAGGAAAGAATGTTGAAAAACTGCATTTGGCTTCTTAAATACATAGGTTATTCCAGTTCTTCAGAGCTGGAATCAATGTGGAAAAAACTGAATTTGGAGACATTTCCCCTATTTTAATTTATTCCATTTGTCTAGACAGAATGGGAAAGGAAGTGAAGGAAGCAGAGAGCTGAGAAGTTGGAATTACCATTTTACTTTTGCCTGTGTTTTGAAAATGCTTTTTTATTTGTTTCTTTGCACCATAACATCTCCTACAACCACTGCTACATGAAGCTTTTGAAAAGGCAGGAAAAATTAATTTATTGCTACCATTTGTCTGGCTTTCACTAAGTAGGAAGGTGTGAAGTAAAGTAACCCAGCTAATAGGCGAGAACATATCGAAAAGTTATTTCTCTTAATAATGATAAATTATGTAATTTTGTTACAACCATATGCACTTTATCTTGGGACACCTTCATTCGGCCTATCAGAAGCAGGATGATGTATTTATTTAACACTCTTATTAATTCTTGGGGTCTCCCTGAAGAGTTACTCTTCAGTGAAGAGAGCAGAGAACCTTACCTGTTCCAGCAACGATTTACATGTAAAATACTGTAAGCATATATATTCATGTGTATTTGTATATGATGATCTAAAATTGCAAGGGATTCTTCTTTTTAAATGCTTACTATTTCTCATTTAAGAGAGCCCCTTTCTTTTTAAATTACATAAACATGCTACCGTCCTTACAGACAACACAGGCATGACAGACACAGCCTTTGCTCCAAATAGCTACACTTGATATAGCTTGAAATAACTAGGATCCTGAATGGAGAAAGGAAAATGTTGGGAATCTTTCAAGTCCCTTCTAACCTGAGTTGTTCTACGATTCTATGAAAGCCAAGTGGACCAGATAACGTGGTTGTTCAGTAAAGTCACACTGTTTCACTTCTCTCATTGCCTGCAAGCTGCTCAGCCTACAGATAAAAAGGAGCGTGACAAGGAAAATGCCATCTTAAAAGCATGCAGGGCCCAACAGCAGATGGCTGCAAAGAGGAAGAATCATCCCTCTACTGCAAAGGTTACCTTACAAAGATGTCAGACAGTGGGCCACAGGAAAGCAAGCAGTGACTGGTTTTGGGCTTAAACAGCCAGGTGAAGGTTTGATACAACAAACATCCAAGGAAGAAGCAGGTCTGCAGATGTAATACTCTGACCGGGTGTGATCTTTGCATGCTTTCAGCATCCTGGCAATCTCCAGGCTCCTCCCTCCCTACTTGTTACCTGCTAATATTATTTCAGCATCTTGCCTTTTCTCTCTCTTCTCTTTCACAGAAGAAGCTGGTCTTCTAAAGAGTCAATCCCGTGTGGGTAAGGAGGAAAAAAATGTAGCTCGATCTTTTCTCGACATAGCATGCAGAAGAGAAAAATCACTCAGTTAAGATGCTGAGTGTGGCAAGGAAAGGAATATAAAACATTAGTACTTGAAAATACAGAGACAAAGACCTGGATAACATTGTGCTGAGTGTGGTATAACAGGTACTCTAGTAATGCTGAGACATTTGGTATGTAAATACCCAAACCATTCACAGAGGACCCTATGTTTTGTAGCAACTACATAAGCAAAATTCATCAATGCCAATGTGAGTGCCTGCCTTACTTTTGTCAGTAGTATAATACCACAGCCACTGTCACAAAACACACATTCTGCACTAGGCCCACGAAAGTACTGTAATGTTTGTGTATTGCAGATACACTAATTCCACGATACCTACAAAAACTAGATTGTCATTGTTAAAGGAAAATATTTCACTCTTCAGTGTCTTCTTGGGTCAGTACTTGTAAAGAGACTTTTGGAATGAAACACAGAAGAAAATTTAGTCATTATAGACAGGTATAAGCAGGTAATAAATATGCTTACTGAGTAGTGTGATCAAGTAATTCTGTAGCCCTAGTAAACTTTAATGACTGTGAACTATTGCAGGACTAAAATGGGCTGCCACAACATTATGACAACAATCATATTTTAAAGACCACTTTTTACAACATTTGTATTTGAAGTCAGATGCCAGAAATGCAATGTACTGAAAGTATCAACCTTAGGCTTATTTGTCATGTGAACTTGGGAACCTGGCTGCTGGGAAGTGCTGCAAAACATTTACACAAAGGTGTATATAGCATGTCTGTAGGTTAATGTCTTTCAGAAAATTACTTATCCACCTGTGATCACCCACCTTTTTTTAAATACAGCACAACACCTTCTGCATTTGTCCTCCCTCTCAGTACCAGAAAATTTCTGCAATTTTGTCCCAAACCTTTGGAATTTTGTCCCAAACCACTGGAACTTAGAGAAAGTTCCAGTGACAGCGAACGGTACAAATACTTTCTGTGTTTTTAACTGCAATTTGCTTTTTAAATGGTGACTGTCTAAAGCCTTGAAAAGCTTGGATGCTTTATCTTCACCAGATTTTTAAGTGAACAGTATACAAAATAAGTGGAAGGGGAAAAGTACATAAAGTGTGTTCATTGGGAAAGGCTGAACTTCAGGAGCTAAGACATTTTGAGACAGCAGGTACCAAGATACTAAGTACTGAAAAGCAAGACTGGCTGGATATAGTTCTGGGAAGATGCATCTGAAAGTCTATATACAGGAAAAATGCCAGAAAATATGTCAGAGCTCACACAGATCAATAGTTGAGGAGTGTGCAAGCCCAGAGTGGTGAGAACAGCTAAAGCCAATGATTCTTCTGTGAAGAAAACACTGTGGCACACGGCAATGCTGATCGCTCCAGAAAATGCATTTGGCTTGGCAACACGGAAAACCTTGGTCACCTGCTGCCTTTGAAGGCAGCAGCTGCTCTGAGCCCAGCTGGGCCTGTGCTCACGTCCATTCAACGTCCATGCCTGTAAGGCCTTACATGGCACAGCAGTCACCCGAGCACATTTGCTACATTTCACTTTGATTTTGATGTACAAGAAGCTTTCACAGCATGCGCAGTACCAAAGTGTGAGGCTGCACAGACACCTGCAGCAGTAACTCCATGAGACAAATGGATAACAAGTACACAACATGTATTATGTTTGAGGACTCTCCAGTGGGAGCTGAGACACCTCTCCCTGCAGCATCCTGCCCAGTATTTTATAGAAAGTATATACAGGAAGCACAAGTACAGAGATGTATAATTACTCTCAGAGCTCAGATCTTTGACTACTTGCTTGAACAAAAGAATTAACTGTAACTAGTAGGAAAGCTGCATCAATTAAGACAGGTTGGCACAATCATCTACTACAGAAAGATGCATAAAATATTTTTTCTTTAAAGCATAACACCCTGTGTACATTTGGTAAGGCAATACACTATTTAACTAAATAAACTTGAATTTGTTTTTTTTATTTATTCTGATCTTATCCAGAACACCAAACATAAAGGGGAAAAGTTCAGGTGACTCAGAACTGTAATATTGTTTAATCTAGCAATATAAATTTTCTGTTTTCTTAATGTCCTTTGAGCCACAAGAATGTTTAAAAAAAATGTATTTTTATCTGCTGCTGAAGCTGTATTTTGGGAAGTGAAAGAGCTACTGAATTTTGGATTTGAATGGATGTTAGCTATAATTTAATTATTTGGTGGTGATATGTCTACTTCAAGACTCCAAACTGTCCTTATCAAAATTCCTAGTGCTGGTTACAGGACAACACCAGGTACACTGTGTTTTGTAAAACTGACAGGTGCTTTATTACCATTTTAAAGTAACAAGGCCTTTTATGTTTTGGGGGAAAAAAAATCAATTTTGTAACATATACAATTTTCCAAGTCACCCGAGACAGAGAAACTTCATTTTCCTCCAAGAAGGCTATAACCAAGGATTAAACTTAATTTTATATGACGAACAATTTACTTTAAGGTTGCAATATGTCTCTTCCTCTGCACTGATGTTGCCTTACACACACCTCAGATGTGATTACAGGCTAGGCTTTTCTCTGTGGCCATTCAAATTACAAAATTGAATTTGAAAGAGCAGAAATAACAAAGTGAATTTATCTTTAGAAAATATAGCTTTACAAGTATTTACAAAGACGAATTTTGTATTGGATGTTTTTGATTCAATTTCCATCTTTACCCAGAAAGGAGCACCCCATATGGGCAAATACTTACACGTCAAGTCCCTACTGGAGTGTTCTGGAGATCTCTAAGTGTATCAGGACAGGAATATATTTTTATTTTTCTACATTAAAAAGACTTCTTTTTTTTGGCAAAATTGTTACAGATTACTAAACTACAGTCATCTGTTCCTGACAAAATCATTAAAATAATTTCCTTGTTTATCTTACTTTCTCTGATGAAGGATATCCAAGGATTTCTTTTTTCCTTGATCAGCCATCATTCTTGGTTTAGCATCTCCAAACCTGCAAGCTCCAAAGAGCATTTTTCTATTCCTCCCCTCTTCTGGAAGAGTTCCAGTGAAAGCTGTACAAAAAACCTCCACTGCCTAGACTGTCTACACTGTTTAAAAACCTGAGTAGGAAGCCAATGAGAAGAAAGGACACTGATGTTTTAGAAGTGAGGATGGATTTGTTGCATTTCAGTCAATGTTTGGGACTGTGAGTTCTCACTTGCCATCTATTGTGCCATGGACACCCTGAGATCACTTCTCTGGTCCAGCTCAATTTCCAAAGCAACACCCCAGTCAAAAAACATGACTTTGATCTACTTGATAAAGCAACCTCTGCGGAGCCATAACCGCAAACACAGTGAGCCACTCTGTTCCTCTTGAAGTTACTCCAGGTGAGGGTGAGTTGACTTCCATCTTCCTACAGCCTTTCCCCTGGGGCAGGAATTGCCACCCTTGCCTCTCAATGCCAAGGCAAACATGGCCTGCAGCACCACCTGAAGCAAAACCCAAGCCCTCGTGCTCGAACCTGCCCAAGTTTAGGCCGGTGTCCTGCCATCAAACAGCTCTTCAGCAGGACAGCTCACACTCAGCCAGGTCCGTACACAAATGAGTTAACTTCCCAGTGCTCCTCAGCACAGCCCTTTTAACAAACACTAAGAAGAATTAACGAGGGAGAAAATAATTATTTGCAAACCCTCCAGCTTTTGAGCATGAGATATCTGTGTTTGTGTGGATATAGAGTATAGCTTACATTAACTTGTTTAATTGGACTAAACTAAAGCAGCATTTTTTTCTTTTTTATGGCAAAGATAAATTACTGAGTTTAGCACAGCTGGTGTGAGCTAATTCTGTACAAAAAGTTCTTTTCAGTAGTGTGGGTGGCAAAACACTTTCAGCAACTGGCCTAATTAGTTCTTCCTTCTTTGCAATAGCACAGGACAGTTCAAAGAAGAAAAAAAAAGAGATTGTAATGGAAGATGTGGTATACAGTCATCCTGTTTGCTCTTCTGGTTTTGCCAGTCCTCCCTTATTTAATGTCACGCTAAGCAGAGGCTTGCCGTAGTATTTCCCAGCACAGATAACAATTAGGAGTGGGAGGTTAGCACTTATTCCAATGACAGGCAGGGAGCAGCGTCTGCTCCTGTGCACACGTTAGAGTAGAGCATTCCTCACCCAAAACACCCCGGCCAAACCCAGGCAGCACGGTGGGATGCAGCACTGAGGGCTTTCCCCTCGGCAGAGCTCCACACGGCTTCTGGGTGGCTAGTTCAGCGGGGACTGGGAGGCCCGCGCCCCTAACGAGTTCCACTACCCCGAGCACTCTCTCTGACACGGACCATTTACATGACAAAAGACGACACGGGTGCCAAGCACAATCAGTTCAGCGTCACTGCTCCCAGCGCACAGCCCACCAACTGCAGGGCAATAACCCACTGTCCCAAACAAGCACTGGTTTGAACACACAGACACCTTCCTTTCCGTACGAGCTGCCCAAAAGCACTTGGGCTCTTCCTCCAGCACACACACAGACGTGCGAATGCTCTGCAGCGGTCAGCAAGATACAGCCCTGACCAGATGAAAACTGGGCTTGGCAAGATCCACTTGACTTTCTGAATGTCAGTGAGATAAAGGGTAAAAGGCCAGGAAGGGCACAGATGTTTGAATTTACCTTCATTATAGCCCACCTAGGAAACTGCTGCAAATTTTTTTCTAGCTCTGTTGTTTTGAATAATGACTCTGGAGCTGTGCTTGAGTGAGTTACAAATCCATTAAAAAAACAATCCGAAGTGCTTCAAGCCATTACAAGTGTTTCTTTTTCTCCTATCTAGGCTGAAGAAAGGCAGGATTATGAAAAACTTCTGTTAGGGAAATCTGAACGTGAAGGGGAAAAACAAAACTGAAGGGTATTTTATGAAGATAAACAAAATGACCAATTAATGAGGAAACTCTCTAGATATCTTAAAAAAAAAGCCAGCAATGAAACTAAAGAATAACAGTGTTTACCTATATCTACAGTTCCTGTTTGGGCTTTTAAAAATTATTTTTGTATTTGCCCATTCTTTTCTGTTGGCAGCAAATGGAAGACAGAGGGCTACTCCTATAGATAATACTAGTCAGATTGATTAAAAACAAGAACCAATAAAACTTCTTAGAACTGCCCACTGCTCATTTACAGTTTAAACAGTCTGATATTAAGAATAATATTTTCTAATACATAGAATAATATTCTCCATAATAGTAAGAAAGTTTATGGAATTTCTGGTCTTTGGAAGGTTGTCAAATCTTGAAAAGACTATTTAAACACATGTTGGAGGGAAGAGAGGGAGAGGAGGCAATTATGGGGAATAGATTGAATTAGGAATTTGTCAGTGAAAAATTCTGTCTGGAATAATTTTTAATACAACACTTTCCTCTTTCTGTGGCTCAACACCTTAAATATTTCTTCATTTTCTTTCCATTTATCTGTGTAAAAACATTGGAACAAAAAGGGACACTGACTGACTATAAACAGAAAACAGTGAAACTACTTGCACACAAGCTATTATGTAAAGCAGATATTTGTGCTTTATCTTTCAGTATTAATCATCTCAGAGTTACTTTTAACAAAAGAAGAGCAAGACTAACTTGCAAGAGATTCAAAACTATTCTTTAATGTATATAATGTATTATGTCCTTTAACAAACATGTGCATCCAAAAACTATTTAGCTCATTCTATGTCAGCTTGTTTATTTTGCTATTCAAAAATACTATGTAAACCTCACATATAAGCCTGTATACAAAAGAAACCCCGTTCTGGGAAAAACCACAGAAAAGTGAGCCAGTAGATGGCATTGTGGCACTTCAAAAGACATTCCAGAAAATTCCACTTAAAAAACATGCAAGCCTAAGTGCTGTGTTTAACCACTTACTGCTTAACCAATGCAGTATTCTACTCCTGCACAATGCTACACATGCACAACTGAATAAACAAAACCATATGATGTAACTCCACTGTCATACTAGCCCTGGAACAAATCTTGTCTGCTCTGGTTCCCAAATCCAATTAGCCCCATATGCTAGATTTACAATCCCAGTCTTGAAAAGATGATCCTTATTTGATGACTAATGTCCCATGAGCCATGGCCATCACAGGTATACCAGAAAAGATGTGATTAATCGAAAAATATTTACTATTAATAATAGATTTTACAACCAATACAGATGATACTATTTCCTGCCATATAGAAACTACAGTGGAATAGATATCCCTTAAAAATAAATTTCTCAAGTATTTTATGAATATTCCCACTTTCTTTCAATTAAACTGTTGATACACCCTCACAGCTAGAGATGAGAAGACTGTAGTGACCCACCAGTTTCTTGTGCAACACAGCAGTTCTCTATTGCTCAAACCACACAAATTGAAATAATTTTGCAGAACTCAACACACAGAAGAACTCGGGAGTTTAAGAATTATTTTCCATATACAGGCAAGTTTATTGAAACTGAAGCTAGACTTGCAATTATCAGCACTTTATCTGCAAGCTACTTTATAGATAAACCTGCTTTACCTTGATCATCTCTGGGCAGGTGTTGGAGAAGAGACTTCCAGAGGCTTCTTCCAGTCCCAGGTATTTTATGAGACTTATATGTCAATGCCCCTCATGACATTAGTCTTTCAGAAAAGGTCTAGTTTTGCTATGGCATTCATTTTGTCAGCAATTTCTAAAAATCCTTATATCATAATGAAAAACTTTCAGGATTGTGCAATTCAATCTGGCTACCTTAAGAACCTTAATTAAATTCAATAGTGCACTCTAAATGTCCAGTTGTATATATTCATATTTTTTCCATGCTTTTCTAGAGCAAACTAAAGCAGTTTAGTTTTCCTGATGGAAAAATTTCAACTTCAGGTCTCCACTGCCTGATAGTGTAATACATAGATTAAGAAACAAAGAAGCAACTAAAGCTTCGTTCACAAATTAATAGATCAAATATTTTTGTAAATTTAGTATCTACAAAAACATCATCCTCACCTGAACAAAGCTGGGTTTTATATGTGAAAATTCCCTTCTCTGATTATAAATAGGTTCTGCAACCACAGAAGGATACAAGAAAAATATTTCTTCCGTCCCTTATGAAGTTACAAGCATTACTGTGGATGTTTAAATATTAAAAATGGATGCCTCCTTTGTGGAATAGAGGTGGTCAGGTTGGACCGGAGCACTCAGGAGAACAGGGAAAACAGTTCTTTCCTCATACCATTACATCTTTCAAAGTGATCCCATCTGTAGAGGTAGATGACAAGTGTCACAAACCCAAAAGCATTTCAAAGAGAATAGAATGGTGTAGGGGAGAACGTAAGCACTGGTCAGCTGGATCCGTTTGAGGATCCACCTTTTCCAGTATGTTGTCCCCACCACAGTCACAAACAGTTCTTCAGGGAAAGGAAGCATGAATATGACACACATGCATACATCCTTCTGCTGAAATGCCCCCTCTCTGCTTCCAGCGACCACAACTTTTTGGCAACTTCAGCGCCATGTAACCGTAACACCCATTTTAACTGACTTGATTAATTTGTCTTATCCCTATTTGAACTTATCTGGCCTTCCCACCATGCTGTGGCAACGAATTCTACCATATAAATGTGCACTTAGCACTTCTTTCGAACTCTCAGCCTTGGTGGCTGATCATTTTGCTTAGACTTCGTAAAACATTAAAACAAGCAAAAAAAGAATTCACTCTATTTTTATTTTCCTCAGAAATCATTTTCTTCTGTGAGAGTTTTCAAGCGGTATATTCCACATATCCAGGTACCAGGAAGGAGGGTAACTCAAAGGAAGAACTCAACCAGCTAACATCCATGCGGTCAGGAGCTGATGAAGCGGGACTAATGGCTGACACCATTCCTGAACAGGTTGGGAGCGCTCCCTGACCCTCTGCAACCGATCTGACAGTAGACGTAGAACAAGGTGACCTGGCTGACTGCTCTTACTGTTATAGAAGCAGAGTCTTTCAGAGTGTCCAGCTATGTCTATTGACCACACTCTGGGTCAGGAAGTCTATTGTATTGGAGTGGACCCTTGATGTGTGACCTTGCGTGGTGAACTCCAGAGTGTGGTGGCTCACAGCCAAAGGAAAGCATCCTTCACCATCGTATTTATGGTGTGTGTTTGGTCTTGTATCCTGTGAGGCTTAGTGGTGGGGACTGACACAGAACCAGCAAGATGATGATACTGGGTCATCCCATCGTTTTGCCTTCTGGGGAGTCCACATGCAACTTAAAATTGTTACATCTCTTGCCTGCATTGAACTGTGATTTGCAGGGGACACCACGTACATGTAAGAAAAGAAATTTGTTATTTTCTTGCATTCATCAGTTATCCTCTGCTATCATGAGATGAGGAAAGCAGCCTGACCCAAAACAGACACTTTTTGTGGGAAGATTTGGCCATTCTACCCTTGTAGCTGACTTCCTTCCAAACCCATCCAAGTGCTTGAACTTTTTGTCCTTTGGCATACTCATTAATGTTGGTTCTTCTCATGCAGCCAGTGCTTCAACAGAATCAGAGCTGGAGCATATACACAGAAGGATTCATACTCTGATCATGACAAGTATTTTCTCAAGCCATTCAGTGGCTCCTGGTGCTGTGGTCAGCTCATCTAAGCAAATCATGCTGTAGCTAGTATTTGTTTGCTTTAGAGAATGGCAATTATAGCTAACCCCAAAGACATGAGATTTTTCTGAAGATGACTATTGTTTCAAAAATCCACACTGTAAACAAGTGCTATGAATTTTGAAACTTTAAAATGGGCTTGGTGCTGATTGACCAGAACTGAGGCCACTGTTCAACCCAGCACCAGTCAACGGGGATTTTCTCAGATACAAAAGAAATGGTGACAACTGTGGTAGTGTCACAGGCCTTCATTGTTTTTTCAGACCAAAATTATGGTCAGAAAACCATTCCTCCCAAACTTGCTCTTACTTGCACGGAATAAGGAAAATTTGTGGTAGAATTCCCACTAATGTAGTCTCTGAAGTGTTCAGCTGCTTGTAGGACTGGTAACTATTTGTGAAAGAGCAGCTTTCTAAACCATGCACACACATACAGCCATAGAGCATCTGGACCAGACAGGGAGCTCAGTCTTACCATTCCCTCAGGATGGAGGCATCCCAATTACAACATCTGTCCAGAAGGAGAAACAGATGGCCAACTTCTCCAGACTCTTCTGTCTGCCTGACCTGATGTCCTTTACACCAGTTACTTGGGCAGATAAATAATAATAAATAAAATTAATAGGGCTAATTAAAACCCCTGGGTAAATTAAAGAGTTAATTATGTGACAGTACTTCTCAGTCTCAAACATTGGCCTAAATCACTGGGGTTCTCTATGCATTCACTAAAAAAAGCAGACTGATAGAAAAAGTATTATCCTCAAGATACTACATTTGCTAATTTGCTGTACAATTGCAGGGTTAATTGACAATGTCTTGCCATTTCTAAAAGCAGTTTGACAGATTTTTCCAAGCACTCTGACACTGCCTACAGCAAATCTATGTAGGTACAATAATATCTACTGCTCACAAGTAAAAAAAAAAAGCTCTCAACTCAGCAAGAATTATATTTCTTAAAAAAAAAAAAATTAAAACATCTTACTAACTGGTGCATAGGTTTTTCTGTACAAATCAGCATTTATAGACTAATATTTCTCACTTTGTTTCAAGCTCACAATCCAATCAATAATTACACTAAAATATACCAGCAAGGAAAAACTACAAAGAAAAAGAGCTAGCTAATTAGAAATGTCTTTAAACTGCAAGCATGCAAATTAAATTTAACTAATAAGTTAATTTTTTTTACTCTTGATTTTTGAGCACTCTTCCCTCCATAAACTCAGTCTTTAACTGCACAATTAGTTATAGAAAAATTCCTCCAAGTGACATTTAAACCATTTCTCTGAACCTAGTAGGCTTTTACAGTTATGTTGTCTGTGCTGTTAGTAACTTCTGAAGCTGCCACCTCACTTTTACAGCAGACTAAAGATATGAAGTTCTCACAAGTTCCGAGGGATACCCAGAAACCACCTACAGAAGAAAACCCAATTAATGGTTTCTCTAAAAGAAAGGCTACAGCTTGAGTGCAAGTCTCTCTATTTAGTCACCAGAGAATCAGTTCAGGAGGGGAGTTGTAAATATTTCAACTACAGGGTAAGCTTACACAAGATCTTTTAAGTGATGAGAGAACCACAATCATCAAGCCATGAGGACCAAAAACATAGGAAAGGAGAATTCCTAAATTCACATGTCCACAAACTGTCATTTTAAAGTTCAGACAGAACAGACCAGCAAGCTACCACAAAATAAGGGAAGGTATATTCAGAGTCGCTGCCAACTCCCTGGTATTCCTTGTCCTTGCAGTGGCTACATAAGTCATCACCCACCTTTCTTTACTGGCCCTTCCTGTCCCAGTTGAAACTACCTTTAATGAATGCATAGCAGAAGTCACACAATGTGATGGTTGCAAACTGAGGTCACTTCTTCCCTGCAAGGTTACACTGTAGCTTGTCCCACTGGGTGGCAAATACCTGCCCATCTCTCTCTAGTTTAGATACTAACCCTCTAATATGTATAAACTGGAATCACCTGCCACAGGAGCTTGTGTCTCACTGTGTTACTTTGTCCCAGCTGATGTTAACGGATATAAATTGAATTTCTTTCAGTCACAGAGGAAAATGTTGAATTGTTAAAGGATATTGTAAGAGACGGGCTAAAATTTGCCCTAATTACTACAGCCTGCCTGAGTCAATATGCAAGTGTTACAAAGCTTCCCTGCAAACTGAAGAAGTTAAATCTTGGAAACAAGAATGATAAATACTGTGCTTTCATAAAAAAAAAGCATTTGCTTTGAACTTCTAATTAGGCAATAAAAATGTATTAAGCATTTTAGGGAGAAAGTTTCTCAGAAAATACAATGATAACACATTTATCATTTTCTGTGGCTCAGATGGTATTTGATATAATTTCTCTTTAGGACCCTCCTTCCCTCCAGCCAGCTAAACTCTCATGCCATAATTCCACAGTGATTCCAAGTTTCCTTTCATTAGGAAGGTTATGAAGAGCCACAGAATAACTCCTTAAATTGTGATCCAGCCTAAGCAGATGCAATGTGTGGCTTGCTCATGTCAGATTAAGTTTTCTACTTTGTGTTTTTATATCTGAAGAGTGAAGGAATGTATTTTCAGTCTTTGTCTTACTTTACTTTCCTTAAAAATAGAGGTGCAGCCCTTGTACATGATACAGCCATGAAGTAACCCTACCAAAGAGGTATCACTCTTACAGAAAGGACCTTGAATAGTTTGTTCATGCAAGAATTTGATCCAGGAGGAAAGCACAGTCAGGTCACTCTGGATCAGATGGCAGACCCAAGGTTTTAAAGTATGTGCTTCTATGGTAAAAGTTAGTCAAATGCCACAGAATAAAATGATGGTGTTCAGCAGTATCCAGTGCCCCACTGGCAGTCAGTAGTTCTGTGGTAATGGAACTGGGGAAAGGAAGCTACTTCCTAATGTGGTGGCAAACCATCACTTACTGGTCTGTCCAGTAACACCCACTGAGAAAGCCAGAGGCAAACACGAGTAAGGCCACATGTAAGCTCATGTAAACAAAGAAACCAAAACCAAAACCAACAGTAGCCAATGCTGGACAAGAAAAAATCATCGTTGGGAGGGTAAAAAGGTACTGGCAAAAACTGGCAATAATTAGAATTTTATAATTAGATCCATTGTGTTCATAAGGGGCAGGAGCTTTCCACCTATTTCCAAATACAGTAAGACTCTTTTAAGTCAGACACCAATTACTGCTAAGTTAAATGATGGACAAGAAAATGCTACATATGAGTGCCTAGAATTTTAAAACATTGCTTTTATATGCAAAAAGAGCCATCTCTACACTATTAAATGCTGAGAACATCAATTTTTACTGAATATGTTTTGCTTCTGCTTTAAAAATATAAGAAAAAAAGAAGTCCCTAGAATAGAGAATTGGTCTTCTTTTGCCAATACTACTAGTCAATATTAGCATGTAAGTTTTTAATGATTCACTACAGTGTTTGATTATCCACTCCCAAAACCCACCTTAATTAGCAGAAATATTGATTTTACAATGTTCAGTCCTACAAGCTGAAGAAATATGATCCGATAAACATAGTCCTGAATAATAAAAACTTAAACGGATATAGTAATAAAACTGTAACAAAGGGAAAATGTCCTCCTGCACCTAAATTGAGTTGCAGTAGATAACACTTTAAAATTTTAGTTTGAATCCTGCTGAGGCAATCATTTATGGCATGCTGCCTTGCCAAGCAAGTCACCAGCAGCTCCTTAAGAGGATGTGATTGTACTGTTGCCACAACATACTGTCTGGTTCAAAATATTCTCCCCAAAGTTTAAAAGAGTCATTGCAAAAAGCAAATGATGCCAAAGGTCTAGCTGACAAGCTTTTCTTATCAAGGAGAAAAGCCACCTGGTCCAAATTTAGTTTTCTTAAAAAGAATGTCAGAAAGTTAGTGTTTTTTCATTCAGCATTTGTATTGGGTCTGACCAAGAGAGAGTTCACCTTTCCCTTAGCAGTCCTCACAGTGCTGTGCTTTGCACTGGTAGCTGGAAGGGTGTTGATAACATGCCAGTGTTTTGGCTACTGCTGAGAAGTGTTGTCCCTCTGACATTCCTGCCCCCATCAGGAGGGCTGGGAGTGGGCAAGATCCTGGGAGGGGACACAGCCAGGCCAGCTGACCCAAATCAGCCAAAGGGATATTCCATACCATGTGACGTCAACTCAGATATAAAAGTCCAGGGAGAGAGGAGGAAGGTGGGGGCATTTGTTGCTCTGAAATGTCTGCCTTCCAGAGGAACCATTACGCGTGCTGAGACCCTGCTTCCCAGGAAGTGACCGAACATCGCTCGCTGATGGGAAGTAGAGATTAACTTCTCTTTCTGCTTGCGTGCGCAAACTCTTGCTTTGTTCCCTCTTTTTTGCTATTAGTAAACTGCTTTTATCTCAACCTATGAGTTGTTTCCCATCTTATTCTCTCCCCTCCCCCACAAGGAAGGGGAGTGATAGAGCGCCGTAGTGGGCACCTGGCACCCAGCCAAGGCCAAACCACTACAGCATTAAAAAAATTTTCCAGATTTCTATCTCATAAAAATGTAATTTCTCATTTCCTTTTATAAGAATAGGAAATTTTGAGCATCTTTTCTGTCTTAGAAACCATAGCAGAGCTACAGTCAATGGATATATGTTTAACATTAACAGATAGACTCTTAAGTCTGAAGGGACAAGAATAATATGTCAATGTTACCTTCAGTTTTAAAGCAGCCACAACATTGACAGTAATTCCCAAGATCAAGCTGTAGCTATTTAAGCTACAGAGCCTTCACTTCTTTTAAATTCTGTATTTGCACAAGCATTTTTGAAATAAAATGCTGCCGCAGGGGTCTGGTGCAG
>WBMZ01012826.1:0-16069 GCA_013400975.1 Atrichornis clamosus | reverse complement strand
AAGACAGTAATGAATGAAGACAAGAAGCAAGGGAAGTTAGAGAAACCACAGTTTTCAGAAATGGTATAAAAGGCTAAAGTATCTTTTCTAATCACTGGTAAATAGTTTGCTGAATGCTTTTTTCAGTTATGATAACTGACAATGAAAATGCCCTTTCACCCTGAGAAAAAGGCTCTATTTTAGGGTAGAAAAGAATCCTGTATGCCACGACAGAATCTTATTAGAGAATTACAGAATGAGAAAACACAGCAGAAAATCTTTGGGGCAGGAATTGGAACAGGATAAGGTTTGTTCAGAAGGTATTAAAATCACAGAACTAAGAAGAAATAACAATTGAATTTTTATCACTGAGAAGCATTGATTTTCCAAAGTATTAGAGTTAAATATATAGTTTTATATTTTATTTATGCAATTGTATGTTTTATTAAAGTGAACAGCTGGCTGCTCTTGTATTTAGTTTCTGACAGATGCCAAATGAGGTCAGTTACAGAGTTCGAGTTGATTCATGAGGGGTGAGCACTAGAACTAAGTCCTCTGTACAGTGCACTTAGATTAAAGCGCCATATGCAACTGTAAGAGGATTTGATCTGCTTTACAGTAGGAGCTGCTTTCTTAATTGTCCACTGTTCAGGCTGGCAGTGTGATTAATGTGCAACAGAATGTGTGCAAATGGGATGCTGGTGGTAATGTGTGGTTAGTTTGGTTTTTCATTTGTGATGAGTTATTATTATTATTATTATTATTATTATTGTATCTAAACATATGGAATTGTTTGACTTACTGCTGAAATCAAACTTGTGACAGAGAAATCTCCTGTAAGATCTTTACCAACAATCACACAAATGCATGAGTTTCCCCATTTATGAAGGGAATTGAAGATTTTATTGAAATGAAGATTTTATTGTTTCTTTTTGAGGAGCAGGAGGAATTTTAAAAGACAAAAAAGGGATCTTTTTCCATGGATGTGTATTTTGTTTAAATAAATATGCTCCTCAAACATTCTTTTGTTTTGGTAGATAGCACCAACTAAGATGTGATAATTCCAGTAACAAATACTAGAAAATGACCCCTTGGGATCCATACCAACAATGACTCAAAATTATTTTCTTCTCTGTGGACAGCTATTGCCAGTATTCCTCTCTTATACAGAAATGTTTTGGAAGAGAGAACCAAGCGACATCTTATTATTTCTTCTTGTTCTAGTAGGAGAAACAGAAGAAACTGTCATAGGTATGGCAAAAACTGGAAAAAGAATTGTCCTCCAGCTTCTTTTTGTCTTTGCACTTACAATCGTCTTCCCTGTGGTAGTCTCCAAGATGTAGTGAGTACCGAAAAGTCAAATCTGTGATAGAAAAATGCTACTTCCTGTAATCTTGAGTACTAACAGCATTTTGCAGTAAGCTAAATTAAGTCATCTCAGTTTCAGAATTCATTTCTGAGGGATTTTTCTTGTGACAATCCTGAAGGATACATCTTGGAAATTGTATGTCGCCTCTGCTGAAAGATATGAACAAGTATATTTAAGGTGTTGGTGGGACACTGAGCAACCTTCATAAAGACTATGGATGAAACACATGTAAGAGAGGAAATCCATACAAATATACATTGAGTGATATGTCTGTCTCCTTTCTTTCCACTTCTGTTCATAGGTACTTTTCACTGAATTCACTTTGGGATCACTCTGAATCAAGGATTGTGACCTTCAAAATCTTGGCCATGCCATTTGTCTGCTGGCTGATATTGGAAAAGTAATTTCTTTATGCCTCAGACTGTAAAACAAAGATGACAATTCAGTCTTACAGCATTAAATGTTTTGGGCCTGGAGAAAAAAACTGATTATAAGAGAGATGCTGGCATTGCTCTTATGCTTCCAATAAGATCATCACACTCCTTTAATTACACAGAAGAACTTTCTTGTTCTCTAAGGGGTTTTACTTAATCTGCTCTGGTCAGATCTGTTAGACTCTACAATGTTTACAGTTCCTTCTCATCTAATACACCTCAAGATGTTTGAGAGAGCCTTGGAAATTGGTGGCACAGTAATAATGTTTGTGGTGAGAGGTGGAAAAATGCTGCTTCTGTAGACAAGTATGAGTTTTTTGAAAGTAACAACATCCACAAGTCTATAAAAATGCAGGAGCAGCCAGTAGAACCAGATTCTCAGCAGGTATATATGCTTGTAATTCTACTTAAAGGAAGCTGTCCCAGAGTATCCTGAAGTGGTTTATTGAATGAACAAGATATATAACTGGATATAGGTAGCACCATGCTCCCTGTTTCCAGTAATATCAAATTTATATTTCTTATTGTATCCTTTACTGAAATACTGGTGCTTTTGAACTGTACACATTGGTCCTGAGAAAGTCTGCAAGACTAACAGTCTCTACATAAGCAACCTTTAAGTTTACTGGTTTTCCTTTTAATTTCTTATTCTAATGCTGATTCATATTAATGAATCATTAATTTATGCTGTGGCATAAGCCAGTAGCAACTACAGAAGAATTATTACAAGAAAAGTAACTCTCTCAATATGTTTACTTTTGTCTGTTGGTGGCAAATATTGAAAATTCCATTTCCATCATCTGGTTATTCTAGTATCTGTTGCAGTAAAAATGCATCCATTTGATGTTCAGCAACTGCATTTCACAAAATGAGAACAATTTTACTTGACTGATACAGGCTAATAATCATTAATAATTAGGTTTGAGAAAAGCATTAGGTAGTACTTGCAAGAGAGTTTGGTTTGCCTTTGAATCCTATTTGGCTAAACATGACATTGATATTTTAGAATTTATTGGGAAAAGCTTGTCTCTTGTCACTGTCTTAATTTTTTTTCTCAAGCTATTTTTGCTTCTTCGCTCTCATTTAATGCCATCCTGCTGCCTCACCTAATGACACAAGCTAACAATATCCCAAAAGAACTTTCTTATCTAATTTACATCAAACTGCATTAGGATTCTGGTTAAAATATCTTAATGGTTGTGGAGAATGAAGTCTCTGAGCAATCCTCACAAGGACTGAGTAATCAAACATAATTATTAACTAGTGTAGGGGTGCTCTTGTAGTGTAAATGTTTGTGTGTATAATTTCAAAGGACATTGCACATAATCAGATGTTCAGGATTATTTCCATTTCAGTGAGTTTTCTTTTTCTTTAACACACAGATAAGAAAGACAGGAAGCTCTTTAAAACAGAACAGGAAATATCAGGAGGCTGTTGTATCCAAACACATTTCAGTGAAATAGAGCTATTTTCTGTGAATTGAATGCAGACAGAAGTCTATAGAGATTATTAGACATGTTGTTATTGTCATGAAAAAACTAATACCTGCAATGGCCTCTGCTCTTCTCAACATATTTTTCAAATCTCAAAGGTTATACAGGCAAGGGCAGAATATATCAACAATTCATTACTGATTCAAGTCTATTGATTATGTGGGCTAGGAAAAAAATTGATCAAAACTAGCTGCGCTGGGGGATAGGGGGCAATGTTAGATTAGATATGATGATTTTTCAGAAAGACGACCTCATCAGAAGTAAGTTTATTTACTTTGACAGGAAGTATTCACCTCTTCCCTCCTTGCTTTCAAGAAGTTTTAGTACATACTACGTATGATGGTTCTGAGGTATATGCTAACTTTTGCAATTCTTAAAAACAAACAAATGAAAGAGTAAGAAGATAAATACACTGATTAGGTAAGAAGACAATACTGTATTATCTGCCGTGATCTCTTTAGAAGTTTGGCCCTGTTACAAACTCTAGAGTAATAAGTAATAATTTCCAAGTTGTAGGGGAGCCAGGTTTCTTCCTCTAACTTCTAAAATGAGACAACTGCAATCTCTCTCTATCAGTTGTTAGCCAATGAGCCAAAGAAAAAAATTGAAATACCTTTTCATGATGAACTATTTAATGTTAAGTAGCTTCTTTTTACATTCATCTTATTATGGATACTTGGACATTAGATTTGGGTTTCTGGTGGGGACAAAAATGTTGTGCAGAAACAAAACTAGTTGGTTGATTTAACTGCAATATAGATTGGAAAAGAAACATCTTTTTCTAGGTGAAATTTTTGTAAATGGTTGGATATTTATGTATTTATTTCTTTATGGGATGGAGGGAATGTCCCATATTGTGGAGGGCTGGGAGCCCTCAAAGCAGGAGCCTCTTGGACTCCCCTGGAGAAGTCAGAGATAAGCTACCTTCCTCTGGGTCAGGGTGAGATCCCAACATGCCTTGCTTCTTCATGGTAATAGCCTGCACCCTGTTGGCTAATTGGTTTCTACCCCACCTTTCCCATAAAAAAGCCTGTCTTCTCCTGAAAGGGAGGGAGCTTCGGTATCTGGCCTCCCCTTTGCAGGGTGCTTGGACAATAAAGGCTACCTCTGCAGAACTGCCATATGAGGCTCTTGTCTCTCTGTCCCCGTGTTTGCCTTGGGCGATTTCACAAGGAGCTGAATCACAAGAGCTGAAATCACTTGCAGCTGAGAAGTTGCTACACTTGCTGGAATCGCCTGTCGCCCAGGGAGATCTGCCAGCACCCCTGAAGAGCTGTTCTCTGCGGGATGCTCTCCCTCCAGGAAGGTCGCGGCCTGCTGGTGCTGAACAGCACTGGACCCCCTGCGACACCATATTTTGTAAAATCATCTTTCAACACAATTACTAATTCTGTGCTTACAAAACTGTGGAATACTAGATGATTTTCTTCTCAGTATTGAGAAGTTACACACTGCCAGCTTACAGCAGAGCAAGTACAGAATATATTGATTAGAGTGATTTGGAAGTAAGGTATGTGAAAACATGTATGTAGAACTAAATGGTGGCAAGAGAAGTGTGAAGGAAATATGGAACAAGGCACTGAGGTATATGGGGCTTGGCCTGCTGCTGTAAGCTAGAGACATTGGATTTGGCTTGAAAATATTTTTTTAAAATGTATTTATCATAAGCTATTACAATCACAAGTTCAGCTAAGACGTTTGCCATAGGAAACAACTTTACTCACATTTCACTGAATCTGATGCTGAATCTATGGTTTGTTGTTTTGTTCATATCAATGAGAAGTTTATCAACACTGATCATTCTTATCATCATTATATGACATAGGAAGAACAGAAGTATAATTGTATGTGTAAGAATGTAAATACTACAGAAAATATATCTGTCTTAGGACTGTGAGGGAAAAATAGGAAAGATGTTGTCTGGTAGTTATTTTAAATACTTCAGAAATCTATAACCACTGCTACTGAAACTATTACTTCAAAACACATCATAATCATAGAATCATAGCATTATTAAGGTCGTAAAAGACCTCTCTTATCATTGAGTCCAACAGTTAACCTAGCACCTAGGACCAACATGTTCTGCACTAAATCAGGTATCACATCCACACTTCTTTTAAACACTTCCAAGGATGGCAATTCCACCACTTCTCTGGGCAACCTGAATACCCTTCAAATGAAGAATTTTTTCCTAAGATGTAATCTAAATCTCCCTTGGTACAACTGAGGTAATTTCTTCTTGTCCTATCACTTGTTACATGGGATAAGGGGCAGAACGCCACCTTGCTAACTCCTCCTTTCAAGTAGTGGTAGAGAGCAATCAGGTCTCCTCTGAGCCCCCTTTTCTCCAATGCTTATATTTCTCTGGATCTTCCTTCTGGGCCTTCTTGTAGATGGATGTCACATTTACTGACCTCCAGTCAAATGGGACCTCCCCAGTTAGATAGGAGTGCTAATAAATGAGTGAAAGTGGCTTTGTGAGCTCTTCCTCCAGCTCCCCCAGTACCCTTGGGTGGATCCCATCTAGCCCTTTAGACTTGTGCATATCTAAGTTGTGTAGCAGGTCAATGACCATTTTTCCCTTGGATTGTGGGTCTTCATTCTGCTCCCTGTTCCTGTCTTCTGGCTGAGGAGACTGGTTGCCCTGAGAACAACTGGTCTTGCTGTTAAAGACTGAGGCAATGAAGGCATTAAGTACCTCAGCCTTTTCCTCATCCTTCATAAATACATTTTCTCTTCCTATTCTGATTCTTTATAAGAATATTTTTTGATAATAATTAACTGATTAAGAACAAAAGTATGTTTTGTGATAAAGGAAGAATGTAGTGAAGAATTTCTAGTGTCTCAGCATTCATGGCTTTTCTGTTAGAAAATGTAAGATTTGCACCATATTAATTTGGGGAACCTGGTCTGATATGCATGTCTATACATCAGGTTCTATTCATTTATCTTATTCATTCAATTTAGAATTTTATTACCAGGTGATCCAGCTCTGATATTAAAAAAGACATAAAAAAAGATGGCCGCATCCAACCATCAAGTGTGTTCTCTGAGAGATTTATTACTGCTCTACATGTTCTAGCACTCTGAACTAAAATTCTGGATGATGGTTCAATGTATCTTTTATTAGTACTTCTAAGTCTGAGCTTTTTTGTGTTACCTCTTCATGAAACCATAGTTTACTTATTTGACCTTATAACAGCTTAACATAGGTTTGGTTTAGGCAACTTCTAGCACAGATCAGATTAAAAAATGATAGCCTAATGCACTAAAATTTACTTCATGCATTGGCAAGATTGCAGCAAGTATAGTGAATGTAGACCAGCAAAATATAGAGCAACCATGTCTCAAAGGACTATGCCAGATCAACATGAGTATTAAGAGCTTATTTTATATATATATTTATATAAAGATATTTTAAAAAGACTAAAACTAAATATAAGTTGTAAAGTATCTTCTATTCTGAAAAGTAACTATTATGAAACTAGGCAGTTGTATGGATTTTAAGGGCATTAAATAACACTAGTAAATCAATTTTGGAATTATTTTTGTATTTTGGGGTGTTAAGAGCTTTCAAAATCTTATTATCCTAGGTTATTTGCATAACAGTTATTAGTGTTTTCTCTGAAGAGCACAAAACCAGAGCTCTGAGACAGCTGTTGTGCTGCAACTCCCCAGTACGAGGGTTTTCTCATTTAAAACCCTCTATGTGCTAAACTCCAAATTGAGAGGTGCATTTTTCAACCACCAAAGTCTTTTCTATTTTTGTCTCTTTTAAGCTCTTTAACCTGCTACTGCCTTAATTCCAACCAATAAAAATAATCTTGATTGATGTGACCAACTTCAATTTGGTGAGGGGGGAGGGCAGAGAAAGGGAGCAGTTTCTAGATAATCTGCAAACTCACTGTAGTGAATTGGCAGTTACTGTGACAATTAAAAAAAGGAGAAATATTGCTGTGTGATCTCACTCAAGGCATTTGTTGAGCTTTCTCCAGGAAGAAAAGGTTAAGGGTAATAAAATAAACGTTTTCCTAGTCAGGTACGTTAGCTGATATACCCCTGGATATGCATTTGTTTATTGACTCTAAATTATCAACATAGGGATCAGTTTCAAATGTTGGAAAAATAGTAGAAAGCTGAGCCTAATAACCATGATTCAAATAATACTTCTCTGCAATTGGATAGCACTTATTTTCATTTGTTCAGAGAATTAAACCTTTAACTGCTCAAGACTGCTAGCTTCTGCTTAATATAAGCTAGTGATTTTGATTCCCTTAGAGCTGGAGACTTCTGCTAGACCTTGTTTAAAAACATAATCCTATTTTGAAACTAAAACCAAATCTGAAAAGCTCTGACATGTTTTCAAAAGCTATTCTATCTGTTCTACTTTAAACTTCAGTGTTTTGGGAGGGGGCTGGGAGGGAGAAATAAAGCAAAATTTAAAAAGGAAGAAATCACTGCCTTTATCTTTTTGGTTTTTCCAGTCACGTTTAGTTTCAATATTTATTGATGTAATCAAAGACAACAATATGGTATAAATGTGGTGGTTTGAGTGGACAGGCAAACTTCAACTGAAAATGAATTGTAAAGAAATTAAAAGTATAATTGCATATAGAATCAGATATGCTTTATTAGGGATTTAAACATGAGTAAAATAAATTTTTAAAGTGTTAAAATCACTCCTCATGCTAGAAAATTAGCTAATTAACACTGAAAGATTTTAGAATAAGAAAAAGGCATAACAAGTTAAAGGTATGCAGACGCCATATAGGAGAGATGCTTATTCACAGCAAACATGCATTTTTATTTTAGCTCCCTTCTCATATAATAAGAATAATATTAGTGATTTCTGTGAGTCTTGTCTGCATTGAAATTGGACTTGGAAACCCCAGTCATGGAGCAGAATCTAGTAGCTGCTCTACACATGAAGCCTTTTTAATTCCCAAAGGGCTTACTTTGCCTCATTATCTCCAATGGAAGTCGGTGAAAGTACACTGGTTGAAACTTGGCTTTGTGTGATGCCAAAGACATTGTATGTGTTGACTGTGTAATCACAGCGTCATAGAAGCATCGAACAGACCAGGCTGGGTAGGACCTCAAAAGATCATCTGGTCCTTTCATGGGAAAGGGAGCCTAGGTGAGAGGTTTATTTATTATCCTTCATTTCCCAGCTTAATTCTTGATGTTCTGCATCACATGTTGGTCCTGTTGTGGCTTCTGCTAGCTATTATTCAAAGGATGGAAAATAGCAGGATGGAAACTTACAGAAACAGGATGGAAAACAGCAATATGCCACAGAGAATTGAAATATGTTTTTAATGATTAATTTAAACAGTAGAATCAAGTGAGTTTAATGGGAGATGCATGTTTTCAACATCTGCTACTTCAAACATTAATTTCAGCTATATATATATGTGAAAAAATATAGAGACAAAGATTTCCTTCAGAGAATCAAATCATTCATGCTAAAGGGTAGTTGAAGACAAATTTTCTTTTAACTGAAATAACCTGTGTGGCAACTTGATGCCACCTAGCAAAAGAACAAATAAAATATATATCTAGCAATTACCAATAATGTTTGGAAATTGAACATGGAATACTTATCTTTCAGAATATTAGCAAAACCACAAATATCAAGAGAACATGATGGTGGAACACAGATGACAAAATTACTACTGATCAGAGAAGGAAAGAAGTTTTGTAACATGAAAAAAATTATTTTAGTTATAAATGCTTAAAAAATTGTCATTTGAATAATTTTTACTTGTACTCACAATACTGTTTTAAAATTTAACAAGATTCAAATAGATTTATTTTGAATGAGTAACCATTCTTAAAAACACTCCACAAAACCTTTACTCTTTAAGAGAAGCAAAACTAAGGAACAATTTCTTCATGTTATTCTTTGAATTTTCCAAAGGATGGTAAGATTAAGATGACACTATCAATATTTAGTTCTTGTCTTTCACATATTGATAATGCTCCCACTAACCAGTTCAGCTAGTGTCTTGAAGAAATACATTTGATAGCCTCACTGGTTTGCTCTTCATGGACATGGACAGTGAAATACATGCTACTTTTAGACATGATAAGAGCAAATGTGGCTTCGTTATCATCAGCTGCAAGATGTACCAATTAAGCATGCCTGCTACCATAAACTGTTATACAAAACCTTAAACCTCCTTCTTAATTTTAGTGCTTTCCTGAGGTTTCTTGATGCTATGCTACTACTTGAGGAAGGTAGGATATGACAATTTATTATTTTCTTCTATTCACTCCTCCACCTACTTTTAAAATCTCATCCCTTAGATTGTGTCACTTTTGTTATTTCTTGCAAATGTGCAAGGTTTATACTTTTGCAGGTAACACATACTGGTAAGACCTGTCATTAGGAAGTAATAGAGTAAATTGATGTGATTGATAGACTTGTCTGTTATTAAGATTGTCTGACATTTCCTGCTCTAATTGCTACACTTTTCTCTTTCCCCTCCCTACCTCACCTGCAAGTTTAGCTATCTTCGAATCTGGAATTACCCATTACTGCAGGAAGAATTCATCTAGAAAGTCATCAAAGCAGTGAGCACAAGATATTATTTTTGACCAATTCATTGTCAAGTTTAATGCAAAGAAACAGAAGAAACTGCATGCATGATAAGTTGGAAGGAAAAAGTGGGGGAAAAGTCCCATTATTATTTGCATAGTAGACAGATGCTTCTGCCCCTTTTATGCCAGGCTTGAGTTCTTGCATTTTAATATTGAAGATAAGATTTGAAACATTTAAAACCCATCTGATTATATGGTTGTCTTACTTCAGAATTAGTTCTATTTATTTTAAAAGAACTATATGTAATGTAATGGGCTATTCTTTTTAAATAAATATTTCTGCAATTGATCTGAAGAATGAAGACCTCCCTATGCTATTTTACAGCAGTAAGAGCAGGAATAAGGTGATGAAATTAAAGATGTAATATGTCTTTAATCTGCACAAAATTTTTATTAAGACTTTTTTTTCTTTCTATGTGAAAAAGGGGAAGAGTTATGGATATTCATTAAAATTTTGGCTGGAGAATTCAATAGAGAGTGTTAGTTATATTGAAGGGAAACGAATGCACAATCTAACAATCTCTTTCTACCTCTGATGTCTCTGGGTCCTTAGTTAACGAATTTTAAATTAATCTATTTTTACCTCCCAATTACCCTTTTTCATTTTGCTTATGCTAATATATCTGCAGTTATTACAGCTTCCAAATGAATACTAATGGTGGATGGTTCCAAATTTTATAGGTGACAGATGAAGCCTCCTCTGGTTAATATGTTACTGCTCAGACACACAGCACTGAAGAATGGAGGTTTTTTGGGTTTCAGAGAAGCTGAAGTGGCAGGACTGTTTTGCTCAGTTAAGCTTTGCTATTTCCAGTACCTCCTTGGTAAACTGAATATGTCTGTAGCTGAGCTATAATGCTAGGTTTCAATAGAGGGATTCATGACCATTGTGATACAAATAAAACTACCTTACTCTGAAGACATAACAGCAGATTGTTTCTATCTGAACAAAATGATCTGTGAAACTGCTGTGGTTCTTGATGCCAATGTAGAAGCTCAAGAATTTAGTAGAGTCTGTCTAACAATGACTATGAATATTCAGCTCCTGGGATTAGTCAGGCATGCAACACAATATGTCATAAAATTACTTTTGTGAGCTAAAATGGGTATTAGTGATGAAGTTGCCACAAGGATACATGTTTTCATCAAGGTTTACTGAGAAAGTCATCTGAATGATCAGACTTGAAATACCAGAGCCAAACATCTTTTACATGCATAACTTGCATATCAGTGTTCCCAGAAAAACACCAAGGCAAATATCAAGTTATATTTTTTACAGATAGGGTTTTCAAAGGAGTTTTGCTCTTTCAGGCTTCTCTGCTGTCTTTTATTAGAAGAGATTTTTCTTCTTTTTCCTGTTGTAAATATACAAATGAATTATTTTACTGTCTTTACACAAAGTTTCCTATATTGTTGTTTGTTCTCTGATTACGTCCTTGAACACTTTAGAAAATCTCTATAGCCTTTCCCCATTAATAAACTTGCCTTCACTTAATCTTCTTTCATGAGCTGGAATATTTATCAATATAGACACATATTCATTGGGGGTGTATATCTGGATGGAGAAGTGTGAAGGTAACTGTGAATGCATGTGGAAATCTTAGGCATATAAGAAATCCTTAAAACATAGTGAGACTACCCATTTTTGGATCTAAAACAGAATTATTCTCAAACCCAGCACTGCTGAGGGCCCAAGTTAAGCTAATCAATTAAGCTAATATAAATGACAGTGTTATTTGGATTGCAAGAAAGAATTACTTTGTGTTCTGGGTGGTTTATATTTAATTGCATTTATTCTGCAGTGGGCTTACATATCATATAAGTTAAATTGTATTTGCTTAGCTTTATGTGAAAAGTGAGATAAAGATCAGGACTTGATTAGTCTAATTGTAACATTTTTTTGTTATAGAGTGTATACTTTCAGATTTGTCAAGGTATGTTTTCAAAATGTCATTTTTTTTTCATGATGTTTGGTGTGTTTTAATAGGTAGAAAATATATGCAGTGCAAAAGTCACCTTCCCACTTCATAAATGTGACATTCAGCTGATGTACAGAAAATATTTCTAGTTTTTGGTTGTGTTAGAAGATAAGTGGGTAATACCAGAGCAAGATTACTCCCCTGCTTCTGTATCAAACACTTCTGTTTCAAAAATGTCTGTGCAGTAATTTCTTTGACTGATAGGTCTGGAGAGGAAGAAAAAAAATACAAATTTTCTTTTTACCCTAGCATTAAGAATGACATAATACATGTTCTTGAATGTATTTAGATCATAAAAAAGTTATGAGGAAGCTATTCTCAGTAACAGACTGCATTAAGTTTTTTGAAAATTACAATTTGTGTTGATTTCCTCACAAAAATTGGTTATTTGTCTTGTAAATCAAGGTACAACAATTATTTCTCTTAGGTGCAGTATTTGTGTTTACACACTTTTTCAAAAGAATTAGAGTAAGCTATTTTATTTTGTGATAACTTCTGCAAGACATGCAGAAGATAAAAAAATTACCTGGAATACTCCTGAATATGTTGTGTTCATCTAAAGACTTAGTTCACTTCTAAAACTATGGAGATTTTCACGTGATTAAGGCAGGAACTATCACCAATTGTTCATTTCATTTAAATTAATCACTGTTTTTCTTTATCGTGTAATTCTGAAATGGTAAAATACTCTGTTTCCCTATCCCATTAAAACCTGAATGTAGACCGAAAGCTGTAGTGGTCCGCAGAGATATTGATTTTAGCATAACAATGCATTGTAGAGAAACGTGTGATTGGTGTAAGAGCTAAAGACTTGAAAAGTAGGGACACAAGAGCATAGGAGTACAGGTGGAATGATAAGAAATGTGACATAGACTGACACTAGGAACTTCATGGCTATTAACAACTCACCAACAGTCAGTGAAAGAAATGCAGACCTGGAGCCTAGCAAAGCCAGTTTAAGAGGTGCCAAAAAGAACAAAATAGAGGTATTTAATACACATAAAATGCATAACAAATAGGAAATTCGTGCATGATATGAACTTGCAACTGAAAAAGAAAGTGCAAGGTGTAAGAGCGTGCTGCCAAACATATTAGAGCAACCCTGAGCAGCCTGTACGTTGAGGAATAAGAAGCCATGAGCCATCAGCATCCCCAGCAAAGGACTTGACATGCAGTCAACTTGTGGAACATTTCACCTGCTCAGACACACTGAAGAAGTGCTTCCAACCCCACTCAGACTAGTGCCCTTGACTTTGCAAGTAGAGGGCAGAGAAAACACCAAGAAGTGTGGATGTAAACTTTATTATGATTGAGAATTTTAATGAATAACGATAATGTTCATTACCTTCTATAGTCACTTTCTTCAATAACTAGAGCTGTAATACTGCTACTACCACCACTACTAGTAATTTTATTGGACTGCTAAGATTGCAAATACACTAGCAATAAGTTCTTGCCTTTATATATGAGGTATATTTCTCTTTCACCCATACGAAGATTCTGAATGCAGGAAAAGCACATATATCTTTTCCGTTGTCATCTTTGATCTTTTTCATCCAAGGTTGAGTGCATTCCACATAGAAAAATCCTGGTGTAATTCTTAAACCCAGTTTTTTTCTCTAAAATGTTCATCATTTATTTCATATTGTATGACTAATTGTACAGATGGATCACTAGCTATACAGAGCAGTCTTCCTTGGTTCAGCTAAAGACAACATTATAAAATTATATTCTTGGTAGCTGTCTCTTCTTTTAATAAAATGAAATGTGGGTGGACAGTTTAAATTGAGAAAGAAAGATAAGAAGTGGCTCCTGAGAGCTTAGTTTATCTAATAAGAAAGAAAATCCAAATAAAGTGAGCCAGATCCATCTACTGTAGCACTGGAAACATACAAGACTCCCTTAAAGTGGTGTTTACTCTTCTTTCAGGCAAAATTATACATCAGAGGATCTTTTATGTGTATATTTTTGTCAGATGAAGAGGAACACCAGTGAACAAAGATCGTCCCCTGGCATCTTGATTAAGGCCTTCAATTAGCTGTCCAACTTTAAATATCAGGTAAGCTATTCAATAGGGATGGGCAAGGCATAGATGCAAAAATTGTCAGGTAAAATGGAGTTTTATATCCGATCTGTTCCATTAAAGCTGATGTGTTAGAGTCGCATTCTTTTAGAAACAGAGGCTCATACATCACCCCAACCATGCCTAATAAATTAGACATTTGCTCTAGATGCTTCTTCATTTCATTCATCATTTATTATTCCCTCTTCTTTACAATTGATGAGTCTTAAGTAGGTTGGGTGGCTGAGGAAGCCAGCTACAATACTCTTTACACTCTGATTTACTTAAATTAATAATCTGAACATAGCAAGCCCACTCAGGCACTCTTGCATGAAGCAGTGCAGGAAAAAAAAAAGTTGTTAGACTGGAGAAGAGGTTATCAGAGGTTGAGGTGCACAGAGAGCTCTGCAGGATCTGTGAATAAGCCCACTATTCATTGCTTTCTTTCATGACTTTGTGAAGATGTGTTTTATAAAGCCTCTTCATTTGGCATTTATTTTACAGTCTCTGCTGTGTTTACAGCCACAGACGTCCATAGCTGTGATTCCTTCTATTTATGTTGAATCATTTATTGTCAATTTCATTATATTTACTCTCTTGTTAAATATAACCTTGGCTAATTGTACTCTTCCTAAACAAATTTTAAATCATAAAATTTTCCCAGTCTAAACATCAGTGATAATTTAGAAGCAGTAAGCTATCCTCTTCAAGAAGTGTCTGAAGGTAGCCTGAACCAACTGTGATGATTAGTTAGTTTCAGTGATGTTTTGGTTGACTTTGCAAGCTTTCAGCTTCAGGTTTACTGGTAATTTATTAACTCTATCACTGGTCATTTTCCTAGATGCATGTCATCATGGCATGTGTCTTAAGCTTTAGCTCACTGAAAACCTTTTTCCAAAGTTTTTTGAGGTTATGGAAAATTCTGCAGAAATTCTCTCTACAGTGATCTTATTCAATTACTTCATTGTGTGTTCTGTTATAAACTGTCTTCTTAATATCAGAACATCCTGCACTTTAACTTACCATTTCATACCCATAGAAAAATGACACTTCGTTGCTATGAAGGAGACTGCTAAGAGAAATACAGCTTCTTAATATATGAATTCTAGAACTTATCAGATCACTTCTAGGCTGAACAATACTGGTTCCTTAGCATTTTCTCATACACAGCCATTCCTGTCATACACAGCTGTTCCTGTTCACTCTAGACTCATTATGGTTGATGTACATATTTTCTGAAGCAAGATATCCAAGAGAACTGCAAACTGTTATGAAGCCTTGTGCTATGCGTCTTGTGCTTGTGCTGTGGTGCTTACTACAGAATCTTGTCCTTGCCCTTACTGAACTGGGGTATAATTTTTTCCACGCAGTTTTTCTAGCATGGCAAGGTTTGAGTTTTGTCCTCGTTACCGTTACACTGCTGGTCCTTTCTGGCTCCATAATCTCTGTATGGGAGGCTTAGATTTTCTTTTTTGGTTGAAAATCCTTGGGTTTTTAGACTCATAGATATCCAGAAAAGAGCTTTAACATGAAGTGTTTATGTATAAATTAATTCTTTCATAAATTTGTAGCAGCACAAATTTATCTGGAAATTTGTGAGATTTCCAGGCCAGTCTTTGTACATGGGGAGGAGAGGCTTGGACCACTCCATGTCATATTGTTAATGAAATATGATTTTGTTATTGATTCAGATATTAGAATTGCAACCCAAATTGCTCCATTGTTGGAGGGAAAGCTGAGACTGACTTCTTTTTTAACATGCTTTGAAATCAACTTTCAGAACTATGTAGAAATTAATTACTGTTGTTGCATATTAGTATGATTGATATGGTCATGTTAGTTTGATAAAACGTTTTTAATAGTCGCCATTTTCACTATTTACTCATTTGCAACCCCAAATAAAAGAGTCAGACCAACAAAACAAGAGCTGAGGAAGGAGAGAAGTTTGCATGGCCTTGAAAAATTAAAGAGGGAATGATTTTTTACAATTTCCTGGACATCACAGAAACTAGGATATTTCCAGGGAATTCTCATAAATTTTGGCCCAGAGGAAAGAATCTTTTCCATACAACTTACGTAATAATTTATTTCTGGAATTCATTCACTTAGTATCACTTAGGCTCTGGAGTTATGTTGTGGTTTGAGCCTGG
>WBMZ01012825.1:6756-55783 GCA_013400975.1 Atrichornis clamosus | reverse complement strand
CCAGCCTCAGGGATTCTGTGAAAGGGAAATAAATCTGTTCTTCATTTGTGGATCACTGGAGTCATCCTTGTGTGCTGGTGTTGTAGGATGGTTATTACGTTTTCTGAAAAAAGAAAAAGGCCTCAGAAAATTTAATCTGTGTTATTCATATGCTTCAAGAGATGCAAACAGTAGTATGCAAATTGGATAAATCTGTCCTCAAGATAATTCAAGCTAGGAAAGTGGCTCAAAAGAAAAAAGAAATAGAGAAATAAATAAGTAGTAAATAAGTAAAAAATAAGGATGAGTATAATAATTAAAGTATAGTAAATATAATATTAATAAGCAAAATAAATATACTGAGCATATGAAGTATAATAAATAATAAGTATAATATTATAATAGGTAGTAAGTTGAAAAATAATAAGTATATAAAATAAAATTATTTGCAGGTGTACTTACATTTTTCTAAAAGAACATACAGTTCAGTTTTTTGGGAGTCTTTGAGGGAATTTTGACAAACAATTATTTTCTGACAGCCATGACAGTCCCAGGGAATGCCTTTTCAATCCCAGATTTTTAATAAGCTGTGATGCTGGCTAAGTTCCTGAATGCTGGTGGCTCCTGGGGCAGGATGTCACCATGACCTGTCCTGTGGTGCCAACACCTGGGGTTTGGGTGAGCCTTCATGGCAGCTATCCATGAATGTATATACACATATATATATCTATATATCTTTATCTATATATATCTCACACATCTATAGGTGTGAAAACGCACAGATGTACCCACTCCTCCAGCAGTGAAATTGGGGTTGTGGAGCTTCCTGTTGTCCACATCAGGCCAAAGCCACCGTAGTCTCTCATGGGGTGTTGACACTCATCTGCCATTTTATTTCCCCTTAATTCACTGGATATTAGAGGTAACAAACATCATGAAGCAAGAGCAGGTCGTTCCTTTTGGGAAATGAGCAGAGCCTGCTGCCGCAGGAGCAGGTGTTGTGGAACTCTCTGCTCTGTTCCCTTGTGGGACTGTGTTTTCCTGCAGAACTCCTGTCAGCTGAGCTGCCCCACATGGAGACTTTTTGTGAATCTTTGGCACCTTTTCCCCTGGTTTTGTGCAGGGGTAATGGAACTGGGAGAGCCCGGGAATGGTAATCCTTAAGGAAAGAGGAGTGGTTGGGGAGAGCTCGACAAAAACAACTGTGACTGCGTCTGGGATTCTGTTTGAACTGCAGGACTAAAGCGAATTCTGTTTTATGCAGGATATGAATGATTACTCGCCCGTGTTCAGCCAGAAGCTCTACAGGGGGATGGTTGCTCCTGATGCAGTCAAGGGCACCGTTATCACCACGGTTTCAGCTGAGGACCAGGATCCCCCGGTAAGCAAAAGGGTTCTGTGATGCTCCACACCCAGGAGGGAACAAACCTGAACCCTCTAAAGTGCCCGTGTTCTCTCCTCAACCTCAAATGATGAGGAGTTTCACAGAGGAGCAGCTCCTGCGTTTGTTTGATGTCAGCCTGTCCTTTTCTGTTCAGGACAGAGGCTGCGTTCACCAGGCAAAACCAATGGCACAGCTCCTGGCTGGCTGTCGGGAAGGTGTTTGGAAAGCTCCTTGTCCGACTTCCCAGAATGAGAGGAGCAGGCAGGAGGGGAAGCCGTGGCTGTGTTTGGGGCAGCTAAAGAGGAAACCAAACACAATTTTGCCAGGTTGTCGCTGTCTTGATTTCACAGTCACCGTGCATTTCCAAGCTGAGCCATCCCAGGGTGGTGTGGGACTGCACAGCTCAGCAGCCTGCACATTCCACGGGCAGTGTTTGAACCCAGGGCACTTGTTTTGGGGATAAAGTTTATTTCTGTCACTGGCTTTTGTTGCTGCTCCCTGGTGAAGCCCTCGATTGACAGAACTGGGCACACACTTCTGCCTCGTTGCCTGTTCTGGAGGGTAATGTCAATTTTTGTAATCAGAACTTGATGAACATCGGTGACCAGATGAGACTCTGAGGACAGGGAAAGCCAAAGCTGTTCTGCCAGCCAGGTTTAATTTTTAATTGCTGGTGTTTGGCATATAAAGGAGAATAATCCTCAGGGAGAAGCGTTCAGGGGGAATGTGCCATGCACATTGAAAGCTGATTTGGACACAAATCAGGTGCAGCTTAGCTAATATTTACTACGTGGTGTTATTGGGGTTTGGGCAGCTTTCATTGAATGTTACCTTTTGCCTTACAACAAGATATTTTGGGCTCTCTTTGCCCGTTCTGATAAAAGCTCCATTTTATAATCGCTATGTCTAAATTTTGAGGACTGAGATATCACTGAGGACCAGGAGGAAACAAAATAGTTCTGATTAATGGACATTTATAATTCTTAGTCCTGTGCAATCTGCATTTCCAATGCAAAGCTGTTTCACTTTTTCATTTAAAACCCCCAAACTGTACTGAACCCTCTCGTTTTCTAACATTTTTTTCACTATCACATGAACACTTGTTGATTTTTATGAAGATTGAAAAATGAAGCTACCCTGAAGCCTTTAATGAATGCAATAGCCCCTTAAAAGTTAGCCAGCTAGAGAGGAAAGCTTTTAAAGTGGGTTTTGAAAGGGTTTTTTTAATTTCAAAGTAATAGCTGATAGTTTTGTCTCTCATCTTTTTTATTCTAAAAGTAAAAACTATCAGGCATAAATGGCTTTGCTTCTTTTTCTGCCTGAGCCAGCCTGGTTTAGATGCGTCGTGCTTCTGGAAAATCTCTATTTCTTTGGAGCTGGCTTTGACATTAAATGGTGTCGCAAAGTATTTGATATGAATTCACTAGAAATTGGTTTTAAAAACACACAACCTTTTCTCTGCTCAGCAAGGGGACCTTCCTCTAAACTTGCCTTCAGGGATAGAATATTCTTGTTTATCATCAATATTTTACTTGGGTGGTTTGGGGTTTTTAACCTGTTGGAATCTTATTTTCAGAGTACTAATACATCTTTTTCTCAGTTTAGGAAAAGAAATATGTATCTATTAAAAAAATAATTGCAGCTTTAAAATATGCCTGATTGTCTAATAAGATCCTAACTAATTGGAGGCATCCAAACCTGCTTTTTTCCCTGTTGTTATTTTGCAAGGGTTGCAATCTATTCCCACATCCACATTAAACTCAGCCCAGAATAAAAGTCCAGCCAGATTTTTCCATCATCTGCAATAAAAGCTTTTCAGACCTAATCAGCTCCTCAGAGACAACCATTGTTTTCAGCAAGTCCCAACTTGGCTCCACACTGTCAATTTAATATGGATGCTGTGAGGATCCAAGTGGAAAGGCTCAGCACCTGCGTGGGATTTCTCTGCAGATAAGGCAAATTTGAATTTTCCAACAGCAGAAGTTTGGGGTGAGGAGGAGGGGTGAGTGCTGTCAGTGGAGGTTGGCTCTCCATTTCCACAAACAAACAAACAGTAATTTAGGTGAAACATGAGAGAGTAAAAGACACCTGGGACCTCCGTTTCTATGTGTATTTCCTAAATTATTTAGGAGTTTATGGCATATAGGTGTGGAAGTGCCATGGTATGCTTTCAGAAACAGTCAGAAGGGGTAAGAGCAAGCTTTTACTCTTAAATTAATCCAACAGTGCTTCATTTATTGGAGATGTAGATGAAAGCTTATCTTGGGTTTATGTTAAAAAACTCCTCCCATCAGATCATCACACAGTGGGTTATTTGCAGCTCGGTGTATCTTCCATGTAGGAATGTGTATCCATGTGAACAAATCCATGTCTGAGGATGAAGATGTGTGATTTTTGTAGTTTAACTGGTGCCTAAAACCTTAAGCCATCATTAGAATGCAGCTGTTGATAGGAGGAAAGCTTTGGTTGCTAAAAAACTCTTGGATTTCTGGCTATTATTAACAATTGCTCAGTTAAAACAGAAACAATCTGTGCTAGAGTCAAATGCTTCCTAGCAGATACTTTGTTCTGGTTTTATTTTGACCTGTGGATTTCAAAGTGGTCAAAAATGCTTGGCCTGAAGGCATAAGAGACCTCTGATAGTTATTCCTGCAGGTCCTTGGTGAAATGTCAATTAAAACATAAAAACCAACGCTTTTCTCTAAAGGCCAGAGCAAGATTTGCAGGGCTGTTTTGAGTAAATGTCAGTTTAAATTCTTACCACTTTCTCCGTTCTTTTCTAGTTTTAATTCACTTTTTATTGGCAGTGACTGAGAATATAAATTATGTTCTAGAAGACACTTTTGCATGTGTTATAAACACTCTCATTTGAAACCCCATTCTAGTCACTGAAATCTGATGAATTTTGCTTGACGTGTTTTCATGAAATCTGGTGAATCAACACATTGTACTTTGGTTATTTGGAACAACCCACAGTATATTTTTCTACATTTTTAAAGTAGTAATCTGGTAATTTTTCAAAGTCCTTAGTGCATCCTAAAGTTGCTCACCCTGTCTTTCCCAGAGGAGCTTCTATCTAATTCCAGGTATAATCAGGAAATATCAAGCAAAAAGCAACAAAATCAGGCCAGAGGGAATGATGATGATAAAGCAGAGCCATGGTTATATGGCTGCCAAGGAAAAGCTTGGTAACAGCTTCAATTCTTTCTAAATAACTGGTAAATCTTATGAGAATAAAAATCTTCCATTTTAAGCACATTGCACCTAAAATTGCTGGGGGAGCCAAGCACGTTTTCCATGTCAGCATTCCTTTTAATTGGAAGTTCTTCCTCACACAGAAGTGGTGTCCAGCTGGAGCTTAAGGACTTTTGTGTTTATGGGGGTCTCTTAGTCCCTTGGAGTGGCTAAGTTTAGGCTACTGGATCTTGTGGTCAGGACAACCCGTGAGCCCTGTGCAGGGAAGCTGGGCCTCCAAAACACACCTGGACTTCCAGGTGAGCTGGGGCACCCAAACAGCCCTGGCTGGGTTTGTGCTCCCAGAGCCAATGCCAGCTGGGTTTGCCCAGCTGCCCACAGTGGGAACAGCTCTCTGAGGAATCCCTGACAGAAATGGGATAAAACTGAGAGAGAGAGAACTGTGGAAGGTGTCCCTGCCCACGGCAGCAGTTGGAACAAGATGATCTCACGGTCATCCCATGGGCAGGGACACCTTCCGCTATCCCAGGGTGCTCCAAGCCCATTCCAACCTGGCCTTGGACACTTCCAGGGATCCAGGGGCAGCCACAGCTTCTCTGGGCATCCTGTGCCAGGGCCTCCCCACCCTCACAGGCAAGGATTTCTTCCCTGTATCCAAATTAAATTTCCCCTCTGGCAGTTTGAACCCATTCCCCTTGTCCTACCACTCCAGTTCCTGTTGCAGGGTCCCTCTCTGGTTCCCTGCAGCCCCTTCAGACGCTGGCAGGGGCTGTGAGGCCTCCACACAACCTTCTCTTCTCCAGGCTGAGCAGCCCCAGCTCCCCCAGCCTGTCTCCAGAGGGGAGGTGCTCCAGACCCTTTATCAGCTTTGTGGCCTCCTCTGGACCTGCCCCAACAGTTCCATGTCCTTCTGATGTTGGGGACACCAAAACTGTGCACAGAATTCCAGGGCAGTCTCACCCACAGTAAAGGGGAAGAATCACCTCCATCAAAATATTTCTTTTCAAGTCCTGCTTTGCTTTAGCCAACACAATTTTGTGCAGATTTGGGTTCTCTTAGACATGTCCAAGCCTTTACAGAGAGAGGTCCCTGGAGACCCCAAAGCCTGGACCAAGCCAGTACCTGTCTGGGTCACCTGCACTTCTCAATGTTACTGGCACAGTCTCCAGTCTCCCAGTCAGCACCTATTGCCAGCCATCTGGTTTTTGGGCACACAGGTCATCCTTTGTAGCTGAAGAAACCTGAAACCCTTGGATTAGGGTTGGATAAATCCCTTGGAAGACAAGGCGTGTTTTCATTGTGGTGAACATTTTGTGCCTCACTGCAGTAGTGTGGTTGTGAGGGATGAAAAAATGGTTATGACTGTTCTCAAAGCTCTTAATCCTCCACATCTGTGGACAGGAGAGCCCCAGGAGCTGTTTGATAACTGCTCACTTTGCCTGCTTTCTTTACAGAGGTGATTCCCAGGATTGACATAACAGGAGGTGTTTGCTTTTCCTGTATGTGCCTTTCTGATATGGGTTATCACTGTAAAAGCTGGGATATTTCTGCCATGGGCAATTCCCCTCCATATCCTGACTTTTTTTTAAATTTGAAATGTTAATAGAAACAGATGCAGAACACTAATTTTAATGAGCCGCCAGCTTCCAGAGCTCCAGAACATCCAATTTAATGGTTTATCCATTCTCTTAACACCTCCTGAGCTTTTTCCTCAATGGAGTGCTCTTGTCAAATTGAGAGTAGTTGTCCTTATTGTCTTCCGTGCACCCACTAAAAGTAAGATGCTAATAGATATTTAATTAAAGATTTCACAGAATTTTAATTGCAGGTAAAGCTATTTTCAGACAGTCAGGCCCTTGATCTTTTAAAAACTCTTACTGTTGGATGTCATAGTGTCTGCTGGAGATTTGGATAGGGGGCACATGCTGCAAATTCCAGGAGTTCTTCAAGTAATTTTATCACAAGGCTTTGAAAGTTCATGTTCTTTTTGTGTTCAGCTTGTGACAGTTAATAATTCAGAATTTCTAGCTTTAGCAATCCAGAATTTCAGGCCCTCTTGTTGAGTTATCTACTAAAGAGAAAAAAGCCTTTAAATTTTAGAGTTTCTATGAGTGAAGTTAGGGTGAATTTACACGAGTGCACCATTCACAACCTAGAGCTGCTGTAGGACCCACCAAAGTCATCCACCTGCTCTGGTCTGTCCCAATTTCATGGAGTAAGTTACAGAAAGCTGTAAATTTGGGGGGTTGCCGTCCCTTTCTAATTTTTTTCATAGAATTAGCTTCACAAATTTGCCTTATTGAACTCCTTATTATGCAAATCACTCAGATTTGTGTTCAAATCTATATATGGAGGTAATTTATTACTCTCCTTATCAGTTTCACCATTTATTTTATCTAGGATACTCCTCAGAAGTTTTTCCATTTCAGTCAGACAGAGGCATTGAGCACAGAGAGACCTGGAAAATAACTCTGTGTTCTTTTTGCTGCTATTCCATACTGGTCCTTAGGGATAAAATCCAGGTCACTCCCCAGATGCACACCTGGGATCTTCACCAATCAGCTGCAGATGAAAGTGAAATACAATTTTTCCCCTCTCTTTCCTGGGCCAAGACATTCTGGAGTTTTGTGTCTGTTACCAATTTGAATCCCAGACTGGTATGAGTTGGAAAGGACCTTAAAGCCATGGGCAGGGACACCTCCCACTCTCCCAGGGTGCTCCAAGCCCCGTCCAGCCTGGCCTTGGACACTTCCAGGGATCCCGAAGCAGCCACAGCTTCTCTGGGCACCCTGTGCCAGGGCCTCCCCACCCTCACAGGGAACAGTTCCTTCCCAATATCCCATCTGACCCCGCCCTCTGGCAGTGGGAAGCCATTCCCTGTGTCCTGTCCCTCCATCCCTTGTCCCAAGTCCCTCGCCAGCTCTCCTGGAGCCCCTTCAGACACGGGAAGGGGCTCTGGGGTCTCCCTGGAGCCTTCTCTTCTCCAGGATGGACAATCCCAACTGTCTCCTCCTGTCCTCCTAGCGAAGGTGCTCCAGCCTTCCTCTCCTGGAGAGTGAAAGTAACAATTCCTGGCTTCCTCTTGAGTTTCTGGCAGGAATGCACACAAAACACCCAGGAATTGTGGCGTTCCACTTCTCCCCATTTTTCCTGGCTTTATTGCCTTGCAGTTTTCCTGCAGCCCCCCTGTTCCTGTTGGGAGGTACCTGGACAGTGCATGTGTGCCTCATCCCAGGCCCCTTTCCCAGGGACAGCCTCACCACTGAGCCTCAGTGCTGGGGACATGCTTGTACCTGCCACCTGTGTCACAAATGGATGGCATTTCCCCAGAGCAAATGGAAACGTACGGGATAATGCAGCCACAGAGGAAATAATGGAAACTGGATGAGCCTTTTTAAAGTTTTGTGTTAGTTTGGAACTCTCAGGGAAACTTTTGCTGGAGAGAATGATCCTGGTTCCTGCCAAGCACAATCCTTGCTCTGTGGTTTATTTGTGAGTATTATCATCTATATCCAAGATATAATAATGTCTCTAAATTAATTTAGAACAGAGGCAAAAGATGATTAATATTTCAGATAATTAAAACTTGCTCTAAATAGATTTCCCCAGGAAATCTCTCTGAAGATTTTTCTAATTACATCAGTGCCAAAATATCATAAATAAAAACTAAATCCCCATTTTGTTATTTTTCTGAAGTGACAGGAGAAAAGTGTACTTGATAGTCACATCAGAAAAACAACAACGTGATGAGATTTTTGTTTATTTAATACCAAATTACCTGGTGTGTGCAGGTTTAATGATGATGAAGGCTCTTAGTCTTCCAAGCAAGTGTGAGGACCATTACTTCGAGACCAAACAGGCTGGATTTCAGCAGGTAATTTGCTCTTAATTATAACGTTGAAGAAAAATGACTGAAGCAGAGAATGCCAGGGGGAAAGTTGCTAATGACCTCTGCTATGCCGTAGTCCTGGAAATTTCTCATGTTTTCCAGGATTTGCCCTCTTTAGCATGTGTGCTCCTATGAAGTGCTTTTAACTATTAACACAACCTTTAGTTTATTAATTTCCTGAATACCAGAACACACCTGGCAGACACAGTTCTGGAGTATTAAAACTGCTGGTGCTGACGGCCTCATAGACCCTGCCTGGGCTGGAATTCCTTGGAGGGCTCCAAGAGGCAATGGTCAAAAGACTTCAGGTGGATCAGGAAAATGTTGATAGGATTTAGTGAACTTAAACCACTTTTGCAGCCATTCCTGTTGCTGTTTACAACAGGAAATGTCCCATTTCCTTGTAGCTGACATGGGACATGGAATTCTATTCTCGATCCCAACAAAGCACAGTATTGAATACAGATGAAAATCACCATTAATGAAACTGTGGGCTCTGATGTTTTGGCTGTTTAAATACGATGTAAAGGTCAAAGCCTAACGTGAGCTCGAGACTCAAGAGGCTTGAAGAAAATGAAATCATGCTGATGATAGGACAGAAATGTTTCTCTGAATCTACTCCCAAATATATTTAGCAAATAGTTTAGTTGGAATATTGTAAAATGTCCCAAGTCTCTGCATATCCAGACTTTGGTGTGCGGAAAAATCATTATTCAGACATTGGTGTGCAAAGAGAATCAGGGGGAATCTGTCCTAGACCCCCCCAGCTGGGATGAAGAGGCAGGTGAGACACCCTACAAGTAGCTGGGAGGAGTCTCCCCATTGTAAGCCCTGGTTCTTGTGAGGAACTTCAACCTACCAGGTGTCTACTGGAAATGGAACACTGCAGAGAGAAAACACTCCAGGAGATCCAGCTCCCTGGAGCATGTGAAAGGAAAGGGGCTGAAGCCCAGACAGAAGTTCTCTGTCTACAGCCAGAAAAATGATTAAAAATGTTTCCATAAATATATCAGCAACAAGGGGGCTAAAAAGAATCTCCATCATTTAGTGGATGCCAGCAGGCCCAGGGCAGTGCTCGACCCCCTGTGCTGGGCATTGCTGGGGCACCTCAAAGCCTGGGGTCACTTCTGGGCCAGAGAGCCCTGGAGGGGCTGGAGCGTGTCCAGGGAAGGGAACGGAGCTGGGGAAGGGGCTGGAGCAGCAGGAGCGGCTGAGGGAGCTGGGAAAGGGGCTCAGCCTGGAGCAAAGGAGGCTCAGGGGGGCCCTTGTGGCTCTGCACAAGTCCCTGACAGGAGGGGGCAGCCAGGGGGGTCGAGCTCTGCTCCCAGGGAACAGGGACAGGACAAGGGGAAACGGCCTCAGGCTGTGCCAGGGGAGGCTCAGGTTGGACAGCAGGAGGAATTTCTGCCTGGAAAGGGTGGTCAGGCCTTGGCAGGGGCTGCCCAGGGAGGTGATGGAGTTCCCATCCAGGAAGGTGCTCAATAAAGATGTGGATGTGGTACTTAGGGACATGGATTAGTGGTGGGCTTGGCAGTGCTGGGTTAAGGGTTGGATTCAGTGACCCTAAAGGTCTTTTCCAACCTTAGTGTTTCTGTGACTCTCGGGTGCCTGGAGGGTGACTGTTGAAATGGGATCATTGAAAAATAATGGACACTTTAAGAAAATACATCCTTCCAAATAAATGCTATATTTTTAGGCAGATAGTGTTAAAACAGTGAAATGGGTAAGTAGCCTTCAATTAGAAAATGCTGAGTTACTGATGTGAAAAATTCATCTCTTACCCCTTCTGGCAGTGCTGCTTCTGATTCCCCTTTTGAGTTGGTATTTCAGACAGTTTGTGGCACACCCAGGGGCTGCCTGTGCTCGTTTCTGGTCACCAGAACAGGCTCTGAATAGTGGGGAGATTTCATTAAGGGGCTGTTTAAAATCCTGTTGCAAAACAGTGCTTTCTTTTATCACTGATAAGTTTCTCAAACTTCAAATGAGTTTTGTAACACCTTAAAATATTTTTGAAAGGTATTTTAACCAGCCTTAAGCCATGTCCATCTTCTGTTTAAAAATGTCAGTATTTATAAACCCAGATGCCATTTCTGGGTTTAGGTAGGTGGGGGTTCAGCTCTTTTCTTTCCAAACCTCTGGGGATTTTTCTAACTGGACCTGTCAGGTGTCATGGAAGGTATTTTGGGGGGATTGAAAGGGAGTGCTCAGTTATGAGGAAGACAAACAGCAAGTTTTGTTTGTGACGGTCTTACCAATGCTGCATTTCAATCCTTCATGTGATGTCCAAACACAGAACCACTCCATGTGCCTCGCTGTTGCCTTGCAGGGCACTCCAGCCAGTCGGGTCCGGTACAAGGTGGACGTTGTCCAGTTCCCTTACAGTGCCAGCATTTTTGACGTGGAGGAAAACTCTGGACGTGTTGTAACCCGAGTCAACCTGAATGAAGAGCCCAGCACAGTGTTCAAGGTACAAACTCACTGAGCTGCAGCCTCAGGGAATGTTCCCTGCATTTGGTGGGATTCCTTTCCCCGTCCTGGTTCTCCCGTGTTGCTTTAGGACAATGGCCACAGAATCGTTAAGGTTGGACAAGACTTCCAAAATCATCAAGTACAACCTTCAGTTGGCCTTCTGTGCAAAATTTCCATTTTCTTTCTTCCTTTCTTCCCCTCATCTTTTTCCTGCCATGTGTTTCGTGCCATTTTGATCTCAGGAATGTCTTCAATGGCCGTGGTTGCACCTGTTAGGAGGGTGGGAGAAACAGCTGAAGGAACCCTCATTTTTTCCAAGTTCATTTTCAACAGGGCTGTCAGCATAGAAATGTGGGGAGAATTTTGCAAGAAGAGCAAGATGTCTTGTAAAGAAAATTACTGCACAGTTGGGCAGTTTGGGAGCTCCTTCTCACAAGTGCTTTAATGTACAAATGCTGGTTTTAAGGAAATCAGAATTCCCATTGTGTTGTTGCTGGTCCTGAAGGGTCTGGAGTGCAGTTACTGTGGAGTAAGGCATGGTTCTAACCACAATCAGTAGGACAGATCTCCACTTTAAGATCCACGAATGGAGGGGGTGGTTCAACATGAAAATAGAAGTGTGTCAGTAAGGAAAAAAAATAATATCCATAATATCTTGGGTTTAGATGTAATTTCCCTACCTGGGAACTGCCTGTTTTCCATAAAATCATTAAGGTGTGGTTTGTTTCTTCTTGCAGTTATTTATTTTTGAAATGAGGATTAAAGAGAGGTTTATTTGCACACTTTTCCATTCTAAGGAATAAAGCTGTCCACTGTTTGCCACTCCTGAGTGTCCCATCAAGCACTGCTTGAGCAGCCCTGCTGCAGTCCCTGGTTTAGCATTTTAGGACAGTGCTAATTTGGGTCCTTTCCGGTTCCTAACTAACATGGTAAATCCCAAGGAGGAAGAGGATTTTCTCTTGGTTTATATCACCAGAGTGGACCTTTTCTATTGCTGCACTTGTTCTTTTTACTTCTCAGTGCTCCTCTATGGGGCTGTTTTCCAAAGCTGGGATCCATCCCACACTGCTCTCTATTAGGGCAGTAAATGGGACATTCAGCAGAGAATTACTTTTCAGAAAATGTGGATTCTTAGGGAAGAAGCCCAGAAAAGGCTTAAGAAATCAGTGGTAAGAACATTTGGAGTTGATATTTGCTTCTAGACTATTGGGTGTGTATCTGCTGCTGAATTCTCTGGGAAGTTTTCCAATCACTGTTTAACATCTGGATAATTTCAGCAATTAAAAAAAAAGGTTTTGGTTTTTTTTTTCCTTTCACTGAGATAGCTTGGACTGGCAGAAATGAGTTGAAAGCACTCTGCAAGAATGAGGTGCTGACTTGCTCCATGTAGTGACCTCCAGAAACAAGGAAAAATTTAGAGAGAAAACTGGAAAGCTGCTCATTCCTCCTTCTTCGGTGGGCTGGTGTCACATCTTTCTGCAAACAGATCTCAAACCTTCATGACAAAGCTGAAAACAATGAACCTGCTTGTGCCAGCACAAAATCACAGATTAAATCAATAAACACACATGAGCAAAGATCAGAAAAATCAAAATATTTATAACAGGCCCCACTTAGGAGAAGGGCATTTAGTCTCATCCATGTTTTAGCTTAGAAAATCTCTTTTCTACAGGGGATTTATTTGGAGGAGGATGGGAAGTAGTGTTAATTTTTGTGTTTTGGTATGAGCCCTCGGTTCTGCAACAGAGAATTCTTACCCAGGGCTTTTCCTGTTTGTGTTATTGGAACCTATAGAATCCTGGAATCCCTGAGGCTGGAAAAGCCCTCTCAGCCCATGGAGTCCAAACTATGCCCCATCCCCACCTTGTCCCCAGCCCAGAGCTCTGAGTGCCACGTCCTGTTGTTCCTTGGGCACCTCCAGGGATGGAGGCTCTGGGCAGCCCCTGCCAATGTTTAACCACCCTTTCCATGGAGAAACTCTTCCAGTGGCCCGTGTCCCTGTCAGTTTTCCAGCAGAGGGTTCAACCCGTGGAGGGCTGTCACCTTTTTCCTCTGTTTTATTCTCACTCAGCGTGTGATTTACCGTGAAAGAAAACCACGTCTGATTTGTTAGACCCTGCAAATACAAGAACTGCTGCAAGTCATGATGAAATATGTTCTTTTTGGATTGTCAGAAGGTGATTTTCTGTGTTGTTTGTAGCTGGTGGTCATTGCATATGATGATGGGGATCCAGTGAAGTTCAACACGACCATGGTAGAAATCGCAGTGCTGCAGCCCTCAGTAATCCCACGCTTCACACAGGATGAATACAGGTAAGGACTTCATTCTTTCACCTTCCAGTTGTTGTTTTTGAAGTCAAATTAAGGTCCTGCTTGAAGGCTAGTCTGAAATAGAGCTACGAAAACACTCTCTTGTGGTGGAATTTTACTCTCTGAGCAGGTTGTCTCTAATTAGAAAGAACTAGGCTATAGGTGATGATGGTCAGGGAAGGTTTGATTGAAATTATTCTCTCAGAAGCTGTTGAAAATGTCATTTATTTGGATAAACAACAAATTTTGTGCCATGGAATTGGGACTGGGATCACCAGGGCTCTAGGTTAAGTTTCCTCCAGGGTGTTGGAGTGTATTTTGATCCTCTACACCATTTGTGTGAGGCACTGTTTGATCCTCTGCACCATTTGTGTGAGGCGTGAAAGAACTCAGACTCAACCTCCTTGCCGCTGGAAGTGCAGATGATTGTTATTATCACCACAGAGGCATGATTTGATGAAGTTTACCCTCTGACAATTTAATATCATAAACCTCATTGCCTTAAAGTTGATCAAAACTGAACAAAAATGTGGAGCATAGGCTGATTAGTTTGTTACTTTTTGTAAAAGAGAATGTGTTCATAAATTTGACATCTGTACAATAACAGGAAGTGATAAGATCAGGGCAACCAACTTCAAGATACCAGGTTGCAATATGTTCTCCTGATGGCACTGCAGTGACACAATCAGCATCACAATGTAGTGAGGTCTGCACAGATATTTCCAAATCCAAGGATTGCAGGGAGTCAGAAAAGAGAAATTGAATATAAATTGTCTTCAGCAGGCCCTCATGGATAGGCTTGCTCAGCTATTGAAAGGAGTTTAGACAAAAATTCATGGTCTGCTTTCTATTTGTCCTCATGATTAGAGTATTGGTATATTTTTCACTTAAAGGAGTGAAAAATAGCAAAATACTGCCCGTCATCTCCTAATTTTCTCTTTAACAAACAGAAACAAATGCGAAATCTGAAGGAACAGGGCAACATGACGAGCTTTGCATTTCATTATAATCCTTTGCTGAAGTATTTTTTTGAGAGAGAGGCTGTTCCTGCTGCTCCCTGTCATTTATTTTATTAGGTATCTCCAAAGGTATGCAGTGCTTGTTGCATCACTTTAGGTAATGTAGACAATCAAAAATGTTTCCAAAGCACAGCTCCATTCCTGGGACATCCTTTGCACAGTGTTTCAAGAAGCTCTTAAAATCTTTTGGGGACAGCAGAGGCAGTGATTTATTTTCTTCAGTGTCAGAGATGAAATGGAAACAGAACTTTCTCTGAGACTCTCTCAAATATTTGGGAGCAGCACTAGTGTTGTTTCCTAAGGTTTACAGGGATTGTCACATTCTGCAAACTGTGCTTTGTGTTGGGTTTCTTGACAGTGATGCAAGCTGGAACTGGCAGGTGTCACAGACCTTTGTTTCCCAGTGACACAGGATATCTTTAGGGCAAAAGGCAGCACAGAGTAATGCTGCCCCTTGGAAAACAAAAAGCTGTTGCATGTGGATGCTTGAATTTCAGAAGGATTGAGAATTAGTGGCTTTAGAGTGGATTGGTATTGATCTTTGCTTGTCTAATTATCATAATCTGGATGATTCCAGCGCTGGTTTTGAGCTGGTTTACAAACTTCCTTTCTGTGTATTTAGGGAAAGGTCACAGTTGAGCAGTTTTACAGGATAAAGCTGCAGCCTGTATGACAAAATCAAAAATAAATACAAAACAGAGAGAGAGAGAGCAGATGGCAAGATCAAAAAGGGAGATGAAAGTGCCACTCTGCCTTGAGCAGAGTGAGGCTGAGCTGCCGGCTCTGGCAGCTCTGCCAGAGGAACACCAGCACTGCTTGGAGCCCTCTTCATACCCAGGGAGGCTTTGATTGATTGTTATCCATATCTTAAAGTGGCTTCCAGAGGAGACAGTAGCCAAGGAGATGAAGCCAGAGACTGGTGTTTATTCACTGGCTCTCCCTCTGCATTCTTGCATAATTTGGGGCAAATTAATTAGTCTCTTTCCCCAGCACCCTCTTTGTTTGGATTGTAAATTATACTGGTACGAGACTTCTAAAGACTGCTGTGCTCTGCAAAGGGCAGCTGAGGGCTCTGAGATCCACAAAGTACAGCGTGGAGCAGTTGCTTTGTGATAAGTGAGTGATAAAATATAGTTCCTTCCTAATGACTGTAATGGGTTCCCCCCTAAATTCCAAAGGAGGGGATCTGCTGCAATCCTTGGCTCTTCTGGAGGGGCCTGGCAAGAGGAGGCCAAGCAGGATTGGGTATGTTCCTCATCCCAGCACTCACAACTTCTTAGAAGCAGAGCAGTGTCAGGGGGACTTTCTGGCTCTCCACAAGTTCCTGACAGGAGCTTGGAGCTGGGGGGTCGAGCTCTGCTCCCAGGAAACAAGGGACGGGATGAGAGGAGACAGCCTCAAGCTGTGCCAGGGAAGGGTCAGCTGGGACATCAAGGAAATATCCTTCACTGAAAGGGTGGTCAGGCCTTGGGCAGTGGTGGAGTCGCCATCGCGGGAAGTGCTCAAAACATGTGTGGATGTGGCACCTGGGGACACAGGTTTGTGGTGAACAGGGCAGTGCTGGGCTCCCAGTTGGCCGGCATGGCCTTGGAGGGCTTTTCCAACCTTAGTGGTTCTGCTGACAGCCCTGCACAGCCTGGTGCAGCAGCTCGGGAAGATGCCACCCCAGGGGCCCACAGGCCATTAGCACAGTCAGTGAGGGCCAGATGATCCGTGCCCAGTGCTCCTAGACATGGCTGTCCTCTGGGAACATGGATACACACAGCTCCCACAGATCTCTCTCTAGGATGTGAGCCTCCCTGCCCTCCAGGGCTCCAGCTGGATCTTCCCTCTGAAGCCCAGGAGTTTAGCTGCATTAGCAGTGTGGATCCTTGTCTGTCCTTGTCATGGACATTAAAGACAACTTTGAGGGAGCTGACAGCAGCAGTGCCTGCTAAACAAAGTGTTTTCCAAGCCAAGCATTGTTCCACAAAAATGCAAAGTGTGAAGGAAAGAGGCAAAACTCCAAAAGAATCAAAGTGCTGTGACATGAGGACATTTAATTGGAGGTGGCTGGGCCACCTCTGAGCTCACTTGACCTTTAGTGCCAGCCAAGGACACGGCTGGTGCTGCTCTTGTCAGCACAGCTCCCGCAGGGCGCTGGAGGTCACTCGGATTCCGCTGGTTTTCCAAAGCACTGAGGACAGAGGGAAGCACCAGAGCCCAAAATGATGCGAGGGGTAGTTGGCAGCAGTGGACAGGGACACTTCCAGTCTCTCCAGCCCATGTGGCAGCCTGGAGAGCAGGGGCACAGCAGGGTGATGGGGACAGGGACACTTTCTGCATCCCTTCCCCAAACAGGCCCTGACAATTCACACCAGTTATGGAGGTTTTTAATGCTGGCTTAGATCTCATCCTGCTTCGTATCACTGAGACAGTGGCAAGAGAACCTTGGAATCCCACAATGGTTTGGGTTGGAAGGGATCGTAAAGCCTTAAAGTTCATCCCATTCCAGCCTGTGCCATGGGCAGAGACACCTCCCACTATCCCAGGTTGCTCCAAACCCCGTCCAGCCTGGCCTTGGACACTTCCAGGGATCCAGGGGCAGCCACAGCTTCTCTGGGTGACCTAAAAAAAGGTTAAAACCCAATAAACCAAATAAATCAATTTTTTGGGAAAATCAAATCTGTTTGGAGTCCCTTTTGCCAGGCTGTTATTTCTTTTGTCCTGACTTCACCCATGATCGCCTCTGGATCAAACTCCAGGGCAAGGAATTGATCCAGAAGTTTCCATTTCTTCCCAACAACTTACAGCAGCATTTCTATTTCTTAATTAAAAGATATTAATTAGCAGAGCTATGAAAGTGAAGACCAGATGTGACTTGAACCTCAGATGAATATAAAGAGGTATTTTTAGCAAGCCTGTCCTCTTTACGAGCACGTTCTCACTTTTAAAAAGTAAAAGTTGAAAGGGATTTGGGATCTTTATCGCATTTTGTTAATTAATAAATACGACATCCTCTGCAAGTGGAAGGTCATTGCTAATAGCAAAGTGCTGCTGTAGCAGGGAATGAAATGTGAACCCAGAGCAGCGTCATTGGTTCCTAATTAGTGCCTGTGGGCACATTAACCAGGTGTTCAGCCATTCCAGAGCAGGCAAAAAGGAAAATACTGCAAACTTACAGCTTCTGTTAGTGTTGCATTATCAGTCCCTGACCTGTCGGAAAAGATGTGTCCAGTTGTACAGTAATCCGAAGTTTTACGGGGAAATATGGGAAGCTGTGAATTCCAGGCTATTACTCGATGTAAATGTAGTGTGGAATTTTATTTCTCTGCCAGCAGCAGCACTGCTGTGAAAATGTGTTTTGCTGGAAAAGGGAGATCTGGGGACATGTGGGCCTCTCTGTCCCTCGGCGGAAGAGCTGCTGTAATGTTTTCCACCTAATTAAATCCTTCAGTATTGGAGGCAAATACCATCCAAGCAAATCGTCACATGTCCTAGGATTTCACAAAACAAAATATGGAGCTCTATCAGAAGCCAGTTTTTCCAAGAGATTTTTCCCAGTTCTCTGGTTTACTGCTGTTCAGTCAGAGAGTTTTTCAATGGGAAATAGGGAATGGGGAACGCTGCACAGTGAGGGTAGGGGTAGCATTCCATGGTTGGAATCTCTCTAATCCCATGCCTCCTTCAGAAACGTGAGGGAGCACAGCATCCAGTGCTCTGGGTTGGAGCTCAGGAGTTGGACATGGTGATTCTAGTGGTCCCCTCCAATTCAGGGTATTCTGTGGTTCTAAACATCTGTGAATGGTTGAGGCNTTCAGGGTATTCTGTGGTTCTAACCGTGGTTGAGGCCTCACAGAATCAGAGAATTCCAGAATGGTTTGGGTCGGAAGGGACCTTAAAGATCATCTAATTCCAAGCCCCTGCCATGGGCAGAGACACCTTCCCCTATCCCAGGTTGCGCCAAGCCTTGTCCAACCTGGCCTTGGACACTTCCAGGATAAGAACTTCTGCCTTAGATGGTTTTCCATCAGGCTGCTCCTGAGCTGTATTTCTTTAAACCTCTGCTTAGTGAAGTTTTGTCTTTTCTCCTCCTCACAGAGCTCCCTGAGATTTTCCTGTGTTAGGGATCATTTCCTCCATTAGGGATCATTTCCCCCTCCCTGTCACAGGCGTCTACAGGGGTTTAGTTTTGCCCCTCAAAAGTGTATTGTCCCTCAAATGTATTTTGTTCAATGATGGTAGATTTAGAGCATCCACTTGGGTCATGCTTTTCCCAGCATATCCAAGTCTTACCACTGCTTCTCCCACCTTTCCCAGAATGGAATTTACTTTTTATCAACAAAAGACAACTGGCAACCTTTTTGTTGAAGCATTTCTGATGTGTGGGGAGTAAAAATAGTCACTGTTTTCCTCAAACTGAAGCTGGAGGTTCCAACATACATTTGGAATTTGCATCTGACATCAGTGGCAGCTTGGCTTCAGGAAAATATGTGGGATTTTGCCTTTGGAATCACTGGTTTATGGTGGTTTTCTGCTGGTACTAACTTGATTTGTAATAAAAAAATTGGAAAACTGGTTATAAAGTTAGAAAATGAAATTATTTATACAGCAAGTGCTGGAGCAGGGTTTGCCGTGGAAAAATTAGGGAGTGAGTTAACAAATTATTGTGGTGTAGTAGAAGCATCACCCTCTTTTCCCCCAGTTTCTCTTGATTTAGTAGTGCTTCATTGCATTTTATTAAAATCTTGTACTTCTTTATACAAAGTGAAAAGAAAACTATAATTCTGGGAATTCTTTTTCAATGAAATGTTGTGGTGAGATGTTTCCTAGTGAAGAGGAAAGCACGGGGGCCAGACCCAGGCAGGGAACCCGTGCTTGGAGACGATGAGGGTCAAAGCTTTCAACACCGAGTTGCAATTAAGGAAATGAAGGAATAAATCACTCTGAGGATGTGGATATGGAATAGAAATAATCCATAATTTTAGTGTTACACTTTATTGACTTCTAGCAGTGTACTGTGAGCTTGGAAAGCCACGGAGTTATCAATGGCCTTGGAATTTATCCCACCAGTCTGACCAATCCAAGTATGTGCCTTACGTTGTGCTTGGTGGGAAGCTTTTTCTCCCCCACCATTTTTTTTTCCTTCTGCAGCATCCTGACAGAAATATCCATGGCTTTATGCCCTCAGGTTTAATTTGGGAAGATTGGAGGGATAACACGATCGCAGAGAGGTCACGAGAACAAAACTTGACATTTGGGTTAGAAAACAATAGGTTAAGATGGGATCACTGGAACCAGGTCCAGCCTCCCTTGTCATGTTTTAGAGATAAATACCATGGAAAGGTCAGGGTGCCTCGAACCAATCTGAGTATTGAGACAGAAAGGGAGGATATTAAGTCCAGGAAGGATTACGTGACACTGCTCGATAAATACATCTAATTAAGAAGAAAATATTCTTTGCCAGAACAAAAATAAAAATAATTGTCTGGGACAAACTGTTCAGATAGTGACAGTTGCATCTCCAGAAAACCAAAAAATTGATTAATTGATGGATTAGTGCTCTGAAATGTGTCCAGGGCTTGCTTTTTTTTGAGCAAGCACAGGAAGTCAAGGTAGTTTAAATGTGCTGGTGCCGTCGGGATCATGGTTTGGGTGGGAAGGGACCTTAAAGCCCATCCAGTTCCACACCCTGCCCTGGGCAGGGACACCTCCCACTATCCCAGGGTGCTCCATGCCCCATCCAACCTGGCCTTGGACACTTCAGGGATCCAGGGGCAGCCACAGCTTCCCTGTCCCTCTCACCACCCTCTGAATAAAAACACCTTCAATGTTAATCAAGTTGAGGTGAGGAATGTGATTAAACAGCAACAATTTGTAAGTTCTGAGGAGTTTTTATAAACCTACATGAATTCAAATATAAATTATCAAATATAAAACAATTAAAAATATTTTGTATTATAGTATGCTATATAAATAGATATAAAATATAGAGTCCCCAAGTAGAGTCGACTGAAGTGTCTCATATGGAGTCCATACACATTACCCTATTACGCTTCACTACTAAACCAATTTTCCAAATTATTATTGGGTTTGCTGGGTTTAAATTTAATTTTTTATTAAATCTTGTGCTCATGCTTCTGGAGATAGACAAGTTTCATGGTGAATTTAAAGCCTATTGGATATCAGGCAATTGAAAAATGACTGAGAGTGATGTGTTTAGCAAAGGAAAAAAGAAGCAGCAGAAAAGTAGAGAGGCAAAGTTGAAATTTCACTTTGGGCGCTTCAAATAGTTGTGCCCTGCAATGTATTTGATACGTGCTCAGTCTTCATTTCCCACTCTGATCGAGATACAGATCATTGAGATACAGCAAATTCAAAGATATTATTCTTTTTTAAAAAAGATTATCTCCTTTCAGTAGTTTTGTGCATAAACAATGACTTTATTTTAATCCTGTTGTTCTGCTTTGCAGTTGCTTTGGGGTTTTTTTCCAAGGGAGAAACCCATTTTGTGGTATGGTTTCACACTCACAGAAATAAATTGGGGTCTCTCCTGGTATCCATCCCATCCTGGATGTTCCCATTTACTATTTCTGGGGAAACATTAAAGTTAATCCAACAGCCTAAATTGCACATTGCAGTGAAGGTTATGGAAAAAGTACCATGGGAATGGATGAAACGTGGCTGTAGGAATAATTTAAATTGTCATGGTCCACGGGTGGTTGTCTGGAGAAGGAAAGATGAAGACTGGGTAGGCTGAGGTGGGATGATGATTTAAGTGGGTGTTAATTGTCCTTTGTCCCATTTCACCCTCAGATTTATGGGGTGCAGGTGGCTTATCATGTTACGATTGCAAGGGCTCTTCTTACATCCAGGGACGGGATGGATGTGGATCCCGGGCATGTGAGTCTTGGAGAGGAAAGAGAAATCACAGATTTGAGAAGGTGGTGAGTCCAGAAGCTCAGAAAGGAACCATTTCATTGAAAATACTTCAAATGTATCAAAGCAAGTCCAGGGAAGGGAACGGAGCTGGGGAAGGGGCTGGAGCAGCAGGAGCAGCTGAGGGAGCTGGGAAAGGGGCTCAGCCTGGAGCAAAGGAGGCTCAGGGGGCCCTTGTGGCTCTGCACAAGCCCCGGACAGGAGGGGGCAGCCAGGGGGGGGCGGGCTCTGCTCCCAGGGAACAGGGACAGGATAAGGGGAAACGGCCTCAGGCTGTGCCAGGGGAGGCTCAGGTTGGACAGCAGGAGGAATTTCTGCCTGGAAACGGTGGCCAGGCCTTGGCAGGGGCTGCCCAGGGAGGTGTTGGAGTGCCCATCCCTGGCATTGTTCAAAAAATGTGTGGGTGTGGCACTTGGGGACATGGTCAGCGGCAAACGGGGTGGTGTTGGTTGATGGTTGGACTTGAGGATCCTGGAGGTTCTTTTCCAACCTTAACAACTCTGGGTCTATGGAGTCAGCACTGGGCTGGGAGGCGGTGACACAACAATCCCAGTCAGGTGATAGTGCCACACCAATCCCTTCACCCTCCCTGACCCCCAGTCCTGTTGAGCTCACAGCTATACCCTCCCCTTCCACTCCAAAGGGGATTTTCTAATCCTTCTCTGGGTGGGGCTGGATTCTCCTGCTTTGCTGGTGTCACCACAAAATTCCAGCTTTTATCATCCAGTAATGCAATATTATTGCATAAAAATGCCCTTGCCTGGGCCCTAAAACAGCTTCAAATAATATGTCTAAAAAAAAAAAAATGCATCATTTAACCTCTTAGTCATTCAAAAGTTGGAAAATAATGAATTTATTCCTCAAGAAAGAGCTGGTAGTACAGGAAAAAGAACAGGATATGGGCAGTGGGAATCTCATCTTTTGCTTTGCTTCTCCCCAGTCCAGAGAAATGCTCTGAAGGGATGAGCTTTGTGTTTTACTCCAGCTGGTGCATTGCTCCTGTTGGTCCCAATCCCTGGAGTTACAGGAGGGGCATGAAATCCATGCAGTTACCATGGGGGGTTCTGCCCCTCCCTCCAGAGCAAACACAAAACCTCTCACTAATTGTTATTGATCTGTCAATCCACTGAATTCAGCCATGGCAGAGGGAGCTACAAGGCCAGTGCCACTGCAGGAATATCCTGGAAGGGTGCTTGAAATGAAATGTGGGGCTTCTGTTCAAATCACACACCTTCAGCAGACAAAGGAAACACCATCACCTATAATGCAGCACCAAAAGGTTCTTATCCAAGGAACTTCAGCTTTAAATGCTTCCAGCTCTGGCAGCCTTTTTTCCCTGTCTCTAAGATTCCCCTTTACATTGGAAAAATGCACATTAAAAAGCTTTCCATAGCTTTTATTATTTAGCTATTTTTTCCCCCTAGTTTCATCGCTTAATAAGTCAAGGAGCAATGAGGAATTTTATATCAACCACTGATGCAGAGGCAGAAGGGTGGGAGCAGAGGGATCTGCTCTGTGCACGTGGGTTTGAGTAAAAGTGAATTTACCATCAGCAAAAAAAAGGGAAGATCACTGTTTCAGTATGGTTTTATGGCAGGATCTAAAACATCATTCCATGTATTCAGTGTTTGAACTTTTTCTAGGATGTTCCAAGCAATATTCACTCCAAAGTAAATGCTTGTACAGCGGAATCCAAGGGAAGATTGGCCATCTCTTGATAATTTGGGTTCAATAGTTAGGATTGTGCCTGGGATCCCACCTCTCACAGAATCATGGAATATCCTGAGTGGTAGGGGACCCCAGGGATCATCCAGAACAACTCCAGACACTCCAATAATCCTACCCTGTTCCTGAGAGTGTTGTCCCAACACTCCTGGAGCTCTGTCAGCCTTGGGGCCTTAACCACTTGCCTGCCCTTAGAATGGGAAAAATGGGAAAATGTGGTATGGGGTGGAGTATTTGCAAAAAATACCTGGAGGATGGAAAGGGAAAGTAATGAAATATTTGTGGAATTATAGAATGATTGAGACCCCTGAGATCATCAAATCCAAGTTTTCCCCCAGCCCTGCCAGATCCACCACTAGACCATGTCCCCAGGGTGCCCCATGTCCACGTGGCAGATTCCCCGTTTCCAGTCACCTCCATGGTATTCCCTGACGTGAACCAGGTATAGTTTCTGTCCAGAATTTTGAAGATAAGTGCACAATTGAGATACCCTTTGAAGTCTGCTCCTACTGAGGAGCCTCTGTGATCAGATCCTCCTTTTTAAAAATTGAAAAGTTCTGCATAAAGCTAGTTTTAAAAAAAAAATCCATCTGCATTTATGGATGACTGTAAAGAATTCCTTTCAAAATTATTTTTTTGAAGCATTCTAAGCATGAATTCAACCTGTGCTTGCTGGGGTGAAAATGTGAACACTTAATTTGAGATGAGCTCAAGCATCTCACTTCTTGTTGAAATTGTTTTGATTGCTGCTTTAAAGACATCAGAACAAGAGTCATGGAATGGTTTGGGTTCAAAAGGGCCTCAAAGCCCATCCAGGGCCACCCCTGCCATGGCAGGGACACCTCCCACTGTCCCAGGCTGCTCCAAGCCCCGTCCAGCCTGGCCTTGGACACTTCCAGGGATCCAGCGGCAGCCACAGCTGCTCTGGGCACCCTGAGCCAGGGCGTCCCCACCCTCACAGTGGTTGGGCACACTTGGGTTGCAGTTGATTTCCTGAAAATCATCTTGGCTTTCAGTACCAAAAAGCGTTAGCTGGAAAATTTTTGGATATTTCTGAAGAGTAGAAGTTCCTGTAGAGGTGTCCCCAAAATTATTTCTGTTTAAAGCATGGAAGCTGACCCATGAATGAATTTTCCTGAGCGCTTTTCTGAGAGATTACTGAGTTTTCTTAGTAGACATGAATATTATAAAAGATCTATTTTGTCCCAAATTTTACTTGCAGTTTATCAGGCTGTGGTGGTTCTTGTGCTTCAGTTTCTGCTCTTTATTCCCTGCTTTCCTATTCCTCAGATCAAAGAACTGTTCTGTCTTTATATTGCCACCACTATTTGACTTCTTCATGGGTTTTGCATTTGCAAAGGTTGAACATTTTCCTTTCTAGTATGATTTTCTGTAATAACAGATCCTCTTCCTTCGGCAGCCTAATAGGTGGAGAAAACCACTAACCTGAGGAGTAAGTTTCAATAATCTGCTCTCCAGGCAACTGGAATGTAACCCAGATCCTTTGGTTCCCTTCTGCAGACCCCCCCCAGTGAGTGAGAGTGCCCCAAAAGGAACTGTGGTCGCCGTTGTCACTGCGGCCGCCTTGAACCAGACAGTTGTGTACTCCATTGTGTCAGGGAATGAAGAGGGTAAGTAGAATAATAATTATAATATTAATATTAATATTTCAGTCTTGTGGCTATGCTGAGGCTCGTGTGTGGCCCAGGAATCTGCCAGGATATGTGGAGAAGTAAAGCTGCTGAGGGGAATCACAGAATCATTAAAGTTGGAAAAGACCTCTGAGGTCATCAAGGTGAAATCCTACCTTATCTGGACAAGCAGGAGGGAAGTCCAGTGCTGGAAGGGAGCCTGCAAGGAATCTGGAGAGGCACTTTTTTAAAGAGCATGATAGGACAAGGGGGAATGGCTTCAAACTGAGAGAGAGGAGTTTAGATTGGATACAGGGAAGAAATTAATCTCTGTGAGGGTGGGGAGGCCCTGGCACAGGGTGCCCAGAGAAGCTGTGGCTGCCCCTGGATCCCTGGAAGTGTCCAAGGCCAGGCTGGACGGGGCTTGGAGCACCCTGGGATAGTGGAAGGTGTCCCTGCCCATGGCAGGGGGTGGGACTGGATGGGCTTTAACGTCCCTTCCAACCCACACCATTCCATGACTGCCATTATCCTGCCTTTTGGAGATCAGCTAAAGATCAGATTAATTAGCAGCATTACAAGAAAAAAATACTCACTGATGTACAAATTCCCATTGGTGCCACGTGGTGTGTATCCATGGCCCATCAAAATAAGAACATAAATAGCTTTGATGGAGTTGTACTTGCTTAAAAATCTCTTTTAAGAGCTTATTCACTTGGCCGTGCTGTAACCACAAATGTGAGATCAGAGCCTGATGTCTAAACAAACCATCCTGCTCGGATCCTCCCTGTGACCCACCTTGGCATCTTGACAAAATAATTAGAGGGCTGGGAAAGAATTCCCCATCCCATCCTCCTTTTTGTGAGAGTGGGCTGTTTGCCTTGTCATGTCGTTCCACTCAAGTCCTCAAGTGTAGGGCCAGGAGTTGGACTCCCTGATCCTTGCGGGTCCCTTCCAGCTCAGGAGATTCTGTGATTCTGTGTTGGTTTTCCCAGCAGCAGTTTGGATCTAGCTGCTGTGCTCCTTGAAGACCTCTTCAAAGAGGAGCTTCATGGGCTTTTCCAGGCCTGAGGGAGGGAGGGAAGGAATGACTTGCTGAAGGCAGTGTCAGAGAATTGTGTCATCACCAAAATCAAACACTTAGGCATTGAAAATACCTGTTTATGCATCTTAGAGAGTTCCTGTGTTTTTGTGGCTTCCAGGTGTGTTTGCCATTAACAACAGGACGGGGGTGATCTCTGTTAAAAAGGCTCTGGATTATGAGAGTGTCCAAAGTTACGAGCTCCGAGTGCAGGCAGACTCCCTGCAGGTGGTGAGATCCAATCTGCGTGTCCCCTCCAAGAGTAAGTGTCAAAATCCTCCTTTTCACATCTTTTTAGCAGGGATGTGTGCTGTTATTTGCTGAGGATGCTGATAGCTGCACTGCAGTGGCCTTGCTGTGTTCTAGAGGTGTGATGGTGATGACAGGATCACAGCCCACGGGGCATTTTTGGGTCTCTCAGCCAGAGTTGCAGCCACAGAGCTGATCAGTTTTGAGATAAATCCTCACCAAACGTGTCCATGTAGGTCTCAGTGACACAGACAAAAGTCATCTTTGTGTATGAACAGAGAGTTGATGGCAGAAATTTCACATTTTCAGTGTTATTGGGGCTTTTGGTTACCGAATGGCACAGCTGCTTTTTCATGGACACATTTTGATGTCACACCAAGGACTGGGAACAGACACAGCAGGGATGGCAGGGAGAAGAAAGCTCCTTCATCACCCCTGAGGGTCTGAGGGGAGTTCCTTGCAAACCTGGCTGAGAGCAAACTGCTGGCACAAAGACCAGAAGGTTCTTTGCAGCACCTCCAGGCAGGAAGGGTTTGTTCCCAAACTGGTTGGAGCACCCTGGGATAGTGGAAGGTGTCCCTGACCATGGCAGGGGGTGGGACTGGATGGACTTTAAGGTCCCTTCCCACCCAAACCATCCTCGGATTCTGGGATTCTATATTAGTTGAAGGGGCTTAAGTGTTTGGGAACATGCCATAAAACTTGGGAATACCCTGAGATGTACAGGGGTGGCCGTCACAACACCTTCATCAGGGTTTCTTTCCAAGGCTACCCACATAATCAGCAGGAAATTTGGGAAACAGGGCATGTATTGCCACAGATATTTCTTCCTCCTTGTGAAGGAATTGTGTGTGGGGGCTGTGACACACAGGGGTCAATCCGTGGTCAGAAGTTGGCTTTGTTCAGAGCAGCGGGAGATTCTGTGTGCTGGTTTAGGCACCAAGGATGTACCTGCCAGGGGAGAGAAAGAGCTGGTGCCTGTTGCTGCTTCCCTATGTGCCTGGGAGAAATCCTGTTAAGGTTTTATCCAGAAAAATACAGCCAGGCCATACCCAGGGAGGAGATGAGGCTTCCATGCAGCCCTCTCCAGACCTTTCTCTGGCATGAGTGAGGAGACAAGGGAGTCAGCAGGTTCTTCCCTCCATTCCCTCTTCTGACTCACACTCTGCACTAGAGCAGCTCTCCCAGCTGAGCAGCACTTCCAGAAAGGTGGTGGCTGAATTATTTTGTTCAGGGATCTTTGGTGATGGCTGGAGTTGGAGTTCAGTCCAGTTGAAAGGAACACCAGCTGTGTGTGCCTGGCTCTCCAGGAGTATGCAACATACCTATTGCTTGGAATCTGCACTGTGCTGCATGGATAGCTAAAGAATTTTGTAAATGCATATATTTAAAATACTTTACAAGTATCTGGCCAGCTAAATCACTTATGACTTTATAATAGAGATCCTTTGACCTCTGGGTTTGATTCCTACATTTATACAATGAATTCCTTTCCATTTTCTCGGCACTTTGTTCATTTTTGAGGAGTTTTAATCAGGTTAAACACCACTCCTGAGTGTCGGGGCATTGAATGGATGAGCTGCAGTGGCAGGAGATGAGGCAGAATTAACACTCCACTGTGGGCTGTGCTGAGGTTGAACTAATGAACCACTTTGGAGATGGGTGACCTGGAATGCACAGCTCCAGGATTATGTCACACTGAATTTGTACATGGCAATGGACTGCTGTCTGTTCTGCTCTTGGATACCACTGAATGAGTGGAATTTGCTCTGGAATTTGTTGTCAGTGCATTGGTGACCTGTTCTGGAGCTGCAGGGATTTCTGGGGCACTCACTTCAAGATAGATATTGAGCGTGTCCAGGGAAGGGAACGGAGCTGGGGAAGGGGCTGGAGCAGCAGGAGCAGCTGAGGGAGCTGGGAAAGGGGCTCAGCCTGGAGCAAAGGAGGCTCAGGGGGGCCCTTCTGGCTCTGCACAAACCCCGGACAGGAGGGGGCAGCCAGGGGGGGTCGGGCTCTGCTCCCCGGGAACAGGGACAGGACACGGGGAAACGGCCTCAGGCTGTGCCAGGGGAGGCTCAGGTTGGACAGCAGGAGGAATTTCTGCCTGGAAAGGGTGGTCAGGCCTTGGCAGGGGCTGCCCAGGGCGGTGTTGGAGTGCCCATCCCTGGAGGTGCCCGAGGAAGGCCGGGACGTGGCACTCAGAGCTCTGGGCTGGAGACAGGGTGGGGATGGCGCACAGCCTGGACTCCATGGGCTGGGAGGGCTTTTCCAGCCTCAGGGATTCCAGGATTCTGTAAATAACAGTGCTGACGAACTGCTCAGCTACCACACAGGGCGGAATTTTGCAAAGCTCTGAAGCCAAGTACCAAATTGTTTTCAGTGCTGGTATTATAGAAGATAATTACACAGAAGTGTAGGAGCTGAAGTCTTCATCTTTGCAGGGGAAAAGTGAATGACAGTGCATTAAGAGTTAACTGAGCTTGTCATTCAGTGACAGTGCCCACTGATAGCATAGTAATCATTGAATAAATACATGAGGAGAGAAAGTAAATTGAGATGTCCTTTGGAGAATGAGAACATCAAATTGGTGACTTAAACTGGGGGTTTAATACATGATGCTAAATCATGCAAAGTCACATTCTTACTTTCAGTGGAGTCAAACTCATTAAATGAGTTACTTTAACTGAAACTTTATAATATGGAATTGCTGTGTGTTTTTACTTCATTTAAATGGAAGGAGAGTTGTGATTTCTGATGATGATGAGTGAAAAAGCTTGGAGTTCTGGCTCAAGGATTCTGGTGATACTGAGCCCTGAAAGACCTTCAGTGTGAATGGAGTTTGGACAACACTCTGAGGCCTGGGATGGGATTCTTGGAGCTGTCCTGTGCAGTGCCTGGAGCTGGACTTGGTGATCCTTGAGGCAAGGCCGGAAGGGGTAGGAGGAAGCAGAAGGATTTGTACAGAAGCAGAGGGAGCAGCAAAGAGAAAGTGCTGCTTAAACACAGTGACAAAGAGCAGTGCAGTGGGACAGAGGAGCAGGAGCAAGGAGAGGGTTTTACCACCAAATTAAATGTGGCCCCAGCTGTAGAACCAAGGCATGCCCAGGGAAGCTGCCCCTGGATCCCTGGAAGTGTCCAAGGCCAGGTTGGACGGGGCTTGGAGCACACTGAGATAGTGGAAGGTGTCCCTGCCCATGGCAGGGGGTGAAGCAAGATGAGCTTTAAGGTTTTTACTATATTTAAGAGGAATTAATTGACTGGTTAACAAGGGATCAGTCACAGGTCAGTATCCTCAATGATACTGGAGGCCTTTTCCAACCTGGATGATCCTGAGTCTATGATAGGATCTGGTTAGAGATGGGGCTTATTTTGATGTCAGAACATTTTTTTTTAAGCAAAAATACACCCTTCCATTGATGATTTCCATGTTTTATCCAGCCGGGTAGAACTGTTTGTCACCTTTGGCACCCCCAAGGTTGGTACAGAGGCACTGCCCTGGCTCTGCTGTACTCCCAGCTGTGAGCAGGGCTTTGCTCTGGTGTTGGGGATAAGGAAAGAGTTCTATCTACTTCAGTTTTTGGTTTCCTAAACCCAGAACAATCCTTTGGGAATAAAGTGGAAATGGAAGTTTCACAACTGAGATGCTGCAGCTGCTCCATAGCAATTGGGAATGATGGTTCTGCTAAGTTAAAGATGAATATGAATTCTATATCCCTGTGTTCTTGACGTAATAGTAAAGTAGACTTATGTTTTTAGTAGCCAAAGTTGGTGCTGGTGGTGTTTTACAAGTTGGCTGCTCTGCCAGTTCCCAAATCCAGGAGCTGTGCCAGATGGACACAGCACAAGCAGAGCCTGGAGAGCTGATCCCGCTGCCTCACAGCTCTGGGGGACTTTGGGACAAACGTCGCATTTCTTTGGGCAGCAAACCAGTGCATTTTAGAGAGAGTGCATAAAACATGAGCTCCCATTCAGGCAATTGTTTGGTAGAAAGAGGTGTTTTATGTGGATTTCAATCAGACCTTGGGTCGGTGCTGGTCCAAACGCGTTGCGGGTTGAGTCTTGTCACAGCTCCTTTCTGCACTCTACTTGATCAGTGACAGCCTATGATGAGCTTCTTCAGGCTTTATGGGCCCATTTAGATCAAAATGCCACTGAAAAATAGTCAGTGCCAGCTCCTGCTTGGTCCTGCCAAACCCAGGAAGGCAAGATGGAGCCCAGCTGCAGCTCAGTTCAGCTCACCTGCCAAAGCACAGGGCCTGCTCCACTCACTTGTAAAGCAAAGTGCTACTAACCCCTGGCAAATTACAGTTCTCATTCCCAGTTTGATGAAAACGAACTTTGGAAGGGAACAATCTGCTGCAGCCTCCTGCAGAACAGCCCCTGCTTTTTGTGGTGCAGGAATTTATGTTAAAGTTATCGATGCCTGAAGAGCAGCTGGATCAGCGGCAGGGTTGGAATGTTGCAGCAGACAAGTGCAGTGCTGCTGGTGAAAGCACTGAGTACAACTCACCTGGGAACACTCACAGCATCGTTGATGCTATCCCAGTGTCCAAAAAGCCTTGCTTTAGTTCAGCTCCATTTCTGCAGCCTGGCAAGGAGCTACAGGCTCACATGGATCTGGCACGTTTTTAGGTAGGGAGACTGGGAAGGAGTTTTCAACAAGCACGTTTGGAAAAACTTCTGAAAATGAAATGTTAGTACACAGTGGTTGTGACCAGCTCCCTGGAGTTTTTCTTGTGTTTGTTTTCTGTGTTAGCTGTTTGTGGCCGACTCATTGCAGGTGTTTCAGAGATTCCTCAGCTTTGCTTTAGAGCAGCTTGCAGGGTGCTTGCACTCCCCTTAAGCAAATCCCAGAAGCTGGAAGATCTGAAAGTCTTCCAGTGTTGGCAGTGATTACTTAAGTGGTTCTTACAAGCTCAGGATGACTTAGAAGCAGCTGCAGTTTTGTATTTTCTGTGCACTGCAGCTCATGTCCGGAGGCCTGGAAGAAAGGAGGAAAAAGGGACCTTGCAGGTGACTGAGGCAGCACTAAAACCAATTTTCTTTGCTCTTTTTGGCTGCCTTGGCAGCCTGTGCTGCTTTGTCCCAGGAAAGAAGCTTTTTCTTCTTTCACCTGGCCAGCTCTTTAGGTAGCTTGGTCACAGTAATAAGAATTATACTTTGATTCTGTGAAGTCTCACAAGTAGGACCACCGAGGAGTAAATCCTGCTTTCAACTCTTGGAATCCTTGAAGAACAAAAAGGAACTGGAGCTGGATTCCAGACCTAGAACACCAAAGATGGAAAGTTTTATACACATGGAGCTAGGGAAGGTGAGTGTGAATATTGACAGATGATCACTGTCCTTACAAAGAGGGTTCGAGCCACACACCAACACCGTGGAGAGAAGCAGTAACAAATTTGGAATATGAAGGAAAAAGGAGTCTAATGACACCCTAAACCAGACTCTGTAAGGGTGTGCTCCAGTTGGGTGGCCTTTTCCACTGGGCTGGGCGCTGGAGGCACAGGGAGCGGTGGATTTGGGAGCACCAGAGCCCCATGTTCAGGGGATTTTGCTGAATCAAGCAGAGGGACTGGGAAAATCCCCATGGGAAAGGATCTGGCACAGCCTTCCACACATGGCACAGCTGCTGCTGAGGGATTTTAGTGAGAACTCCAATGTGGGGGTAAGGCAACCTCTGTAGCTGGCTGGGAGCCCTTCCCTACAGCCAGCTGCAGGAACTGGATCCAAAGGCCGGGATAGGGAGGAGTTCTCAGATACCTCATTCCACTCCGTCTGCAGAACAAAGGACTGTGTCCAAAAACAGGCAGGAACCTGAAATGCAGGTACATGGTGACAGTGCTAATGTTGGCTTGTCGATATGCAGGACATTTAATTCGCTTTGTACTTAGTGTAATAACTTCATTTCTGCATTTTCAGAGCACTCACCCGTTGCTAAACAAATCAGTGTTTTGGCAGCTCAGAGAACTGCCAGCAAATTAAACAAATGGGGGCTCAAGCAAATTGCAAGGCAAACTTTGCACCAGGCTGAGCCACCTCACCTAAATGACATGACAATAGCGAGCATTATGCAAAAGATGTTTAATTTGCATTAGAGAGAGCTTGTGCAGGTGAGCAAACACCTGATCCCACCTGCATGGATACAATCAGGATCTTCCCTCCAGCCCCAGACTGGTGTCAGCCACTGATGTGACTAGATATTAGCTCAGCAGGGCAAGGTCACTTCCACACATAATCCTGCTTCCATGCTGCCTTCATCCACAAAGGCTGGGGCTGCAGTGGAAAAGTCTGCCTGGGAATCTCGTTTGTCTGCTGTAACATGGTATTGCAGCCAGAAATGTTCAGGATCTGGTATAAAAGACGTAATTTCCTTTCTTTTCTTTCCTTTTCTCCCCCCTTCTCTCTGCACTAATGAGTTGGGTCACAGGATGGCTCAGTTTGGAAGGGAGCACCGTGGGACATGTGGTCCCAGCTCCCTGCTCCAGCAGGGCCATCCCAGAGCACAGGGCACAGGGTTGTGCCCAGACAGCTCTGGAATATCCCCAGGGAGGAGACTCCACAGCCTCTCTGGACAATCTGTGCAGGGCTGGGGCACTGCCCAGGGAAGAAGTTCTGCCTCCTGTGCAGGGGGAGCTTCCTGGGATCAGTCCCTGCCCGTTCCCCCTGTGCCATTCCAGGCCCCAGGGAGCAGAGCCCGGGCCCTGCTCTGCCCCTCCCTGCACACAGGGACACCCAGGGGTGAGGGCCCCGCTCAGCGGGGGCTGCTCTGGGGGCTGCACAGCCCCAGCTCCCGCAGCCTTTCCCGGGCAGGGAGATGCTCCAGGCCCTTCCTCTCCTGCGCAGCCTCCGCCGGCCCCGCTCCAGGAGCTCCCTGTCCCTGCCGTGCTGAGGATCCAGAGCTGGACACGGCCCTGCATAGCTGCCTCCAGGGCCGGGCACAGGGGCAGGGGCACTGCCTGACCCGCTGGGAATGCTCTTCCTGCTGCCCCCAGGATCCCATGGGGTCCCTGTCCCCAGGACGCTCTGCTGGCTCAGGGACAGCTTGATGGCATTTTAAATATTTGGGGGCTTTTTCAGATTTCAGTTACATTTATGATGTTATCATTTGTTTCCTGTCAGTTGGACCATCAGATAGACAGAATATGATTTTGGCCATATCAGAAACAGTCTGGGGTTTATTTCCTCCCCTAAAGATACAGCTCCTAAGCCCTCTATAAAGCAGCCTGGTTGTACAAGTAGCTCACATCAGTGTGGCACCTGTGCACCATTGAAATTAGCCTGGCACTGAAACCAGCTGGGAAAACCAACTCTACAGCGAGGCAATTTATCACTTGCAAATGTGGTTTTAATGAACTGGATATCATCATTTTCAGCAATCTTTCAGGATTATACAACTCTGAAAGAGGGAAACAGATGTTGGTGGAGATTACTGCGCAGTGGAATCTGTTTGGCACAAGGTCCATGGTTTCTGCTGGATGTTTTTCTGCTTGCAGAAGGATGGAGATGTTTATTGTTCAATGGGGTGGATCAGGAGCTGTTTAATAAAACCAAATTAACAGCAGTGCTTTGTGTTGAACCTCTCGGGGCAGGCAACTCTTGTGGAGTTCTCCTGGGCCAGGCCAGGTTTGGGAGGAGGACAGGCTTAGGGATGCTTTCAATTAACCAGGAAAATAATTAGGTGTTGAGGCTGCTGAGCCTGGGCTGTTGTGTGACCACTTATGAGTTTACAGACACCAGGGCTTAATCACCTGTTAAGTGTTTGCATGGGAGGTAGGAATAATTAAAATATATAAAATAAGTGAAGACCTGCTGTTAATCATCACCTCTTCATTACCTCTTTGCAACACTTGTATTAAATATGACCAAAACTGTGCAACTAATGTATGATATTATTACTTGTGTTTTTCTAGTGATTTTAAAAACAAATTACAGGTCTTTTCTGAGCTTTTACCCAAATTGCTTGCTTTCCAAAGAAATCCATGGGAAATCTTTCCTTCTGGGCAAATTCAGGCAGCCCTAATGGCAAAGTGCAGATAATGGGAGTTATTTTCATAAAGGTACAAATATCAGCTCCAAGTTAAATCAAGGTTCATTCAGGAAAATGTGGCAAATGCAGAAATAACAAAGGGAGATTAAAAACAAAAAAAGAAAATGCCTGAAAACTCTTGACTTCCTTCAAGTTCATACTTTTTGTACCAAAAGTGACTTTATTAAGGTGGGGAGGCCCTGGCACAGGGTGCCCAGAGAAGCTGTGGCTGCCCCTGGATCCCTGGAAGTGTCCAAGGCCAGGCTGGACGGGGCTTGGAGCACCCTGGGATAGTGGGAGGTGTCCCTGCCCGTGGCAGGGGGTGGGACTGGATGGGCTTTGAGGTCCCTTCCAACCCAGGCCATGTCATCGAACTCAGTGTCCATGGTCTTGGAGGTCTTTTCCCACTTCAGTGATTCTGGGATTATCCAATTTTAGCATTCTATGATGTCCAACATGTTCAATTTTACAGTATTATCCATGCACTTATTTTACATTCTCTCCTCGGGCTGTAAATGTATGAATGCCAGTAGATGATACAAATTTATTAAAAATTTTCTATTTTCACTTTTCCTTCCCTCTTTTTAGGTAATACAGCCAAGGTATTTATTGAGGTGAAGGATGAAAATGACCACGTGCCTGTGTTTACCAAAAAAATGTATATTGGAGGAGTGTCTGAAGATGCCAAAATGTTTTCTTCTGTGCTTAAAGTGAAGGTAAGGATGAAGTTTTTGAAATAATTCACTTGCAGAGGGAAAATATCTACTGAGGGGTTTGATTTTTGCAGGAAGTTTTGAAATATGTGTCTTCTAAAGTTGTTGATGGTTGATGTGCATTGGCCTGGTATCCCCAACAAGGATAATTTTGAGTTAAAAACAAGGTTTTATTTCTTCTCAATTTTAGGTGCTTGTTTTTTGTGCCAGTTTGTAGCTATCATTTTAGATCTGTTAATATTAAAACACTTCTTTTATGTTCAACACTAATTTTCACCTCAGGTTTTTTCTGACTGTGTTGGTAGCAGCTTGTTTAGGCTTTAAAAGGGAAAGGACAGCAATTCCAGGTGTGCACTGTGAGGAAAGTGTGAGTAAAATTAATCATCCATAGGTTTGGGGTTTTTTTAAAGAGAGAGAAAATTCAAGGAAATATAATGTATATACTACAATTAACCTCAGATATAAAAATAGCTAAGAGTAAAAGCTCTTTGTTTTCAATAAAATGCTTTGTGATGCAATTTTTTTGTTGCCAGGACTTTCCTAGGCAGCTTTTTTCCTCTGTTTTTATTCTGTTCCCTCTCCTTCGTCTTTTTTCACTTTATTCGTTATTGGAACAGCTTTGAATTTGCTGATTCCATCTTATGCCTGAAAGGGCACAGAAATATGACCTGCTCCAAGTTTTATGTTGACCTCATGATGTGTTTAGAGCACCAGGAATGAAATAAAGAAGATCAGAGCTTATTAAAGAAGTTGCCCATAGCTGGGGTTTTTTTGGTTGGTTTCACTGCAATCCTTCTCAAAATAAGCCCAGGAATGGCAGAGAAGTGGGGGAATTGTGAAGCTTCTACTTCACCAAAAACAGGAATCCAAAAATTGTGTCAAGCTCATGAACTTTAGAGCTGCTGAAGAATCACAGAATTGTTAAGGTTGGCAGAGCCCTTCCAGACCACCAGGTCCAACCATCACCCAGCACCACCCTGGTCACCACTAACAACGTCCCCAGGTGCCACATGGACGAGTTTTTTGAACACTTCCAGGGATGGGGACTCCACCACTGCCCTGGACAATGCTTAACCACCCTTTCCAGGAAGAAATTTTCCCTGATATCCAATCTAAACCTCCTCTGGTGCAACGTTTCCTCTCATCCTGTCCCTTGACTGACCCCCACCTGGATCCACTCTCTTTCCAGGGAGGTGTAGAGAGCAGATAACAGGACCTGCACAAAGGCCCTGGAGTAGGCAAAAAATTCTGAAAGGAAAAGTCATTTAGGGAAGGGAATATTTTGTGTCTGAAAGCAAATGAAACACGAGGCACAAATGTCAAATGGCATTTTGAGCCGATCATACAAAACGTGAGCAGGCTGGGAAATCCTCCCTGCTTTTCCAAGAGGATTTCTTAGGCACAGATATTCATGTGTGTCAGTCAGGAGGGTAAGAAATGGGTGAAAAAGAACTAAAGAAAATTTGGGGGTGAAGAGGGGAATCTGCTTTTGCCCTTCAGAAACATTGGACTCACAACAGGTGGTCAGAGCACAAGACCATCAAAGGAAGGCCAAAAGAAATGACAACTTTATGTCTCTGAGCTCTCTCTGCTCAAATGTATGGCAGAATTCTCCCTGACTTTTGCTGACAGGCCAAACAAAATGAGGCATGAGCCAGGAGTTGGTATTAGTGGCTGGCATTAAACATAACTGTGTGTTTAGTGCAAGGAAAATTAGAAACAATTAAGCAGTGCTGTTGCTGCAGAGAATCAGGCTGTAATTTATTGTTGTAGCACCGAGCACTTGCAGCAGTCAGTGCTAGTTAGCTTATTTTCTGGCCTTTAGAAAGAAAAAGTAATTGCTCTGTTGGTTAAACACAATCCCCATTCCAGCTTGGTTTAAGAATAATTAATCAAATGAATGTCTTTTCTTGGAGAGATCCGGTGAGTAGAATTAAATGAGGAGCATTCCAAGTTGAAATTTAGGAGGACATTAATAAAGTACACGCAGAGCTTGCACTGTAGAAATTATTCAGATTTTGATTCCAGCGGGGAATTCAGGTTCTTAGGAGGAGTTTTTAATGTGTTTGCTTTCATCTCCTGCATTCATTAACAGTTGCTCACTTTTTTTCACATCACCTGAGTAATTCTGAAAAGAAACTGATATTCTCAGTGTCTTCTCATTGTTCCTGGCACTGACAGCAGCTTTGATGAATCTCAAACATGGGATATTAGAATCACAGGATCCCAGGGTGGTTCAGGATGGAAAGGACCTTAAAGCCCACCCAGTGCCACCCCTGCCATGGGCAGGGACACCTCCCACTATCCCAGGGTGCTCCAAGCCCCGTCCAACCTGGGAAAGAGGGAAGAGGGAAGTGTTGATTTTCAAATGGAGTGTCAGATTGTTGTTACTGAAAAGAGAACTCTGAAGTGAGCCTGCGTTTTCCTTATGTTAAACAAGATGAGTCATCCTGGAAGTCCAGCTGGGACTCTGTGGATTCATTTTGAGCTTCTTGGGGTTTTGTCTTGATTTTTATTTGTAAGTGACAGATTTAGCTCAAAAACCTCAAAGTTGAAGATTTGATTTGGTCAGGGATGATCTGGGTAGCGAGGCCAGTTCCAAAATTCCCAGCCCTGCTTTTCTTTGGGAGTCACTCCGTGTGTGTTTAATGTCAGCTCCTCCCACTGTCAGCACCTACACAGTGTTGGAGTCCCCATCCCTGGAGGTGTCCCAGGAAGGCCTGGACGTGGCACTCAGAGCTCTGGGCTGGGGACGAGGTGGGGATGGGGCAGAGCTTGGACTCCATGGGCTGGGAGGGCTTTTCCAGCCTCAGGGATTCTGGGATTTACTTTCTCAGGTGGAAGGGGTCAGTTCGGGCACAGACTTTTTTTGCGGACCCTTTTCAACCCTTTGGCACTTGAGTTTCTTTTCTTCATATAGCAGCCAAATTTTTTGTAAAACACAGCTTTTATAGCATAATTTACCAGGTAACCACATTTTAGCAGACTTTCCCAGAAAATAAAGCACATTAATTAATTATATTTTTACATTTTAAGCACAAACATATGTTTAATTTGCCTCAGTGGGTACAATAAGAATTCCCCAACAAGGGCTTTCCAGCAGGCTGGTGGTGGGTGCTGCTTCTGGCAGCCCAAATTTTGGAAACACCAGCCCTGGCTCCATCATCAAGAAGTGCCTTTTTCTGCAGTGGCAGGAGGTGGTGTTGTTGAAAATAAGGGTCAGATTTATTGGCAAAAGCTGCTCATCGCTGGTTTAATTATATTAAACAAAAAGGAGAGGTTTAAAGGGTTTAAGGATGTAACACTTGAGGTTAAAACTCATCATCTGGGCATCTCTATCTACTTCAGCCTTTGACTTCTGAGTTAAAACTTCCAGTTAATCTTCAGTGCCAGACCCTGTTTCTATTACCATTTATCCATTTTTGAGGAAAATATCATGCCAAAAAACCAACAAAACTCCCCTTGAAGCCTTTCCTTTCCCCTAAAGCTCAAGGTCAAAGCTGTTTGTGGCCTTAGCCAGGGGCTTGAACAGCCACCACACCATTCCCTATGTTCAGTTCCACCTTCCTGAAGCTGGCACCGTGTTCCTGAGGCCAGGAGGGAGAACCATGGGAACAGATCAGTGGGTGGCTGGGTTAATTGCAGCCCTTGTAATGGCTGGAGTTTGGAGATGGATACGGCTCCTGCAGTCTGAGGTGATTTACGGGGCATTCCTGCTTTTATTTGCCATGGCTGTAATTAAATTGCTTAAGGATAATCACAGTGGCGGGTGTTGGCAGCTGTTATCATTTCAAGCAGTTTAAGCTGATGAAATTCTTCCTTTTAATCAAGTAGGAGGTAGAAAAGATGAGTTGAGAGAAGTTAGTTAGGAAGCACTAAATTGGAGGTGGGTAAAAATGAGGAGGTTTAAAAATAATGTTATGTTCTGGTAGAAATTCATTGTTTCTTTAGTTTGGTTACATCAAAGAAGCCCAGAATGGTTTGGGTTGGAAGGCCCTCAAAGCCCACCCAGTGCCACCCCTGCCATGGGCAGGGACACCTCCCACTGTCCCAGGGTGCTCCAAGCCCCATCCAGCCTGGCCTTGGACACTTCCAGGGATCCAGGGGCAGCCACAGCTGCTCTGGGCACCCTGTGCCAGGGCCTCCCCACCCTCACAGGGAACAATTCTTTCCCAATATCCCATCTGGCCCTGCCCTCTGGCAGTCGGAAGTCATTCCCTGTATCCTGTCCCTCCTTCCCTTGCCCCAGGTCCCTCTCCAGCTCTCCTGGAGACTCTTCAGGCCCTGGAAGGGGCTCTGAGCTCTCCTTGGAGCCTTCTCTTTTCCAGCCTGACCACTCCCAACCGTCTCAGCATGTCAAATGACCCCGTGCAAAACTACAATTTTCAATTTGAAAAAAAACACCCAAACCCCCCAGAATTTCACTCATGGGAGTGAAAAATAATTAAAAAAAAAAAAAAATTTAGAGAGAGAAGGAAACTAGTCCTGAGTCCATAAACGTACACCAAAATAGAGTATAGAGACAAAGAGACCAATAAAATATTGGATAAACACTTTTCCCATCATCCAAACAGTTGATCTGTGCCAAGGCCAATACTATGGAGCTTCTCCCAGCTCTGGAAGGTCAGGGGTTTGCTGCCAGCAGCATCCTCTTCAATACATTCATTTGAATAGAAAAGCCTTTCAGAAGAGGGTAATGAGTTGCTTTGCTCTAGATTCTAAGTAAGATTACTCTGAGTAGATAAAAAGAAAACTTAAGCTCAGCAGAATGCCACGAATCATTCTCCAGAAGCCATTTTTAATTAATTTGGGGAGTGATAAACCATATGAATTATTCTGCATGGATCTGATTGGATTGAGACCAGTGGCCTCTGAAAGTGAGGTACAAATGCTCTAAGAAAAAAATAAAAGGAATATATTTGAATAAAATGGCACTTTTTAGCCTAGGATTTGGCCCTTGCTTAAAATCCCTTTCTCTGCAATTCTCTTTTTTCCACAGCATTTTCAACATATGCAAGAGCCCATTTCCTTGATCAAAGACCTTTTCGTGCTTCCCACTATGAATATGTTAATTAAAACCAGATGTAACACTCATAGCTACTAATTTATGAATTTTGTGCATTGAGGTTTGCCTTGCATTTCTTTGTGTTAGAATGATTTTTCTTTGGCACTGGTATTTTTGTGGAACTGCTGTTGTTCCCCCCTCAGAAATCCAACCAAGCTTCCTTTAGCCACAAACAGAGTATTTTCAATTTGCTCTAGGAAACAAAACCACAAACAACACAATCCTTAGGGAAATTAGCAGCAGGAATTGACTTTTCACTTTAATGCTGTGTTATTAGCCCTTTTTTAAAAAAAGATTTACAGTATTAACCTCTGGTTTTATTTATCAAAGTGTATTTTAATGAGGGAATATCAGAGATCCTAATTATAGTGAAGATAGAGAAAGGGTGTTTTTTTGAATTACTCCTTAGTCCACAAAGGTATTTTTGTACTGAAAATGTTTGCAGAGAAGGAATCTTGCCTAAATAATGGCCAGTGAATCCAAGTCTCTGGAAGAGGCTGACCCGTATTTGATGGAAATGGCCTGATTCTCACAGTATTTTCATTTCAGACCTTTTCTGGGGCTTTGACCGCTTTCTGATCAGCTTTTTAATGTAACTTTATCTTTGATTGCCCTTTGAATATCTCAATAGATGAGAGCCACATAAAGCAAAGCCACTCTGTGCTGCAGGTTCTGACCCTGACCACACACAGGGGAGCAGGAATTCCTCTCTTCTTCACCATAATCCTCAAAAGCATCTTAGAGGTCCCATAATGAGCTAAAACAATGGATCAAAGAAATAGTTAAAATTCCTGGGTATGGATAGGGAGAGAACACCGGGATTGCTTTTTTGCCCAGACGTGTTATCCATGTTAAATCTCCAGTTATTTTCTATCCATGCCCATAATCTCTAGATTTCTTTTGGTATTTCCTTTTCCTTGGGATGAAAGGGAACCTTTAGAGTGGCCACTTCTGTGAAAGTGAGATTCCACCTTGGGCACCCAGGACAGCTTTCAGGGAAACATTTGGCTCGTCCCTCCTTTGCCTGTTGCTGAGAACAACTTGCTGAGTGTAAAACTCAACTGCTTTGCCAGTAACAACCTTTCCTTCCTTAAAATATGATTTATGAATCCCAGAGTAGGGACAAAAGAGCCTTGGTAGGGGTAAAAAACTCCTCTGAGGGCTCATTGCAGTGACAACAGCGCAGTCTCCCCCGCAGGCAGCTGCTGCAACATCTGGCCCCCAAAAAAGCTGCGTGTCCTGGTCGGAAAAATACGACAAGAATGCCAAGTGCAGAGGTAATTTCCTTCAAAAAACGTGTTTCTGGTTTGTATGTTGGCTTGCTGAACTTTTCACTCTCAAATCTCTTGCTTTCCTATTCTTTTTCTCTGTCAACAATCAGAGAATTTACCACTCTTTGGGATTTTCTCAAATGTAATATAAGATGATTTCAATTATTTTGTGGGTTTGGAACATTTTTAAGACTGTTAGTCCTGCGTGTGCCTTCCTAAGTAAAGTGGCTCCTACAGGGACTGGAAGTGGGGAGTGTGCCTGGATCATTTCCATTCCATGGAGGAAATCCATGTGTGTGGTCTGCACTCCCTCTCATCACACACACAGAATTCTATCAAGCACTAGCTGCTATTGGAAGTTACTAAAATCAGTTTTTCCAATTATTTTTTCCAAAATCTGAGTTTGGGAACACCTCTTACTCACCATTTTTCCCCTGAGACCGCCTGTCAAAATGAATCCTGTTTTCCTTCAGCACCTCAGAGGTTTTTGACACCATCAGGGGCCAAAGTGAGCAATTCTCCTTCACCGTATTTCTTACTACTGCTATTTCTTTCTTGGAAATCTCCTGGCACTGGGGTTCCTGGGAGTGGGCTGGGCAGTGATTCGTGTCAGTGATGTGGTGATATACATATATCAAATTATACAGACATATATATATGTATAAAATTACATATATATATATGCATATATATATATATAACTGCATCCAATTCTGGGATCCCAACACAGGAAGGGCCTGGAGCTGCTGGAGCGAGTCCAGAGGGGGCACCAGGATGGTCAGAGGGATGGAGCAGCTCTACTGGGAGGAAAGGCTGGGACAACTGGGATTGTTCAGCCTGGAGAGGAGATGCTCTGCGGTGACTTTACTGTGGCCTTCCAGTGCCTGAAGGAGCTACAAGAAAGGTGGAGAGAGAGGATTTACAAGGGATGGAGGGACAGGACACAGGGAATGGCTTCCCTCTGCCAGAGGACAGGGTTAGATGAGATATTGGGAAGGAATTGTTCCCTGTGAGGGTGCCCAGAGAAGCTGTGGCTGCCCCTGGATCCCTGGAAGTGTCCAAGGCTAGGTTGGATGGAGCTTGGAGCAGCCTGGGATAGTGGGAGGGGTCCCTGCCCATGGCAGGGGTGGGGCTGGATGGGCTTTGAGGTCCCTTCCAACCCAGGCCATCCTGTGCTAACAGTGTTCAAACCACTCTTTCTCTCTTCTTTGAAAGAAGGTCTGACAAATGATGCCTTTAAAGCATAAATTAATTAATCTTTGGCTCCATGTGGCTGCACAACCACAGCTCTATGGCAGGACACTCATCCCCTCACCCAGAGAGTCTGGTAACCCCAACCCTGTGTGACAGCAGCTCTCTGACATAGTCACTGAAATTGCCAGTGGTGGGTTTGGGACGAGCATAAAAATCATGGATAACTGAAGCTGTTGCACAATCATCTAGTGATTCCAGTTTTTAGTATTATCAGCCTGAGCTAAGTTCAGAATAGCGGCTTAGAGCAAAATGCAGTTGTTAATTTTAAATGTTTTCCAGTCTCCCTCCCTGGGTCACCCTTAAGCACGAGCCTGAGGATGCTAACGGGGCATGGAAAATGGCAGGACTGGGATTGGGCTGCTGAGGCTTTTTTTGTTGGTTTTTTCCCTTCTTCCTAGCAGATGGCAGGTTCAAATGTTCCCAATTAGTGGCTGGCACATAAAGTAGCTTTTAGAACAAGACCGCTTTTGCTGGTAGGAATTTACAGATTGTTGCATATTTCCAGCTCTGATGCCACAGCTGCCACTGTCCTGTTTTAGAGGTGCTTTCTCTGGGTGTTTTACAGACACTTAAGCCAGCTGTAGTTATTGCAGTTTTCCTTTTTTCCCTGTACTTCTTCACTACCATGCTCTTTTACACCCTCATCTGGCTCTGGCCCTTTTGAACTCCTGGTCCTCACCTTGGTTTTGCCACTGGCTGCCTCAGAAATTTGTAGCTTTGCATTTGCTTCTCAAACTTCACCTTTCCAGACCTTTTCCCACCAAATTCCCAGCTGTGAGATATCTGGGCAGCCTTTAGGGATGGCTCACATGCAACCCAAGGTGTGTGTTAATTGTCAGGATGAGAGGAAACAGCCTCATGTTGTTCCAGAGGAGGTGTAGATTGGATATTAGAAAAAATGTTTTCATGGAAAAGGTTGTCAGGCATTGGATTGGGCTGCCCAGGAGAGTGATGGAGTCCCCATCTTTGGAAGTGTTCAAAAACCAGGTGGATGTGGCACTTGAGGACAGGGGTTAGTGGTGAACCAGGTGTTGCTGGGGGCTGGTTGGACTTGGTGATACTAAAGGTCTTTGCCAACCTTAATGATTCTGTGATTCCAATTAGTTACACCAGGAAAAGCTTTTATATATTAAGACAAACAGGAGGTGGTTACAGAGGCACCATTAAAGGGATCTCCATGGCTCTTAAGTTCTGGCTTATATATTTCTATCTCTTATCTTCAGCTTGACACAGCTCTCGTGAGTCCTATAAATTTCCATACCAAGAATGATTGGCTTATTGGTCTTCTTGCCCCACTGCCAATAAAATCGTAAAAAATAACTGTTCATAACTTTCTGATAAATTATAGAATGACTTAAATGGGAGAGACCTTCATGATCATCTCATCCCACCCCCTGCCTTGGGCAGGGACACCTTCCACTATCCCAGGGTGCTCCAAGCCCCGTCCAACCTGGCCTTGGACACTTCCAGGGATCCAGGGGCAGCCACAGCTTCTCTGGGCACCCTGTGCCAGGGCCTTCCCACCCTCTGAGTAAAAATGCCCTCGATGTGAAGGCCAACACCTGCTGGTTTCACGTGCTTTTGTGCTGGGGTTCGGGAGCACCTCGGGAGTTTTGCCTCCTCCGTGAGAGGGGATGGATGAGGGCTGGAGGCAGCAGCAGCGATGCCGACCCAGCTCCCTTTGTGTGGGCACACCCACACTCAATCACAGGAGGCTGGAATTGGGCCTGGTAATTCCTGAGATCATCCATATTTATCAGTACTCAATCACAGCAGAATTTAGGAGACATCTGTATTTCTTGCACATAACAAAAGGCAGATATGCTGCTGTAATATTAAGATGAAGTGTAACTCTTTCTCTTCTTTGACAGTCATAATGCAACTCTTGAGATGTCATAGATCTCTTCCTAATGAAGTGTCAAAAATATTTACCTTCAGGACAAATTACAGGAATAGCAAACATCCTTCCTCTCTATTAAAGAAGTTTGGGATGTGCCTGTGAGCAGCTCACAAGCTCTCTCTGCTGGTCCTGCCAAGCTGAGTGTCCTTAGATTTGATCAAAAGAGCACTGAAAGGGGGGAAAGAAAACAGCAAAGTTAAAATGTTTGATACTGGAATCTGATCATTTCTCCAGGCTGTTTGGCACCTGTTTGCTCATCTCTGTGGAGATGGTTCCTAGGAGGGAAATAGCCTGAACTGTAACGATGCTGAGGCTGCCGATTGCTCTGGGGTGGCACTGAGTCCTCAGAACTGGTGAAAATGAACTCAGAACCTGTCCACCAGCTGTGGGCACGAGAACTGCAGGACTTTACAAGCTGGGAGCTTCAAATGTCCAAGCACCAGTTTGTCTGGAGTTTGCTGCCTTCAGCTGAGCTGCAGCACTTCCCACCTCATTAGTGCTGAGCAGTGACTCCACTGTCCTGAGCTTTGTGCAGAAGGGCTGACTTCATTTAATGCCTGCCCCTGTGGTGTCAATACCTTAATTTGGCTCCAGATTTTGTTTGTTTTCAGTCGCACACATCTCCAGGCGTGAAATGCTGAAGGTGAATTTCATTGCTGGTGTCATTGAAAGCAGCGACTGTTAAAAGCCATATCTTTTATTGAGAGAGAATTTGCTAATATTAAAAATATGATAGGCTTCTGACCCAGCTGAACCAACCTAATAGATCCATTTTAACAAAGAAATTGGCTTTTTATTGGCAGGGCGTAATGTTCCTCTTGCAGGGCACCTCCAGGGAGCCTTTGGACTTCGCTGGGCAGTCACTGGGAAACTTGGCTGGCTGCAGGGATGACCCCAAAGGAGCTGGAGCAGACATTGCTCCTCTGCCTGCTGCTGTGTCCCTCAGGTGCTATGTGGGGTGACAGGAATTATCCTTCTCTTCTCCCCCAGCTCCTTTCCAACATGCAAAGTTGAGTGTGGGTAAAGCACTGGGTTTGTCCAGACAGGATTTTTCTGGATTGGTCCTGGCTTTATCCTGAGCTATGTTGTGTAAGCTGTACTAACCCTGGAATCCCAGAATGGTTTGGGTTGAAAGGACCTCAAAGCCCATCCAGTGCCACTCCTGCCATGGGCAGGGACACCTCCCACTGTCCCAGGTTGCTCTAAGCCCCGTCCAGCCTGGCCTTGGACACTTCCAGGGATCCGGGGGCAGCCACAGCTTCTCTGGGCACCCTGTGCCAGGGCCTTCCCACCCTCACAGGGAACAATTCCTTCCCAATATCCCATCTGGCCCTGCCCTCTGGCACTGGGAAGCCACTCCCTCTCGTCCTGGCACGCCATCCCTTGTCCAAAGTCCCTCTCAAGGTACTTGCCTGGTCCCAGGGATTTGGTAGGTTTGAGGCAAGGAAGTGATGATTTTAAAACGTTGCTTCTCTGCATCCTCATGAGCTCATTTCCAAAGAGGGGCCCTTCCTGTCTCCCAGGGAACACATGGGTGGCCTTCTAGCTACATTTTAAGAACTATTAATTTTTATATATTCAAATATCCCCTGCTACCAGAGGCTCCCTGATCTCAGCTCTGAGTACCTGGAGGATCTAAACCTCTCCTACAACACTGACAAAACTGATCCAAAAAGCACCAAGAAAAACTGCTTTGAATGCTTCTGTAACCTGCAGTCTGCGTGTTTGCAAGGATGTTTTATTTCTGTTATCATGACACTTCTAAATGCTTCTTTACCAATAGTAATTTTAGTAGTGGTGTAGTAATAGCAGTCATGTGGACTCTTTCAGTTGTAATTTGAAGATTTCCTTTGTGCTTTGTTAAGGACGGGTACTTGAATTGAAAGATTTGAATTGTTTGTACATATGGATGTGATTTTTAGGGGGCTCTGGCAGGAGAGGTTGGGGCTGCCACAACCTGGGCACAGCCCCTTCCAACGTCCCCTTCCAATGGCCACATGGCCAGGCACAGCTCAGGTGCTGCTTTAGGTTTTGTCTTCATTTCTCACCATCCAAACATCAACCTGGAGCTTCTGTCCAGCCACTTCCTGACATTCAGATTGGATATTAGGAAAAGTTTCTTCACTGAAGGAGTGGCTGAGCATTGGAAGGGTCTGTCCAGGGAAGTGGTGGAGCCACCATCCCTGGAGGTGTCCAGAAAATGAGTGGGTGTGGCACTTCACAATTTGGTTAATGGGCAAGGTGGCGGTGGGTCAAAGGCTGGACTGGATGATCTTGGAGGCCTTTTCCAACCTTAACAATTCCATGATTCTATGACACAGCATACTCCCACATTCATTTCTTCCTTCAGCAATTTACTTGTGTGGAAAGCCAAGGAATTTGCCTAGTCCTGACCATCCACCTGTCAAGCTCCCATCTGCTGGCTCCGGGGTGTTTTGGGGCTATATTTCCCTGTGCCAGTTGGAAAGCAGGAATGCTCTGGAAAAGCTCACTAATGTCTTTAGTTTTTTGACTGACAGAATGGGATAAATTTCAGAAAGCTTTTAACCTTCCGCATCTTTCCTAAAAACGCTAATAAAGGGGTTTGAGCTCACCCAGGAGGCAATAATATAGATCTTAAAAGCCTTAAAAAAAACTTACAGAGATGGAGAACAAAAGCAATTTAACACATTTTATATTTATGCTTTTGGTAGCCAAGCCAGATGAAGCTTTGTGCATTTAGAAGAAAGCAAACTATTAACAGAGGATGGGAATTGTACCAGTCATGTGTCTGTGACGAGTGACATCCAGTGTCATTTTGGGAGCTCATCCTTTGGGCAGCTCAGAATGAAACATGTTTGCTCTCTCCAGCTAAACCAGCCAGGGGATTACCTTTTAAGTGCTGGATGGTTCCATCTATTCCATCTGGGCTGATAGGCGTTGGAGTTGCATGGAGAGCACATGCAGCTTTGAGTACCCGGATCACTCCTCTGGTGCTGGTATTCCCTGAAAAATTATCTGAAAATGTAAAAAAACTAAGCGAAAATTTCCACTGTATAGATATTGTTCACTGCTGGTGAGGAAACAATTAATGATGATTAATGGCTGCCTATTGAAAGCTTAATGACCTTGCACAGATAATTCTGTTTTAGCAGCAGTGGCGTGGCATTGCAAACAGCTCCTGTGACCAGTGACAGGACCCCAGGGAGCGGCTGGAGCTGGGTCAGATTGGAAATTAGGGAAAGGCTCTTCCCGCAGAGGGTGCTGGGCACTGAACAGATCCCCAGGGAATGGACACAGCCCCAAGGCTGCCAGAGCTCCAGGAGCCTTGGGACAATGCTGCCAGGGACAGGGTGGGGTTGTTGGGGTGTCCTGGGCAGGGCCAGGAGTTGGGATCAGTGATCCTTGTGGGTCCCTTCCAGCTCAGGATATTCCAAGATTTTATGAACTCTTCATGCTGACATGAACCCTTATTGGTTTTTCTTCTTAAGTGGTGGTAAAGTATGGATTTTACATGGATTGTACATGGACCTTTTTGAAGTTAAGGCTGTTTTTTCTCCAGCATTAGCTTAAGCCACAGGCCTCAGGAGCCATGCCAATATTTCCATAAAAACCTGCTGATAGATGCTGAAGTGTCCCAGATGCTGAGGCTTGCCCAAGTCTAATGAGTGCACAGGCAGTAATTAGCTCCCATCTCACTGATCCCTGGAAGGAGCATGGGAAAGCACTGTAAAGGTCCTTGGACTCACTCCCCTCTGGATAGGGGTCCTGGCTGTTGGACAGGAGCAAAAGGAATAGGTCTGGAGAGGCCAGGATGAAGCTACACAGGATTGCCAGGCACAGGGAAGGTGGAAAAACAACTCCTGAGGCTGCCTGGTTAATGCCAGGTCTGCATCCTGATTCACTCAGTTCAGCAACAGTGCCAGGGCAGCTCTGTGTCCTGCACAGCAGGTCCTTGTGCCACTGCAGGAATGTCACTCAATCCTTCCTTTTTTTAATAAAAACATATTGAATTGCTCCAAAACCCCCTGTGCTCCATCAGTGCTGGTGCAGAATATCTCTAAGATGAAGGACATTGTTGTGTAAGTTTGTGAACAAGTTGCTGAGATGGTTTTTTCTTTGATATTTCATTTTCAATGAGAACTTGGCAGAGGAGATTTTTCAGAATAAAATTGTTCTTACATATTGTTGCGGACTTGAAACGTCAATTCATATTTTTCTACCTTTATTTTTTTTTCCCCCCTTTCTTTTGGAGCAGCTTAGTGCCAACAGAGGAGAAAGAAATTGCTGGAAAAGCAAAACTGTATGCAGCAAAGTTAAATGAACCATTTAAAGTACCAGTGATATCTGCACTCTGGGATCTAATGGTTTAAATGTCAGAGTGGAAGAAATTTGCTGGCCCAATCTGTAACTTTATTGAAAGGACAAGGTGAATGGCTCCTTGCATGCATATTTACCTTGTTTGCCTCTGCCTGTTTTCTTTTCCCCATTAGGCTGATGATAAAGACACTGGGAATTACAGTGCCATGCAATACAGGCTCATCATCCCCCCAATCAAGGATGGCAAAGAAGGGTTTGTGATTGAAGCTTACACAGGGCTGATCAAAACTGCCATGCTCTTCAAAAACATGAGGAGATCCTACTTCAAGTTTCAGGTCATTGCCACTGATAATTATGGCAAAGGACTGAGCAGCAAAGCAGAAGTGCTTGTAAGTATGACTATTATTATTATTATGGAATAATTCCTGAGGAAATTCAAACACTACATAAAGTTTAATTCCAGGTGGACCTATAGAAAAGTCACAAACTGCTTGTGCTTAATTTTTTGAAGTCACTGGAATAAAGCTTTTGTTTTATTAAACCAAAAGGTTTTATGACCTGTTGGAGTGAGTCCAGAGGGGGCACCAGGATGATCAGAGGGATGGGGCAGCTCTGCTGGGAGGAAAGGCTGGGAGCGCTGGTGCAGCCTG
>WBMZ01012824.1:0-82527 GCA_013400975.1 Atrichornis clamosus | reverse complement strand
GCCGCCGCCGCCGCCCGCACACCCGCACCCGCCGGCCGCCTCCCGCTCCCTCCTCGCCGCCCTCGTCCTCCTGGGGCTGGGGCAGGTGGTCTGCAGCGTCGCCCTCTTCCTCTACTTCCGTGCTCAGGTAAGCGGCCAGGGTTCGGGCCCTGGCGCGGGCGCTTCTCGCCGTGGGAAGTGCGGCCGCCTCGCACCTTTCAGAAGAGGGGAAGGCCCTCGTATCGGTGCGATTGAGGTGATTAATTAAAAAAAAAAGTTGGAGAAGATCTTTACCTGGCTTTGAAGTTGGTCCAGCTCTTCGAGGGGTCAGGCTGATGAGCTCCCAGTGCCCTGCCCAGCTTGTGCTGTGCCCTGGTCCCTGGAGCTGCTCAGCCCGAGGTGTTCCAGGTAGCGCTCTGGGCTGCGGGTGCGTGTTGGGGTACAGGGCTTCTCAGCGAGGTTGAATATGTTTCCCTGACTCGGGAAACAGCTTAATAATGATCCTTCACCTGAAGGATTGCAGGGTTTTGGTATTTAACGATTGGCTTTCAGTTTTTCACTGGAGAGAAGTTTGACATTGGATAGTAGAATAGGACTTTTCACCTAGAGTGTGATTGGGTACTGACACAGGCTCCCCAGGGATATGGTCATAGCACAAAGCCCGACAGAGTTCAGGAAGTGTTTGGACAATACCCTTGGGCACATGGTGTGACTCTTGGGGCTGTCCTGTGCAGGGCCAGGAGTTGGACTCATGATCCTTGAGGCTTCTTTCCAACTCAGCTTACTCTGTGACATGACTGAGGTTTTTGGCTGCCATGAATCTTTCACCAGCAGGAGAAATGACTTTAAGGACAAAAAAGGTCACCACGCAACCCCACTTGGGGTGGTTTGTCCCTAGACTGCTCAGGGGCACTGCAGAGGAGCGGGATCTGTGCGCTCGCGGGCATCGGCCAGAGGCGTCCACTGCAGCTCAGGAGCTTTTCCTGGGAATCTGGGAGAGACCCGCCCCTCACCTGCCAGGCCGCAAGTCTGCCGGGATGCCTCAGACGAGGCAGTGGTGCGTGCCGAAAGGAGCCTGGGGAGTGTCGGTGTGGGGGCAGATAAGGTGATGAGCGGTTAGGCTTTCGGAGAGAAGAGGAGCTTGCTTCTTGGAAATGGCTCGGGTGTCTGGAGCCCCTCGCTGCTGCATCTCTTACCCTGCAAGGCTGAGCCCTCTCAGAGGAAGTGGGGAGCTGCCAGCGAGTTGATTCTCAGGGCTTGGTGTAAGATTTCTGCTTGGCTTTATTGTCGGATGCTAATTAGTTAATGTGGGTCTCGCTGCTGTCATGGAAGTGGTACTTCTGGTGTGTGTACATTTCATTTGAAGTGAGCAGAGAGTGGAAACCTGTTTCTTTCGGTTTACTTTCTAGGTAGAGGCACTTGATCTTGAGGTAGCAGACTGGATTTCTTAACAAAGTACACTCCGAAAACAGGTGTTGCACAAGTGTATACCCCTTAATCAGATGAATGACTGTCAAATATACAGCAGTGCTGCTGCTGATAATTTATTATGCAGACCATTTCGTATTTTCCTACCGACAATGGCTTTGTGATTTCCATTTTTCCAAAAATAAAATGGAACAGCAATACAACACTTAGTTAATCATAACTTGTATATTTCAGACGAGTGACATGTAATTTCTGGGACTCATTGTAAGGTGGCTTAAAACTACTTGTTTACTTGTCAGTGAAATAAATGAATGCCTACTTCAGCTTGTGACAGGGGAATGTTTTTCACTCCTGATGTTCATGAACTTGAAAAGCCATTCTTGTCAAAACATAGCTCAGAGATGCACAGCTATACATTCATTAGTGGGCTAGAGAGCCACAGCAATCAAAACAACTAATCAAAGTATACCCTCTTATTAAAGACTTTCTGATAGGTGCATGTCAGTGCTTCATGTGTGCCTAACAAAGGGTAAAAAGAACCATAATGGCTATTTTTCGTCTGCTTCCTTGATTTAAAAAATTACATGGTCCAGGTGTAATTCTGCATTTGGCACCTTAATTCTCTTCTAGTTTCTTGTTCCTCTAGATTTGGAGTAGTGCTGTTCAATGGAGTCCTTTGTAATTCTGAATTTTCAAAACATCTAGAAGAGGTAATATAGCTTGATGTAGGCTTGACTGAAGTCACTGTCTGAAAAATTTCTAATGGAGAAAATGTCATCAATGGAAAACAGAATAATAAGTATACTCTTGAAGTAAGTACAGAAGATATGATCATTCATATTTGCTCACCATTTCTAATTGTGAAATAAGATAAATGGAAAAATATAGTAGGTCTTGCAGAAGATAATTCTTACTTCACACTCTCAGTTATTTGTTTTATTTATATGGGACATGATCAGACCTCTTTCTTTTGAAAAGACTTCTGTGAAGTTTGAGTATATTGAGCTACTTCAATTTGACCTTTTCAGTGTAAATTCCAGCTATCTAAATCCGTACTTTAATAACAGAATTTAATTATTTTTAATTAATTTTGTTAAAATAGCAAGGAGTTAGTAGCAGATGCTGTGCATTAAAAGATTTTAATTGTTTGCTTGGTAAATTAAACAAATGTGAATTAGAAAGATTTGACTGTATAGACTGATATTAAGAAATTATATGTTTCACAAGCTCTTTAAGACCCTACCTAAGAGTCTGAGTATACTCTGACTCAGTTTTACCATTCACATTTTGTCTGTATTTGCATAAAATCATTTGGGCTGGATCATGACACTGTATAAACTGAGACAATAGTTGAGGTTTTGGTTTTTCCTTAATTTTGTTTATTTTGTGGCTTGAGCATTTTGAATTTCACAAGACACATAACTAAGACTGACACTAGGTTTTCACGGGTAAACACATGTTTGTGGCCAAGAAATAATGCAGTGCAATGCAATGCGAGACAATGAGCTGGTATGTTGAAAAAGAATGAAAAAAAAAGCAACAAATTTGAATTTTACCAATATTCTCGTAATAGTATTTGGAAATGTAAAAACACTAGGATGTTCTGACTTTGCTTTTTGCTCCATCCTGTGCATTGTAATGAATCAAAGAAATTAAATAATAACAAAATATATTGGTCCTAAGCATTTATTTTGCTTATACTTTGAGGAATATTTTCTCATTATCTATGAAAATGCCGTGAAAATTTACTTAGATATTCAGAGCAGCTGGAGATCATCACTCAATAGAGACTCATGCACAGCAAATGGTGAGAGAGCAAAGTATTTTATTTAACTTTCACTGGTAAATGCTGAGGTATAGTCTCAAAAAGCTTAGCTTTTAAACTTTTCTTTCTGACCCATTTCCTCAGTGCCCTTAGAACACAAAAGAGTAGGAATTTGGTCTAACACTGACTGAACTGGAGGGCAGTGAAGCAAACTGGAAGTACTCAAATTGAAATGTGGTGGCTGGGTGTCTAACTCCCATAATTTAACCTAGAACTCCGAGAGTATGTACTTTCCCCATTAAAAAGAAGTGTACAAATGTTACGTGTTCTACCATATTGAAGAGTTCACACTTGGACAAATGGCGACCTGGAAGTCAGATTTTTATTGTCATTCATGCTTCTGTGGAATTCTGATTTTCACTGTGATATGTTTTCAAACAAGTACCTTTTAGACTTCATCTAAAGTTTCATGAGCGTTGTGGCTAACAGAAAAAGCGATGTGCTGGGGGTACTAAGCATCTTTTGGGAGCCTGGGAGAACCCCTTCTTGGTGCTTGAGAAAGATCATGGAGTGCAAAGTGATAGTTGATAGTCTGGGAAGTGGTTTGAGTTTGAAAATATGTACAAGTATAAACCTTAAACATTTATTGTAAGGAGTAAGTATTCAGTGCAATACTGTAACACTGCGTAATTGATGTAAAATTTAATAGTGAAGGTGGCTGTAATGCATTGTCTTTTAAAACCACACTGAGTCTTTTTTTTTACATCAGAAAATCGATTCTTGATTCTGTAAATTCAACTGATCTCACCTATGATGCTGTAGTTCATTTTGGCTGCCCTGAATTGGGTGAAAAGGGTCCAGAAATGCAGCTAGAATGATGAGGGATGCTGAAAATCAAGGGTCACCAAACAGTCTGATCCGATTTCAAGGTTAGACACAAGGATAGGAAAAAATAAGCTAGATACTCCTCTCTTTGGTTTAATTTCTATAGGGTCTTTAGATTACTTCACATGTTATAAAGCTTCCTCTGTTATTTTTGTTTGCATCTTGATATTTCTTCCAGATATTAAATCTTTAGGACTTTTTGCTGCAAGTGCCCTGCCCTGTGAGTTAGCATGCTGCTTCTTGTGGATCATTCTGGTATTTCAGCAGCATTTTCTTATTCTTCAGAATCAAAACACGTCCTTGGAATTTTTTACTGTGCATCACTGCTTGCCCACAGTTTTGAGCTAAGTGCTAAGTGGTGCTTGTTTACAGCCATGGCAGTTGAGTCCATGTTCTTTTTAAACATGTAAGGTGCAGGATTTCTGAGAATCCCTTTTCAGGCAACTGAGCTACTTTTCATAGTTAAATGTGGTGAAGGCTAGGTATTCTTTGAAAAAGGTAAGGGCAGCAGGTAGTTTAGCTAGTTCCAAGATCAGAGTTTCCCGTTATCAAACAGTAAATCTCTGTTGCAGTTGCAGAGAGTTGCAGTTTTTATCAGGATGGGCTGTACAGCTTCAGGCTGCTGAAGCCGTCAGTTGCAGTGCCTCCATTAAGCCTTCAGTCTTTTAGCTGTAGGTGCAGAGATGCTGGTTTTCTGTCTTAAACCTTCAGCAGATAAACTATAATCTGAGCAAATGATTCTGTGCAATCTGCTGTTAGTGTTGTGTGACACATTTGAATGATTGCTGGTGGGTGATAGCTGTGAGTCTATGCTGGCATGATTTGTCATGCTGGATGCTCAGGCCTTTACAAATTTCATGATCTTTGTGCAGTAAAACCTAATTTTCTTGGCTGTTTTTCAGAAGATGTGTTCTAATAAATCCAAAACTGGGGTAATAGTCTCTGACAAGTAGAATTACTGATAAAAATGAGTATCTACTGGCAGTTATTTGCTGTAACTTCTATCCTGTGATCTGTGTGGAAGGGAGAGGACTCAGATATCCAGATCCTGTTAGAGACATCCATTTCCTCAGGTCTCTGACAACCCCAACATGAGAGGTTACATTTGAAATAATGGGTCCCTCAGTACCAGAAGCACATCAACAAACTTGAAGGTGTTCAGCAGAAAAACACTGTAATACGTAGGAACTGTAATGTATAAAAGAATGGAGAATTGGATTCTTTGACAAAGAACAGACTAAGGTGAGGGAAGCTAATTACTGGTTTTAGCTACCTAAAGACAGGCTCAGCAAAAACCAGAGGCACAGTTGTAAAATGCAGCAAGGAGAACTGTAACTGGACATCAAGACCAGGGTTTTTGACATACTTGGAGTGGTGAAGTTTTAGGACAGTTTGCTCAGAGAGGCTGAAAGTCTCCATTGATGGACATTCCCCAGAGCTTGTCTAGACAAGGCCTTAACCTACCTGACCTAAGTTACAAGTTGGTCCTGCTTCAAGTAAGGGGCTGGACTAGAGACCCCCAAAGGTACCTTCCAACCCAAGTCCCAAGTCATTCTGCATTAACTACCTTTTAGCAGCTGTTTGTAAACATTTTGTGCTTATTTTTTAAAAATTATTTTAGTTTGCAGTTGATTTTCTGAGTTCTGGATACTAGTGGAATACAATGTAAGAGATGCTTTTCGAGTACAGTTTTTACAGTTGTTTAAAGCTAGTGCTGCCTTCCTGCTATTTCATTTCTATGCCTGTCCCTGTACTGTCTCTAATGCTTGCCTGATACCTGTAGAGTGACTTGATTTTGGTGTGACTTTGGAGTGACTAATCTACAGGAGATGGAAATCCTGGAATTAAATTGTGGTGAAGGTGGTGAGAGCACAGAGGTACTGGTTTAGCTCTCTCTACATAGTTAATGAGGCTGTACTGCACTAGCTGACTTCAGAAGGCATGAGTGTAGATTTTAGCACTTAATTCATAGAGCTGCAATGGCTGTACACAGATTTTCTTTTGGATTCAGCTGTGTCAGACCATCACAAGAAGATGTTACTGCCTCCAAGCCATTCTGTAACTCATTGCTACCCCTCTGCTCAAAGCTGTGGCATCTTCTGGTCTTGAGGTGAACCTTTTGTGACCTGTTTCATTCCAAATCTGCAGGAATGACTGACACAGCTAAACCAGATCACAGGGTCTGACACTGACCGGAATGAATCAGGCAAACAGCTTTCTACCTGGAGACTTGAGCAGAAGGATGGTGATGGAGGAGGCAGCATTTGGTGCTGCTGTCTGTGCAACAGATGTTTGTCTGCTGTGTGTGCCTATTGGGTGGCTGCCTGGCTGGTGCAGACTTAAATTGAGCTCTGTAGTCCTAACCTTATGCTTTTAAGTTAAGTCATTTCTCTTTTGGGGGTTAGGGAGTTGAATTTATGCTCTTGTGAGCAGGTGATATAACATGTTTGATTCACTCTGGCTGCTTTGTATTCTGAAAAGCTTCCTTTTGATGTTCTGTTTTGTTCAGCGCTGTGTTAAAGGAAATTGAACGCTAGGCATTGTCCATAATATCTTGGTATTCCTGCTTTGCAATTGCAAGTAATGTAATTCTCAGGTAAAATTTTCTTCTACATATTCGGGAGGACAGAACTAAATGTTCTTTAATAGGCCGACTGATACAGTTAGAGAACTGAGACAAGAGTTTGGGTTCATAAACCCTTCTTCAAGCCTAAAATAAAAGCAGAATAAATACAAGTTGAGAACAATTTTTGAGAGTCCTAGGCCGTCTCTGAAAGATAGTGGTTAATATCTCTTGAGTGTAAAGGATATGGAGTATGGGCAGAGAGGGTGCAATGGTTTAAATAGTGTTTATGCAATTATGCTCTGTCAAGGTAATCCTAATTCTTGGAATATCCTTCCAGTTTATCTAACTGATGGAATTCAGGCTTTAAAAATATACTTGATTCAGTCACAAAGACTGATTACTAAAAATGTCTTGCAGATACTCTAAACTTACCAGTCTTTGTCCAATGAAGCAGAGGTGTTTTGTGGTGCAGTTTAATCATCTTTCGGTCTTTCTGACTTTTGCTGTCTTGGTGACTATATCATGCAGCGATATCTCTTGCCACTGTCATGGCTTAATCCCAGCCAGCAGCTAAATCCCACACAGCCACTTGCTCCCTTCCTGGTGGGATTAGGGAGAGAATGGGAAAATTGAGAGTCGTGGGTTAGGATGAAGAAAGTTTAACAGGTAAAGCAAAAGCTGCACACACAAGTGAAGCAGAACAAGGAATCCATTCACCACTTCCCACGGGCAGGCAGATGTTCAGCCATCCCTGGGAAAGCAGGGCTCTATCACATGTAACAGTGACTTGGGAAGACAAACACCATCATTGCAAATGTCTCCCCCTCTCTTGTCCTTCCCCCCAGCTCTATATGCTGAGCGTGATGCCAGATGGTCTGGGACATCCCTTTGGTCAGTTGGGGTCAGCTGTCCAGGCTCTGCCCCCTCCCAGCTCCCTGTGCCCCCCCAGCCCACTCTGTGGTGGGGTGGGGTGAGAGGCAGGAAAGGCCCTGACTCAGTGTCAGCACTGCTCAGCTGTAACAAACACAGCCCTGTGCTATCAACACTCTTTTAGTCACAAATTCAAAACATAGCCCTGCACCAGCTTCTGTGAAGAAAATAAACTCTATTCCAGCCACAATAAGCACATCCACAAAATAGTTTCAGTGATAGCCAACTGCCAGCTTCAGTGATACAGTTTCAGTGATAGAACACTTTCAGAGGTAACTCTTGTTTCTCATCTTGAAAATGATGTACTATAGACACACATACATACTTCCCCCAAGTTTCTCTACTTGGCATTTGTGTGTCATCTTGCAAACAATAGCTTTTAGAGATAGGAGGGCTGTGTATGTGTCCTGCTAAAATAACTGTGATATTGCACTGAGTGGTTGAAAAATGGAATTCAGGATTATTGACTTTACCATAAGATTGGGATTTATCTTTAACATTTGTAAGTCACATAGCTAGTCTAAGCTAATGAACTAGGCAGCACCAGAAGATAATTCATTCTCCTATCTCAAATATTTGTTGGTTGAAATAAACATTGATGTTGGGAGCTTTTTATCTCTATATTGTTTACAATGAAAATTTAAATAATAAACTTAGCCAGGTGCTAAACTTCTAGATGGTCAAAAAGTGTCCCTAATACTTAGAACTGTGGTTGTGCTTTATGTTTTTGTTTCAGATGGACCCTACTAGAATTTCAAAAGAACATGCACACTGTGTCAGAACACTTTTTGGACATCAAGAAAGTACAGATTTGCATGATGCATCCTTTGAAAGTCAAGAAGCAAAGTTAATGCCAGAATCATGTAGAAGTGTGAAACAGGCTCTCCAGAGGGCTGTGCAGAAGGTAAGTGGCACAGACTGTGTCTTCCTTTATTTCACAGTCCTGTTGAACTTAACATTTTTTTTTCCAAAATCTGTATCAGAGGTAAGTTCTATTAATTATTTTCTGGTTTTGAATAACACCTGAAGTTTCATCCATGATATTCTGTTTACTCATGAACCTGGCAGTGGCTAACCAATTCTGTATTCAAGCACGTTTTATTTTTTTTAAGAGAGGAAGACTTGAAGTTGTACTGAGAAGACTGATTGCAGTTAGGTGATTAGCCATTCTGAAATTTGGAAGGGCCTGAATGGTAGTCATTGATGCTAATATTTGTACCAACACTTCAGATGCTCATAAAAAGGGAGAGTTCCACACTTTTTTCCAAAGGAATCTTCCAGATAAGATTTGCTGAAGATCATCAGCTAGCAAAATATTGTCTGAAAGAAAAAGGAGATAGCATTTGCTCTTGTTTCTTACTCTTTCTGCAGCCTAGAATGAGGGATAGAACCCCCTTTGGTTTTGCTCACTTTGCCAGTTCTGTGTTCCGTGCAGACCATTCTCACACTGGCAGAAGACCTACTTTGCCATAGCACAATAATTGGGCAGTCTTTGCCCAGCAATTGAGAATGACAGCTTGTTCCCAAACGTGGATAACAAAAGTAGTCAGCTGAAGCAGTCAGCCCTAAAGAAGAAGCCTAGGCAAGCTGGATATATGCCACAGTCCCCTGTTACTGCAATTACTGCCTTTGATCTCTCTTTGTGTTCATGATAGTGTTTAGTGCTAATTATGGGCTGTGTAACAGATGGATATCTGCTATGGTATTTGGTTTTCCTGGCTTATCGGGCCCATTACAACTTTACTACTTCACATCTGCATAGGACTGGTAGTTTTTCATTAAGGGTACTACATTAGATTTGAGCTGAACTCACACTTTAGAGTGAACTGTACTTGAGTTAAATGTATAGCATTTTAACAGAGAACTCTGAGTGACAGATCTTTTTGTGAACAAAACACAAACACAGGAATCTGTGTCTTGTCCTTTGCTAGCCACTTACTCCTTTAAAGGCTTTAAAGACCTAAAGGGTTAAGTCTGTATGATTAGGTCTTTCCTCCTGCATTTTATAGAGCCCCTCACGCTACACCTACACGTGTGCAGTGTGCTGGTGCTGGGCTGCTCATTCATGTGACTCCCATGACAGAGTAAGCGGCCTGTTACAGTAAGTCAATGGGAAGCCCTGTATTCTGGTCATTTGCTGCTGGTTACTCAACAAAGGCATTGGCTTTAGTTGAGGCTGTGTATCCTGCCAGTCTGGAGGGAGGTTAAATGCTGCAATGTCCGTGGCCAGGATAAGTAGTGAGTAGGGATAACTTTTTTGGCTGATGCCCATTAGTTTGAGAACAATAAAATTTCTCTTGCCAAAGTAATTAGACTCTGAATTTCCTTTGAATGCAACAGAGTTTATTAAGCAGCTGCACCAGTGTTCTGGATGCTTTGTCATCTTATATCAATGCCAGAAGAAAAAAATAGATAGGAAGGTGATCACCTAAGGCTATGTTTGCATCTTTTCGGTGTATCAGAGAAGTGAAAGTAACAGTGTCAAGGCAGAATTATTCTTTATCATGATCTGTAATCTCTGCCTTTCATTTGACCCCCAACAATGAAGAGCAGAGATGCAGCTGTAGCTTGCTTGCAGTTGTGCTAGTCCTTTATGTATGGCGATGCAGCTAATGTGACTTGAAAAAGTTTTCCTGTTGTCTGTGCTTTCTTCATTTTCCTGGAGGAGAATCTAAAGAATCTAACCTTGTGTGTGTTTTAAGTACCAGTATCCTTATTTGAACTGGCAGCATGCTAAGGGACTAAAATGGAACACTTCAAAAAACCATTTATGTCTTGTGATTTTTTTCAATATATTGTCTTTTGCAATTCAAGCACTTCAGGAAATGAAAATAGACAACTTGTTTTTGCTCAGGTTTATGGTCTGGTTGCAGCTTCTAACTTACTGCACCAGTTCTCATCGGTTTTCTTTGCACACCTGTAGACCTAATGCTTAAATCTAAAGCAGGGATTGCTGTTGAAAATGAAAGTGCTCTTATGAAAACCAGTGTAGTAGGGCTGCAGGGTCAGGTCTAGAAATACTTGTTTTCTGCAAAAATAGTGAAGATTTTTCTTTTAATCAGAATCTTATGATTGATTCCTTAATATATTCCAGGATAAAAATGCTGCTTAAGGGTCAGCTTACTAAGTAGAGAGCATATTTTCAATATTGCATGTAAACTTCCAAGCAGACAAATAATATATTTTTCTAGCCAGTCTGTTTGCTTAATTTTTTTCCATGTAACCCTAAAAAGCTTTTGGCAGTCCAGATGCAGTAACCACAGTCCTTAGGAAGTCTGTTATGAGCCTGAAGTAGAAAGGACTACAAACATATCTTGGGTCAATCCATAAGTAACTTTTCTTGGCAATACTCCCAGCTTCTAGCTGCTTGTGGAGTTCAGGCGTAAGCTATTATCCCACAAAGCAACAGAGTGCTTTGCTAGACCTCCAGGGCAGCATTTATAAAGAGATCTATATCCTTAGCAGACACTTAAAGAGCACATAGTTATGGACCAAGTAAAGGTTTCACAAGTGATTGCTGTAAGTTGTTAAAATTTCACCTACAGTTTTGTAGGTCTCCATCCTACAGTCTTACTTTTTTTTTTTTTTTTTTTTTTTTTTTTTTTTTTTTTTTTTTTTTTACTCATTTAGAGAGAGGTTGTATTGCAGGTCTCTAAACTATAGTCTGAATATTGGTTCATGTACTTTCTATTTCACTTCCTTCCTGATTAGCATTCTTCAAATTGCTGAATTTCCGGCAAGAGAATCAGATACTTCTTCCTGGTATTAGTTATACTTAAAGCACTTGGGTTGTAAAAGAAACAAGTGCATAAAGAAGCTTTAAGATCACAGCTGAAGCAATACATGAATGTTCAGAGGAGTTCCCTGCTTCTTGGTCTCAAAAGGCTGCTTGTAGGTGCTCAAAGTGGATACTAAGGTACTGCAAAAGCCAAAGGATTTCACACTTTCACAAATGTGATGTGTTTAAGTGTAGCGTTGTCTCTGCATCCTCAACATTGGACATAACTTCAAGAGTAAGAGTTATTTTTGCTTTGAACATGCTGAGATGCTAAGGATAAAACCTGCAGCCTGATGTGGATGAGGAAAACAGCAGTTCCCAACTTTCCAGGCACTTAAAGCATGATTTTTAACTTCAAAATATGAAAGTTTTGGAGCTTCTTAGTGGCCTCTTAAAAATTTTTGGATGAAGGGAAGACCTGTTTTTCATTTTTGTGACTAATTTCTTGTCTGTTGTTTAAGCAGTGTATAAGGAGGTTGGAATGTGGGAAGCAGGTCAGCAGAGTTGACTGGGTGGGCAGTGAGCAAATGACAAAGGTGCACAAGTGCACCTTGTGGTAAGACTGAGAGTGGTGTGATTTTTGTGTACAGTTCTGCTGAAAATAACTGAACAGCTTGGTATCACACACAGTTCTGTGGATGGCAGTCTTAAGAGACGTCACTGGTGATATTTTGTCAGCAGTTTTCATGCCATTATAGCAGCGTCTTAGTCACAGGTTCTGTTAAGCTGTTCCTGCCTCCTTAATGAGAGTCTACATTGTGAGTAAGTATGAGACACTTAAAAACATTCAGAAGCTAAAAAATGCAAGTGATACTTGAAGGTTGAAAAATCACAGCTCTTAATTCCATGCAGTAGGAATACCAGGGGATTTCGTAATGCCATTAAGAGACTATCTTTAGACATCCACTGAAACATGTCCTTCAGGGTCAGAAGCAAATACATGGTTAAATGCTGTGTAAATTCTAAGGTAGGCTGTGTATCAGCACCTTGGAACTGTAGAAACATGAAATTAAAGAAAAAAATCAAGACGTGTTGAACGACTTAATCTTCAGGAGGAAACCTACAAGTCCATATCTGTTTTCTAGGGACTTGTTCATGTGTTTCATCTTCCTTTGGGAAGCCTGGGCAACATGGGGCTGGTCAGAATCACACAAAGAACTTGACACTAGTCCAGAGCTTAGAGAATTAATGGAGGATTTTGTTTTCTGGCCACAGTCCAGCCACTTCCAATCCAGTGACAAGCACATGGAAGAGTCCATGAACGATTGACTCAAACCCACAGCCTCGGTGTTATTAGTGCCATGACCTGACCAACTGAGCTAGCCATGAACTCCAGGCAGGGAGAGCTGTGGACCCAAGTCTTCCTGGGTGGCTGTTCTGCTTGCTGAGTGGTGAAGCTGCAGATGAACAGCACCACCACCAGTTAGGAAGAAAGCAGCCCAGACTGCTTTTCATGAGAACCAGAGCCATTTTGTGCAGAGGATGAGCTGAGTCAGGCTGCTGGGTCTCAGCAGGTGCGATACTCAGCTGCTTAAGTTACAGCTTCTTCGGAAATGTGCGGAAGCAGAACTCAGTGCTCCAAAGAAAAATGTAAGTTAAGAGTAGAATAGCAATTGGCCAGTTCAGGGATTTCAAGCACTAAGCAGTTACCAACTGTTGGATTTTTTTTTAGTACCAAGTTTAGATAATTGGAGATGAAAGTGTGCACAGTTCTCTTTGCAGGCTTTCCAGGCAAGGACGTTATCACATCTCCCCAAAGGAAAAGATATGAAAACAAACTCCACATCTGAGAAATTTCCATTAAGAAAGCACGAAAACAAAGAAGTCTTTCCTTCCACGAAAAAAAGGGGTTGGGAATAGGTGTCGTGAATGATCTCTGAGAGTGTGGTCCGTCTCCCAGGCTCTTTTTACCTTGTGTCCTGTTCTCTTCAGAGGCTTTTGCCATTTTTCACAATACTTGCAATTCCTTGTCATCTTCCTGTTTCCTACTTAAGTGTGGCTAGTGGCTGATGCTGACATGCAGCTCCTAGAATTGAACTTCATTTTCATGCTCCTAGAACTGACACTGAAGTAGGAAGATCAGAGAAGTAAAGTGAATGTAAATGGGGGAGGTGAATGTGAATTTTGCATCTTTTGATGTTGTCATTCTTCTGCTTTTCTTCTCGTCTCTACAGCAAAAAGCATCTTTGTGATTCTTATCTATACAATCAGCATATCTCAGCTGAAGTGTTATGCTTTGATAGTCATACTACAACTTCCATACTGCTGTGGCTTTTCATTTTGGTTTAACATTTAAACACCTACTGAAAGGGGAAAGTGAGAGTAATAAATGCACCGGCTAAGGCATGACATATTTCACTGTGGTTGCAAAATGACATGAAAGCGGGACTTCAGGTGTTTTCAAAGTAGGATTTCAAATTCTAAAACACTGCAGTGATTGAGAGCACAGTGGAGCTTTGCTGATCTGGCCAAATCTGAGACATACTGCGTATACATGGATTGAATCAGGCAAACAGCAGTATGCGTGGCAAAAAGATGAAACAAAGGACCACTCTTAGGTTTCAAAGAGGATGTGACTTGCTATCTTCAGCAAAATGTTTCCTTTTACTAATCATCTTGATGGCTTCATGGTATGAGGTGTTCTGAATAACAAGCCTTGTTTTTTTAGAAAACAGATGGAGAGTCATGGGGGAAAAGGAGACAGAACTGAGGACTGAACTCAGTACTAAGGCTCAGTCCAGCCTTGTAACAAGAACAGACTGCTTAGATTTTTGAAAACTGCTCTTTGTATCTTTTTCTCAAGAGCGTGGATTATTAAAAGCAAAGCGTTTTGTGGTGCCTGATGTCTGCATTTTGTGCGGTTCTTGGGTTTGGGTAGCATGGGTTTCAAACATTCATGTTAAAATTCACCTACAGTTCTGAAAAATGGCATGCTTTCCAAGTTTGGCATCCAGTCCACTTGGCACAGTACAGATGGGGAAGATGCTTACTTATTCAGTTCCTTCATACCCTGTTAGAAGTGAGCCTTGATTGTAAAGTCTTATAGACTTGCAACTTTCCCTGTTGGGACTCAAGTGTGAGGGGTGGAAATTTTCATTTACCTCATCACAAATGAAATTCAGAGCTTAGGTATTCCTAGTTTTTAGGGTGATTACACACTAGTTCCTCTGTGGAACTGCCTCTTTCATTGCTGTTAGACCCCAAGTAATTAAATCAGTTCATAAATTCCATTGTTTGATGTGATGCATTCTTATCAGTCATTGTTCCATTATACTTAGAGAAATATTCCAAGTACAGTAGGTAGGAAAGATTGTAAAAGTCACCACTACTTCAGTAAATAATGCAGCGATCATACACATCATCATTCCTATCCCCCTTTATTAGAATTATCAAATTACTGGAAGTAACTTGTGTGTGCACTTTACATATATTGTCATATTTACACGATGCATATCCCAGGTTTCTGAATATGCTGTAGGTGGAACAATGTCCCCAGATACATGCACAGAGTGCTGCAAGTGTGCAAACTAAACAACATTACAAAACCAAGACAACACCAAAGCAATGTCTTTCTCATTTTAGGAAGTCCAGCGTGTCATGGGAAGAACGTCACCAAGACCAGAAAAAGGTAGGTATTGGTTTATGAATAAGAAATACTTTAGTTCCACTAAACTTGTCTTTTTGAGATAATGCAGTTCTTTTATCTCTAGCTGCAATGGAGGCATTAGGACTTGAACTGTACAAGAGGAACAAACCTGAGAAGCAGCCCTTTGCCCATCTCATTATTGATGATAAGAATATTCCATCTGGTAAGTTCCAATTTTTTAGTGAATACTTCCTATACTAATATAAATGTATGAAATAGTGAAGTATGTGGAAATAGTTCTGCAAAACCAGCAACAGAGTGAAATTTCAGAAATGGTTTCTGATAGTGAGAATAAATTGGATGCATTGAAGGATTTTAGAGGCACCAGAGGTAATGTTAAAAGGAGGATGGCTCCCCTTTGTATGAGTCATGTGCTGAATGGCATCCATTTCAAATTACCAGTTTTCATGATCAACCTCTGAGGGCCTGCACCTTTGTGCTGTCTTCAGGTGAGGAAGGAAGATCTGCTTCGAATGCTCTCCTCTGAAGTTTCTCATTTTGCTTTGGCCTGTAGGGCCCATCAAGAGTTCTCCACTCTCACTGGACACCAGCTGTAGGTGTGCATACACACAGGTGTTTGCATGTGTACATACAAGCATGTACCAGCACAAAGATTGGCCAGAAACCAAGTCTTGCAGGTTGGAAGATGTTTCCCTTCCATTGAGTCTACGTTGTTGTTTTGTCCTGTTGTCAGATGGAGAAATGTATTGTTTTCATTTGTAACATTCAAGGATGTGTTGTGTCCACATGTTCAACCCTTCACAGACAGCGACACTCCTTTTGTGTGCTGAAGTGTGATTGGGTCTGCACTAGGGGACACAGCACTTGTCTTTAGGGTGGGTCTGGAAGCTGAGAGTCTTACATGAGAACACAATGCACATGTGTCGGGTGCTCATCAGTGTAAGAAGTTGCCATAAAGGAAGCACATCTTTCATTTGGAGGTGTTGGAAACATAAACTGTAGTCCCAATCTCATTACTATAACTTCCTGCTAGTTGCCTGCCCTCTGTGTGAACACTGCACTCTGATAGCATAGGGCTGAATTTATAGCACTTGTTTCCTTCTGCTGATGGTACGTTGAAAAGGCTTTGTCCTATTCCATTATTATTGTGTTGCAGGACTGGTATAGAGTTTTTCACATCAAACTCTCAAGGCCCTACTTCACAAGGGTCTGTCTGCATCCATCTAGTCCAGTAGTAGGGAAAAAAAGAATCATAGCAGTGTACCCTGAGCAACATAGTGTGTTGACTTGGATGCAATATGTTTCTGAGCTACTGAGTAGGGGGTATAGAATTGTTCTGGTGGCTTTTATCTGCTCCTGTGGTAAGAGGATGGCATTCTTTTATCTTGCCAGAGCTCTTACTCTCTACACACGTATTCAGGTGGCTTTGAGAATATCCTTGCTAGTACAGTATTAGGGAACAAGACATGAGTCTGCCTTGGAATACTCTCCAAAGGAAAAGATTCATTCCTGCAGTTTTAAGATATGTTAGAATGGCTTTATTTTTTGCCCCAGGGCTGTGTCAGTTGAGATTTTTCACTGTATTCTCAATATAACAGTTGGTGTGGGAGAAGTAAAGCAGAGTTTTTTCTGAAACTGTCAATTAGAGGATCTTAAGATGGGGTGCACTGATCACCACTGTCTTCTGTCTTTGAAGTTTTACATGTTCTATAGTGCTGAACTCCTTGTTAATTGAGCTATGCACATGGCTTTTCTTTTTTATATAACCAAACCAAACGGGAATGGTGTGTTGAGACTTGAAATCTGAGGTTTTAGCAGCCTGCATAGTAATACCTTGCTCTTGCTCTGTTTAAAGACAAAGCACTTCTGTACAGCTTCTTGCCTGGAGGGATAGGATTCTTTCAAGTGCATTGGCATTGCCACAATCCAGAGCTTTATAAGCAGAGAGCTTAAGCAGCTTGTCAGATGGCAGTCAGAACTTCCACAAGCTTTCTTGTTAGCTCAAATGCCTCCTGACAAGCTTCTATTTTAGTCAGATTTTGGCTTTGACCTACTTTTGCCACAGGTCAATAGTAGAGGATTCAGTATCAGTAAACTTGTCTTAGCATTTTATATTTGGAAGGTTTCAATTAATTTGCTAATCACAGAGACAGATCACTTAGATCTGAGGAAGTGGAGTGTGTAAGTGTCACAGTCTGTGAAATTCACCTTTTCCTGTGGGGAATTTATTTGCTCCTTGCCTGGATGTTGCTGTAAACTGTAATTTACAGCAGCTGATAATTTTTACTGTTGTGCATTGCTGCATTAACCTTCAAGGGAGTGATGTAGCACTTTAGGGGTAATGGCAAGGGAGACATTGTTCTTTCTTGCTCTCTTCACTTTTTTTTTTTCAAAAGCACAGGCTGCAGGAACTCTCAGAAATGCAGTGCCTGTGAAAACAAGCTGCTTTGTTTCTCCTTGGAGCAGATCAACTCCTTACCAGTGCGATGAACATGACATACTCCCTTCTGACCTGACTTTTGCCTCTTTAAGAAGAGCATTGCCAGGATGTTAATCATGAGCTTGTGCGGTCCCTGTGGGCACTGCAGCAGTCAGGGGCTGTATCCTTTGGGATAGCTGGAACCCTGAACCTGCTGGTTGTGAGGCACTTCAGCATCATGCTCACTGGTGTGAGGCAGTGCCCACTTGACTGGGTAGCATAGATGTTAGTGACAGGCATAAAGAAAGAAGAATTTGCCTGAGGATCACCAGGAGTTTTTCCTCTCCCATCTTGTTCTTTCTAACTGCAAATGGCAATTTCTGTTTTCTTCCCCTTATTCTTTACCCTACATGTTTGAAATCCTTCTAAATAGTTTTTTGCCACTGCTGAGTCTGTACAGATCTGTTCTTAGTGTTTTAAGATTCTGTCCTGTCATCACTCTGACCCAGAATAAACAGTGTCAGAAAAAAAAGTCTCCTTTACTGTCAAACAGGATTTTAAGTAGTTTGCTGCTGAACACCCTCCATGAAGGGGCACTGAGCAGTGTCTGTAAGAGAACATCTGCCTTTGACCTGGTTCACAATAATGTCAAGCCTCAAATGAACTTCTGCAGCTGGGGGGATAGTGCAAGGGAGGGGGGAAAATAACCTTTCCCAGATCTTTGTGTCCCCACCCACCATTTGGCACAGAAGCTGTAGTGGTTTGGCTTGCTGTGTGTATTTTTTAAGTTTGCTGCCTTAGGTTAGAGCTGGATGCTTGCTGGTTGGTTTTTACCAGAGCTCACTATAAATGCTACCTAGGTTTTAAATGAAAACAGTGAATTTTGGTTTATAAATTGATTACAGAAATTAGTCACAGTTTAAAGGGGAAAATCATGAACAGAAATAAATATAAATGTTAAATATATCATTTGGGGTGTGAGTTGATACTTTTAGCTGTCTAAGGAAACACTGTAGTATTCTGAGCTATTTGCAGCTACAGGTTTGACTTAGCTGCCTTTTGCCTCCAAAAGAGTTTTTCAGAGCAAACAGTGCTTCGGTCCTTTTTTCAGGCTTTATCTGTTCCTGAAAGCTACTAGGATACAAAAAAACTATCAAAACAGGGCTACTTTCTCCCTGTTCCCCATACATCATCTTCCTTCTTGCTAATTAATTTTATTGAACTAATTTGTATTAGTCTTAGTTCATGCTCACAAATACACAGGACATTGTTTTTATTTGTCTTCAAGTTTCAGAAAGAGTGTATTATCTTGAATTTTTAAATAATGCTTTTTTCCCTGTCTGGAAAGCTGCCTTACTCATTATCCTCTGTCCACTTCCTTCTCTGTCAACAAAAAGTCCTTCTGCTATTTTTTTCATGGTTCCAAAGTAAATTATTGCACAGAAGTTACTGTATAGCTGTTACATACTGTTATATATGTGTATATATACATATATATATACACACTTCTGACTGTCCCATGCCTTGGGTTATGTATCAGAGTTTCTGATATATGGACTGCTGATCTGGCACTTACATGCTCCAATTTTCTCCACTTCCTGTGTTTCGGGGAACTGATTGTTTTGGTGTCTCCAGATCTGGGTGTATTACCACCAGAAGTGCTGAGAACCTGCTTGCTCCTTCCATTAAAGGTTGCATCCCTCTCCTCTGATCCAAGCAGTGATTTCTTGCCTGTTCTCCTCATCTTGAAGGTAGCCCAGCCTCCTTGGGACAGACTCAGAGCTGTGCATAAGAAGTTTTACAATTTCCTCAGCTATCCCCAGTGCTTCAGAGGTGCACTCTGGCACCTCTATCTCAGCATGTCTTGCAGGTGAATAATTGCAGGCTGAGAGACTTAACATCTTGGTGTCTCTTCCACTTAATTGATGGTTCTCAGATGGGTTTGTTTGAGGCACTGCACGGAAGATGGCTTCTCTGTATGGTTTTGCTTCCTTAATTTCTAACTGGCTGCACTGGAGCCATAGGGGAGCAGCTATTTATGATCTGCCTTTGATAACCTGTGCTTTGCTTAAGTCTTTGTGGAAGAACGCCAGAAGGTTTTTGTTCTGGACTACTGTGAAAGTATTCCTCTCACACGCAGAAGTTGCTTGCCCTTGGCGGTTAGGGAAGGCTCATCTCTCTCAAATCCCCCTGTTCCTACTTCGCCTCCCTTTCTGCACAGACAAATGCAAGAGGCATCTTTTGAACTAATAAAATATACCTGGGGCTGTTCCCCAGCAGGTTTGTGAGCAGTGGCGGTCCTGGGGCATGCCTCAGTACATGGTTGGAGTAGAGGGCACTGCGCCCTGCTGTGTGCCATGGAAAAGGTTGGTAAGGATGGACTGTTTCGGTTTGATGCGGGGAGAAGAAGGAACTTGATATTTCGAGCAGGCATTTAGATGCCCTTGGGAGGCTGAGGGGTAAATTCCTCTGGTACCTACGTGAACCCACTGCTGTGGGAGGGAGCAAGTGGAGTTAGTGTTGCGTGCTGAAAATCACCAGTGGTTAGGAGGGCAAGTCGGCCACCTCCCATCTGTTGTGTTGTACCCTGTGTATTGCACTGAATGACAGTGTTAGTGGCTTGTGCCTATCAGGAAGTTTATGTCATGAATAGTTGAAGTGCTACGTAAGTCTAGGCAACTTAGAGAGTGTAGTACTAAAGATGCACAATTGTACTGACTCTTCCCATTTTTTTTGGTGTTGTCAAATGAAAATATGTTTACCTTTGTAGCACTACAGTCATAAGAAAATAAAATATGGGAGTGTCTCATAAGCTTTGTCTTTTCTCTTTCTCAGTTTAACTTGTTTTCAGAATTTTATTTACTCCTTGCAAACCCGTAGAGGTTAAAGACTGATAATGAGTTTTCTTATCAACTTCCTCACAACTATTTGTTACTTGAATCGAGTTTTAGGTGAAATGCAATGTCTATGCAGAGCTTGTTGTATGATTGCTTAGCATAAACCATAGGCCAAGCAAGTGTTTTGTACCACAGTCCAGCAGGTGTCCTGGTGGGAGGGCACAGTAATAAATAGCAAACTAAACATGGGAGTGTATGATGAAAAAAGGAAATTTCTGAGGAATTTTTATCATAATTGTTTAATATTCACTTCAGCCAATGGAACTCTCAGTTGCTGTTGATTTTAAAAACGTAGAGATTGCTTTCTAAATGTTGGGGTATGTCAAATGTTTATGAATAATCTTTATTTTTTTTATCTCCTCTTCAGGAACTCGCAAAGTGAACCTCACATCCTGGCATCATGACAAAGGCCAGGCAAACTTATCAAATATGACGTTCAATGATGGAAAACTAATTGTTAATCAAGATGGCTTTTACTACCTTTATGCCAATATTTGTTTTAGACATCATGAAACTTCAGGAAACTTGACTAAAAGAGGGCTTCAGCTGATGGTATATATGATTAAGACAAACCTTAAAATAAGGCGCTCTGATGTGTTGATGAAAGGAGGAAGCACCAAATACTGGTCAGGGAATTCAGAATTTCATTTTTATTCTGTAAATGTAGGAGGGTTTTTTAAGTTAAAATCTGGTGAAATGATAAGTATCCAGGTATCAAACCCATTGCTACTGGATTCATCGCAAGAAGCGACTTATTTTGGAGCATTTAAAGTTAGGGATTTAGATTGAATCTTTCTTCAGTGTGCTGAAAATTGTTTGAGTTTTTCGTTGTCCAGAAACAACTTGAAGACAGAACTGAAAATCTCTGCAACCCAGTTACATCTGTATAAGCCATATGTCTCTAAAGACATGTTTTTGTCCCATGCTGACTCCAGCAGAGGTCCCACAGATGCATGGGAGGGCAAAATTACACAGTTCTCCTGATTCAGTATTGAAGCAGTTTTACTTCATTTGTTTCCACTGGCTCCAGTAGAGTCCTTAAGCCTTTTACATTGGTGTAGTTGAAATCAAAACAATTAATATTTTTGAACTTCTCTTTCCGGGTTCTGCCCTGACTTCTTAATCTGTGTTTCCATCACTGGTTTTGGCACAAACATAGGGCAGGACAGAACCCATCTCCCAGCTTGCATTTAGGACTCCATTTTGCTTGGGATTGAGTGTTCTGACCCTGAGACGGCAAAGATTATGAAAGTATGACTAATCCCATTGCATTTGATGTGGCTTTTCACATGCTGAATTAGGGCTGATTCTGCTTTGCTGGATCAGGGTTGGAGAGCTCAGACCGTGGCAGAAATGAGTCGTAGAAAACCTAAGCAGTTCAATGTGAGTTTTACCTGATTAAAAGGGCCATTCCAAGAAGAAGGGAGAAGATCTGGCCTTGCAGTTATAAAGAGTTAATTACAGGTCATTTTATTATTGTTGCACAGTTAATTGCAAATATAGATTGCCAAAATACAGTGTGCCTTTAGAGTATTACATTGTGCCAGAACCTGCAAAGACATTTTTTAAACAAAAAGTATGTATTTTTATATTCTGTAATATCTAAAGTTATATTTCAGGTGTAATGTTTTGTGTAAAAAAAAATTGTAAATTATATTGTCATATAGTATTTGATACAAAATATTTAAAATCTCTTGCTGTTTGTTATATTTAATGTTTTTAACTGTTTTTATGTACAGACATGTTAAACTGGTGCACTTTTTAATCCCAATGGGAAAAAATGCAGCTATAAGAGGTTGTTTGCAATTAGCAAATGTAATATATATCTTTGTTCTTCTTAACTTAATAGATTTCTTTTAAACTTGTCTGTATTAAGGGGGGTGAAATCACACCAATGCCATAAGTAATTACACCAGAATGCTGGTCACTGGGTGCCTTTCAAACCTGGAGGGTAGTTAAGCTGGCGTTATGTAAAAATAAAATAAAAAAATTAATACATAATAAACCCCAGAAATGTATTAGGGGTATTTATAGTTACTGAACAGGCATATTTTCCTACAACAAAATCTGCAAGTGTTAAGTTCTTCAATTGAACAATAACTTTTAGCTTAGTTTCCTGAAAAAATGAAGCTTTATGTCATTGCATTGCCTGTTCTTGTCTCCCGTTGTAACTTCTAAAACTCTGCACACTTCTGCCAGGTTTGGCGGGTGAATGGCAGAGTTAAGAGAGATTCTCGCGGGTTTTATGAGGACAGACGGCTGAGAACAACTCAGCCATTTATACCTAGTTTGTCAGTGGCTGGCCACTGTTCCTTTTAGCCAACAGATTAACGGGGCAGACTCCGGCAGCGGGAGTTGTCGCTTGTACAGTGCTTGGCCAAAAGAGGTGGGTGGACGGGCTGAGGGTGGGCGTAGGGGCCTTAGGGGAGGGCTGCAAATGCTAACGTGGTGTTTAGAGCGCATTTGGACGGGGTCAGCAGCTTGCTGGGGAAGGGGCTGGTGAAGGAGGTTTTCGAAGTGTTTGTCCGTGTGCTCTATGGATCATGTGGGGAAAGCCCCCTATTTATTGTTGTAGGAATTGGGGCTTCATACAAATCCTCAGGCGGCTTTTTTTTTTCTTTTTGTTCTTGTTTTTGGTTAAAGGAACTGAGTTGAATTCAAGCAATTATTTTATACTGTAAAATAAACATTTCTTTTTAATGTTGATATTGTTTTCTTACAAAATATATTTCTAAGAAAAAAACCCGACTTTGTGATTTCTATATTTTCATGTGTACCTGAATTTCTTATGGAGCTGTGATAATTTTATTCAGATTTCAAAATGTGCAGCCTGGATATGGTATAATTCACTCAAGAAAACTGAGGCACAAATCAACTATTTTGAGTCAATTGCAATTAATTTTATGGGGTTTTGATTTGGATCCAGATGTGCATACACCACTTTGAAGTCAGGTTACGTCTTTAGGGGTTGGAAGTATAGCTGAACATGAGGACTTCCCATTTATGTTTTACACCAAACAGTTGTCAGTTCAAAACCTGAAATGACTGAGGAATCTGAGGCTCTTTTTTTTTAATTTCAGAAAGTAAAGGTCACAACCATTTTTTCCACTAGAGAAATGTCCAGTGGCAGGCTGGAGAAAAACGTGTATTCTGTGTCTGTCCTGGGGATTAAGTGGCTCTCTGGGGAGGTAGAGATGGGAGTTGAAGTGATTTCAAAGTAAGGTTAGACTTAGTAGCTGATCTTAGCAAATGCTCTGCCCATGATGGTGTGATATGAAGGAGGGGAGGCACCAGACTAAATGTCATCTCAGTGACATTGCCTGGGGGCTGTGAGTGTGTGCTGGAGAAGTTCACGGCACCTGTAGAATATGTTGAGCTCCTGAGCACACACTTGTCGGTTGCCTGTGCATCCTAAGACACCAGAGCTCAGGAAAGGGCTCCTGAGGCTCAGCTTAGCACACCTGTTCTCTTTAGGAGGGCTGTAAGCATCTGAATTCAACAATGCAATAGGGCCTTTAAATTTCCCTTGTGTTACAACTTCAAAACCTAAATGGTTTGGGGGTTGTGGTGGAGTTTGGGCTTTGGTTTTTTTTCTTCCTTAGCATCCTCTGGCTGCAGATTGTCCAGTTGTGTGATGAACTAGGTGGGAGGGATGTGATAACGTCTTCATGGGGCTTTATAGGTTACTGTGGGAGTAACAATTAGAAGCCAAGCCCTTACTCTTCTCTCTACAAAATAGAAATGAAATAAGAGGTGGTGTTATTCTGCCTGTCATGCCCTTGTTTCTTCTTGCCCTTTATGCATTCAAAATGAAGCAAGGCAGCTCCACATAGAGCTCTAGGTACAATTTGATTTTGCTTTTAATATCGGAGCAGCCATAGATTGAAAAGCTTCAGTGATGTCATTTGAGGCAACCTGGGCATGTATTCCAAGATGATGAATTAACCTACCTGCTCTACCACCGACCTTCCTAAAACCAAGTCTTGCCCCAGAGGTGCCTGTTCTTTTGTGTCCGCTTCATTTATTTGATTGCTTCATCAGGACACAATTAATGAAAAGAGTGGACTGATCAATTAATGGAGAGAGTCACCTTGAGAAGAAGGTAATACGTTCTAGGCTAAGAGAGGTACCCATGACTTACTTTATAATCTTCAAAAAATAATTTTGGTCTGTGGATACAGGATGATTATTTGCTGAAAATTAAAGTCAAAAAAACATTACTTGGAATACTTGGAAATAGTTTATTTGAAATTCAGGATATTTGTGTGCATGTAAACATCTGTATATTCTTACCATGTTCTTGCTAAGTTAATTTTTATACATGGGGTTATGAGTGCATATTTTGTCAACTGGGTACTTCTCCCCCCGCCTTCCCAAGCTCGCTCCAGCCAGTGGCTGTTTTCTTTTTCTGTCTATCCCACTTCCTTTTCTCAGGCTCCTTCCAGCTGCCAGTGTGTTCTGCTCACCCCACTCTTACTGACTTACAGCTCGTTTTCCTGGTGGTAGCAACAGCCTTGGGTCAGATCTAGGTATACTCCCCCTTATTTGGCCCACTTTCAGGTAGCCTTACTCTGCCTTGGATGGAAAAGAACAAGAATTATTTTATCAAAAAGATTTTTGAACCATTGGTGCAAGGACTGAGCTGGACAGGAACAAAGAAAAGTAGTTGGGGAATACAGAACCAGCAGGTTGGACACACAAAAGTCTGTACTGCCCTTTGGTTTGATGTACCAGCTTTGGAGGGCTTGTATTTTGCTGTTTCAAAATTAGTTTCCAACAGAGCTTCACAAACATGGCCATATGCAGGATTTTGCTGTGGTGGTTGAAGAAAACTCACACCTAAACCAGAAAGTGCTCTTTCAGGTATACACAGGCAATTTCTTGTTCTTTCTCCTCTGTACTGGTGTGTTGCTCAGTATTCCCTGGTTGCTGTATTTGGGGTCACAGCCTGCAGACTTTGCCAACTGTTTATTTTTTTTTGTTCACTGGGATCTGACCCTGTGGATCCCGTATCTTTGCCTCATGTTTCCATTTCTGACTAGCTCCAAAGCAAAGCTCAGTCATGGAAAGCTGAGAAACCTGTGTCAGCTTGAGGTTGTTTAAATCAGATTTCAAAAAACTTCTTGGCAACTTCAGATGTTTCTTTTTTCTCCCTTTTTTTAGCCTTAAGTCTGAATGTGCTGCGGGTTCTAGCTGGGTTTCCAGGGAAAGTTTTGTGCTGGGCTGGAGGTGAGGGGTTGGGTGTCTTTGATTTACTGCTGTCTGTTCACAATCCATTGATGAAGTTTAGGGAGGGCATATTTTCCTTCCATTTGTTTAACGTTTGAGCCATGTGCTGTTTTACCACCTGCCCTCTTGTGTCACACTGCTTTTCCCCAGACTGCACATCACCAAATGCCAGTCAATTTATGTTTGGCTGTGACAGAAGACAAGCAGGAACTCCAATTGCTTTCAGCTCCCTACATACTGCAAGTCACAAAATGATAGATTCATTTTTTCCAGCCTTCTGGATCATGATTCATTCACTGCATGTGAAATCCCTGGTTTTCTTTTAGCAGAGGATGCCAAAATTCTCCTTTGACTACTGAGCTCACATTTCAGGTACTATTATGTCTTCATAACATAGCTGCTTGCTCATCCCGTACGTTCCAAACCCCCTCAGTCCCTGTCTGTATTATCAGGTGTGAGTAAGGTGCTGATGAGTGGTTTTGGGGACCCCAGCTCCTTAAGGGGAGGATTCACAAATAGGATCTCCTTCCCCTGTCCCCTTCCCCACAAGTGATGGAATTTGGAGCACTGAAACATGATCACATGGCAGATAACTTTCTGGGAAGCTCAGATACTTGTACACAATGTTCTTATCTCATGTCCCACCAGTTTGAAGGATTTTAACCTACTCTTCACTCTTAATTGGGTTGGGTGAAATGTTTGGAATGATTTGATTCCTTACTGTGTCACAAAAGAACACCAGATGCCACAATCACAATTTTGCATGGACACATAAAATCAGTTCACCACAGATGTTGGCTGTGAATGCAGAGCAGAGTGGAACTTCAGTGCTTGTCCATATTTTACTGCCGTGCCTGTTCTGACCCCAGCGTGGGCTCTCCACCCTGCTGATATCCCAGGGAACTGGTGTGCAGCAAATGATGTAAACCTGTACATACTTATTCTGCTCTCTGGGAATTAATAACTAATGACTCTGCTTAAGTTAGCAACCATTTGCAGATTGCCTACTCTTTTTTATGTCAACATCTCCCAGACATACATTTTCTGTTACACAGAAGTTTGACCAGTTCCCTGCTTCACCTGTAGCTTTTTGCAATGTTAGTGTCAGTAAATGTTTTTTTCTGCAGTGCAGTGTCACATGCAGTAACACATCTGAAACAAAACAAGGGCCATCTGGTTTAATGTTTTATCACTCATCGTGGCTCCAGATCTTTGCTCTGGGGAAACATCGGCAGTTCTGGAAATGGATAGTTAGGTTATTTCTGTCCTGCTAACTGGAAGAGGGCTGGAGTTCCAAGACACTGAGTGGTGTACAGCCTTGCAGCTTAAGCCAGCTTCCCTCTTAAGCAGGAGATCGCACGAAGTTGCAACCCACTAAGTTGTGTTTTTATCACATGAAATTGAGCATGTGTGCTGCATGCCCCGGGTCTCGACAGAGAGCGCTCCTCCAAGCAGGTCAAACAGGGCTGGCCAGAGAGATAAAATGCAGAGGTCCAGGGCTGAGCTGCTGCCTTTTTCTTTTTGATCTATCGCTGTCAATAGAGAATAATAAGTTAGAGAATAATCTGGTAGCACAAAGCATTTTTAATTTGTTTGCTATTTCCTGAAAGCAACTTGAATTCACCACCTATTGTCACCTGTAAATGCATAATTGAATTACTAGTTATGTCAGCCTGCATCTTTTCTCAGATCTAACAGTCCTAACATACCATGGTGAATAAAAGGAGATAATTCTATTTAAATGTCATTTGTCTTCTTATACATATAAAAATAGTATTATGATTACTATTTTTCACTCACAAGTGTGTTGAACTGCAGTCCAACAGTCTACTGCCTGTAGCACTTTGTTCTATTCTTGCTTAGTTATCTGGCTATTTTTTTTCAATTTGGCTTAAAATTACATTTAAAAAAACATTTTTTCCCCAAAATATGAGCCAAATAGAAATACTGCATGATTTATTTGAAAATATCTAATATCTAAACAAATTTCCTCAGTTTTTATCTTGTCCTCTGGTATATGCCATCTGCACCCTTGCAGAATTTTGCTGATGTGTGAGATTGTGAAACAAAGCAACTCACATAAAAAAGATAATTGAGAACTCTATTGGCCCAGCTGTGCTGTGAGACTTGCTGAATGTGAAAAATTCCTCCCAAATACATAAATTGCTTGTTACAATTCATTCAGTTTTATTAATCTTTGTTAATATTGTACTGGTAAGAAAGGGCTTAGCTTCCCACTTCTAAATCAGTGGATGTTTTCATGCTGACATCAATAAGATTATTATAAATAGTTTTATATGAGACAGTTTCTTTTAAAGCCTTTTTTAGGTGGTAGCTAATTTAATATATGCTGATATTTGTCAGCTTTAAAACTGCTTTAAAACAAAGCAACTATGCAAATAATATTTCTTCTACATAATATCGATTAGTTGCATCTATTTCAAATATAGCATCTACAGTCTACGTGTAACTGAAAATAATAGAGCCCTGGGAATAATATTAGCTCATTGGTGACATATCTTCTTTTTGTATCTCTTGTGTGATCTGTCAAGAATAAAGATTATAACTTGTTTGGGTATTTTTGTGCCTATGTTAAAAGGATTATACCAAATGACTTTGACAGCATCTACAACAAATGAATGGGTGATAGAAATGTCTTTGCTCACCAAATGTCCAGAATGACCCATCTTTGTCAGCATTCCAGCCAGGGACAGGCCAGGGACAGGAACAAGGGCTTCTAGTTGCTCCATGCCAGGTTTTGAGGCCATAATCTAGTGAGGGAGAAGCGATATGGCACACCTGACTTGGCAGAGACTTTCACATTGCCATATCAAAGTTGCTGGTGCAATGCGTGTAAAGTAAGACCCAAGCAGAAATTCTGCCTTAGTGGTACGGAGATGCTTTTGTTCTAGTCTTGTTGGTTTTGCCAGATATTGATGGTGCCTACGAAACTGAAGGGTGGCCAGCAGAGGAGGCTCCAGTCAGCATCTGCTGTTCCCCTTGCGAGCCAAGTGCCCAGGAGCACAGATGGCCTTTATGGCCATTATGGGCTGGAGACACATTCAATGAAAAGTAATTTAAGTCCTTACAGAAAAAGAAAAAGTATACGAATGTGGGTTTGTTCCCAACACGAGACAGTCTGAATCAACAATGGGAATGGGCCGGTTACCAAAGAGTCTGCTGGAGCAAGTTCCCGCTGCCAGGGCAGGATCTCCTCTCCCTCGGCCATTAGAGGGAGGAAAAAATAACAGACTATAAGAGCCACTAAAATAAGGACCAACACCAAGAATGTACCATGGGTTTAATACCAGCTCCTCCTCTCAAAGTAATTATAGTTGAAGTTGCCCGATGGTTACCGATGAACTATCTTTCATCGTGGTCTTTTGTTTGGAGTCAGTAGTTTGGGTTGAACATCAAGACCAGCAGATGCTGCTCGGCTTCTCACGGAGAGTAAAATAGAGCTGAAGGTGACAGAGAGTGTCATATTGCTTCAGCCGTTGAAACAGGCAGCCGATTTTGGGCTAAACCAAAGTCCTTCCTACGTGTTTGTTTCACATTGTATAACCTTTACCCAAAAGTTCACCACAGCACTAATTTTAAAGTGAGAAAAGACCAGGCTAAATGAAATACTGGTATTTCTCATATTATCAACTCCTGAGTACTTGGAAATGTGGTATTTGCTAAAAATGTATTGGTAAACTCCGAGGTTTTCTTTGAATTTCATGATGTGACCTAGATTTAGGTGATGCAAATAACCCTTGCATTTTCACCTCACTCCCATATATGTGCAAAGGAGATGACATATAATCATCACCATGACTCCCCCATACTTGTGTTTGTAGGGCAATTAATTTTTCTTAAGAGGAAAATTTACTCAGAATGTGCCTCTGAAGGGTCAAATTCTGCATCACTCCTAAATTTCAGTGCTGCATGTTTTGGTGTTTCTTCTGCTATGGAAGGGAGGTGTTTGTTAGAAGTCTGGCTCATCACTCCAAAGCCACTGATGTGATGGATATGGTCATGTGTAGCTTTCAACATAGAGGAACCTCCATTATAATTACAGCAGTGCTGCCTTGGTTAAACAATACAAACTTTTCTCTCTAGTATTATTCCTCTTCTTGTTTATCTCTTTGGATGTGACAATGAGCACTGTTCTCAGTTATTTACAGTGTTTAAGGCAGAACATTATTTAATACAGTGAAAAGTTTGGAAAAGTGCTGGGAGACCATAGTAGAGATCTCTGCAAATGGTAGTCAGCAGTTAGGACAAACTCATTAAGGTTTTCGTGCCTTTGCTAAACCTATGACATGCTCTGCTAGAAGCACAGCATTTAGGAGAAAAACTACTTCCAGAAAAGCTGCCAGACCATTTCTCTGTAGAAGACCTACCCTTACCATCTGCCTTTGTTTTAAGGGTGCATATTTTTCTATTTTGCACATAGTCAGAACTGCCCCCATCTGAACAACTCTTCCTAATCCAGGTAGAGATGTAAAGAGAAGGCATTCCAGTGCTCTCTGCCCCAGGGGAAATAGGCCAACTGCTGTGCTAACATCAAGCCACAAGTAATCCAGGATCTATACAAAACAGCGTGTTTGCTCAGTGTTTTGGGGTGCTCAGACATTTAGCAATGGAGCAGGGAGAAAAGCAAGGATTTCATACTGTTTGTGTGAGAAGGAAAAAATTGGCAATTGTGCCCTCCCCACATCACACCACGTTTCTCTCAGGCTGTTGCCATGTCAGCAGTGCCAGCCTTTCTTTGTGCCCAAGCTTCTCAACCACGGGGCTGCCCAGCTGTGTCGTCAGTGCTGAAGTGGTCTTAAACGGGCCTTCAGATGGCCATCCTTTGCAGGGATCTACAGAAGAGCCCTCAGGCCTTTTTTTATCATTGGGGCTAAATCTAGGACATCAAGTACCTCTAATTTTTTTTTTTTTTTTTTTTATCCTGAGCTTTCTAAATTAGGCAATACTGTTAACTTTTCAAGGGGCAGATTAAAAGGAGCAATGATTCAAGGTGACAGTCCAGTTCACTTTTCATGAAGAAAAATTTCCAGATTTTACAATGCTGAGATAAGTTCAGTGCAGGCTACCTGTAAAACTAGGTCACATCTTCAAGCTGGAACTTAAACTAGGTCATACTTTCTGACTAGTGAAGAGGGGGAGTATGGTTTCAAAAGCTCGTAAATTATCATTTCCTGGAAAAGACCCAACATGATGAAGTGCTATCCAAAAAATCAACCAAGCCAGCTTGACACAAAAGAGGAAGTTCATAAAACATCACTTTATCTTCCTCTGCCTCATGAAAATGGAAATGTATTTCCTTTTCAAAATAATTGGTGGTGCAAACATTGATGCTGCTTGTGGTTTTAGCTGCTACTGAGTATTTTAAAATTTTCTGAGCAGAAACATTCAGCAGAGACTTTTTGGGGTCCATTCCCATAAATTGCATAAGTAAGGGGGAGGTTTGCTCTGCTAAGCTTGAAAGTCACCTGAGTTTGCAGAGGTCAGAGAAGAAATGTAGAGTTTTCTAAATTTACCAACAAAACATTTTAACATTAATAATCCTCACAATACCATGCAAAGTAGGTAGCTCCTGGAAAACAAAAACTAGAACACTCAGTGGCTTCTTCAGACTCAGTAATGGGAGAAGCAGCCTCAGATGCTCCCCATGTCCAGGGAATCAATTGACCAAAACTAACTCTTCTGACAATTTGATATATCTGTGCTGATTCTTGCAAGCATTGATTTCTGTGTAAGAAAGGGTTGATATCTGCAGGTTCTTCTTAACATTCCCAGTGAGTCCTAACTCAGTATCATAGCAAACAGTAACTGGGACATTATTTAGGATCATTAATATTGTGCTTGGCCTAAAGTATCTGAATATAGAATAACAACTGCAACGACTGATCTGGCTGAGATTTTTGAAGCTGAACTCAAGGGTTTAGCTACTAATTTTGCTGAGAGCTGAGCACTGAAATACTTTCACTGCACTACAGAAAAACCCAGAGTATGTCTTTTTCTTCTGAATGTTCCTGTCTGTTGTGTGGAAAGAGAAGTGTCCAGACTATTGTAAGGGAGGACAAGCAATGCTGGGATGGCTGTTGGGGCTACGTTTTTCTCACATAGTCCCTTCCCTCCAGTCCCAGTCTGGTGGGGTGAGAGCCCTCTTGAGTCTGAATCCTCTCTGACTTGCATGACAACACATGTCTTTCCGCCGCTCAGGGTCCCGGGGAAACCCTGAGGCCGCAGGCTTGAGAAAGCACGCCAGGGACTTTTGCTGCCTTCGTTTTCTCTCCCTGTGCTGACTGCTCACTCACATCCTGCTCCTTGCGGTATCTGTGCCACCCCATCGCTTCACCTCTGCTCAGTTCAAGGTCCTCCTCTCCTCCATACCCTGTCTCTCTCCCTCTTTCTTGGTCACCTGTCCTGCAGCAAAAACTTTCCCATGCTGTAGAAGCCCCGCATCCATTTGGCACTGATACAGTCTTTGGCACAATGATTTGTCTTTCAGTTTGCATCTGCTGTGAGTCCTACCTGCCTCTGCTAGTGCCCAGAGGACAGAGACTGCTTCCTTGTGCCTGTGTAGCCCCTAGTTTGGTGAGGTCCTTGGTTAATCCTTCGGCTTCGCTATAATAACTGTGATCCGAACTAAGCCATGTTTTACATGGAGCTGAAATAACTTGTCCCAGTGGGTCAGTCAGTGAGACAAGTGGGATTTTTTTGACTCCTTTATGTATGCACTGGAAAGCTTTCCCTCTATGCAGCACAGACAGGACAGCACACATCCCTCCAAGGGAGGTGGGGGTTACTCATCCTCCACTCTTCTCCCCAGTATTGGTGCATTGATTAAAGGACTGAGAACATGTCTCAGGGTTCCTCTTGTGTTTAAAGAGATGTCAGTCCCATTCCTCCAGTAACTCCCTGGGAAGACCTTTCCTCCTTCTCTTGTTTTGTGGCTAAAATCTAAATACTCTAAGATACAAGCAGACTTCTATTTTCTATCAATCTCCTCACCCCAAAACACCCAAGTTCTCCAAATGGGATGTACCATAAAGGGACCAGATTTAGGGACCTTTTGTTTGCACAGTGCATTAGCAGCTGCTTCTTAGCAAGCAAAGAGTAGGTATTGAGATATTTGAAGTTTCTGATTTGGCCTCAGTTGCAGAACCAAAAGAAGTATCCACATTAACCAGGATCTGTGCTGCTTATCATACTCTGAGCCAGCATCTACAGTGCTAAAACTGCACCAGAAATCAGCCACTGGCAGACTGGAGTCGTATAACACAGCAAGGCAGCTGCACTACCTAGAATTTCCTCTTCATTTGAAATACATAATAAAAACCTGAAGCAGGAAATGGGTTATCTGGTAAAGTTTCAAATGATGCTGTTATCTGGTATAACCTCAGCACATGCTTGAATTCATCGCCTACCTTCTAGTCCTTGAAATCACTTCAACTGTGTTGAGCTATTATTTAATTTCTCCTGGTAAAGGTGCAGACATTTCCACTCTGCTCTACTTTGCTATCTGTGGGTCAATTCTCCAAAATGCCACTTTCACCTAGGAGATGAAATTCTCAAGATGTCAATGCAAATTAGGCAGTAGGTTTATGATGAAATACATACATACACATGTATGTCCTTAAATGTTTTCTAGATATACATGCACAAATGAAAATTTTAATTTCTGAACTAACTGTTAATTTTGTTTCCCTGGAACATCAGCAGCACAAATGGGTCCAAGAAGATTCTTGTTCTGGCTGATAAAATACATCCCTTACAACACTTAGAAAGTGTTTAAATATTATGATATCAGAGGAACACTGCCATTAACTGACTACATCAAATGGACTGCCACCAGTAGGGCACAGTGGCCTATAGCCTTTCAAATGCCAGTCATGTGAGGATTAGGTTTCTGGGACATTTTAAAATCCCATTTTAAATTGTAATACCACCATAGCTATCCAGATAGACCTGTGTATTCCTGGTGGGTGCAGATTTCAGAATCCCTGGAAAATCCCAGATTTTTGGGGTCACCCCACAGAAGCCTTCCAGGACAGCCAAATGGTTTCCTGAGAAAGTACACAAATTGTCAAGAGTAGGGGAAAACAGACTACTGCTGTGTTCCCAGAAGATGAGAGCCCAGAGGGAGACATCACCTCTTCCAGTGTCAAAAGGAGTAAGGAGAGCTCAGAAGTATGCTGTAGGATCTCCCCAGTCAATAGACAAATCTTGGAGTGGTCTGAAGCACGGTCCCGGTCTGTGCCAAAGGGTATGGCTGTGCTACTGAATAAAAGGAGAGCAGGAGGAAAGTTTGAGCACAGGCTCCCCCACTTTGTGTGTTCTCTAGCTGTGGCTCTGCTCTTTGCTGCTGCAGCCCTGCTCTGCACAGGGCAGAGCTGTCTGCAGGATGGCCTGGAGCCCACCTGTGGGCTTGGCTTCGCACTCATCCCTGGAACTCTCTTCTGTAGCAATGTGGCCTGAAGGACTCAGCAGAAGCGACTTGTGGTCATCCTGCCCTGGAGACTGATGGTTCCTCAGAAGCAAAGCCTTTGCATTAAAAAAAACCCAAACCAACAAAACATATGAAATAGAGGTGAAAATTACAAAAGAGATGCCAAGAATCAAAGCAACCTCAGGGGGAAGGTTTCTGGCTGCTCATCTGAAGGCTCTTATTAGTGGGTGTCAGGTGAAATCAGCTGGCAGTTTCCATGTTGCTTGGGTGTAGGAGGAACAAGGACTTGTTCCCACAGCTCCAGCCGCTATAGCAGGGGCTGCCCACCTTTCCCTCCTGCCCTGTGGCTGGAGGTTTGCTGGGCAGGATCCAGCAAGGCAGAGGGATGAGGAACTTAGCCTTCCTTGCTGGACATGTAAATGAGGAAGATGAGCCTGCTGGAAACCAAAGGGGATGGAAGTGGCCTTTAGCTTCCCCCTTGGCAGGCTTTGGCTGATTTGACATTTTGCCACCGTGAAACACAGCTGAAAGAGCTTTCCAAGTCAGCAGCTGGCCTGCTGTCTGCTCAATTTGCTTGACAGAAAATCAAAATATTTTTGAGCAAAATTGAAAATTTTCTCATGGAAAATTGCCTTTTTTTTTGGTGAGGACAACATTATTTTCTCACTAAAATAATTCCAGCTATCTCTGTGTTATTGGTGCAAGGCAGACATAATAAACTTTGAAACAAGAACTCTGTGTTGGATGAATCTCTCAAGGATGTATAAGTTCAGAGAGTCAGGACTATCCAAGTTCTTTCACTCCTTTTTGCCTTTTACACCAGTTTCAACCATACATCCCTCTGTCATGTTCTCTCTGATATTCTTTCCTGACAGCCTGTCTCTGCTCCCCCCTTCCCTATATTCCCTTTTGGCATTTCCCTGTTTAACCAGGCTGGCCTCCTGCTGTATTGATGCCACGTGCTCTGTCTTGCACATTGGCGTGGACTGTTATTGTGCTCCAAGTGGCTCCACAGCCAACCTTTGGGCTCTCTGACCAATGTTCCACAAGGTCCTGCCTGCTACTACCCTGAAAAAAAATCGATGTCCACTCTCCTGACATTCATAACAAGTTTTTGTACCTTTTGTCTGCCTCACTTCCCTTAGGATTGTAGGCTCTACCACCCAAGGGTGCTATCAGTTATCACATCAGTTACCATGGTTAGTCACTCATGGTCCATGAGCAGCTGAATTGGCTGAACACCTCCGTAGGTGTCCTGCCTGTAAAAAATTGCTCTCAACACATCCCAGAAATCTCCTGGCTTGCCTGAGCCCCACAGCAGATGGTGCAGTGGGTAAACCCCACCTTGAGAACCAGAGCTTCAGACCAAGAGACTTTATCCAGTTGTTGAAAGAAGGCATCACCACTTCTTGACCAGGCAATCTGCAGCACATACCTGATGTAGCATCCCTCTGGCTGATCCGGGGCTGTCAACATAACAATAGTATAGACAAGAACGACTTGAAAATGTATCCACAACAAACAGTGTCAACGATGTCACCAGAAAGCAACTGGATACAGCATTTATTATTGAGAACCAATTCAAATAAAAGACTTTGCACACAGAAATAATGCATACAAGTCACTGAAGAGTCTGCAGATGAGAAAGATAATGATTTATTCTTGAGCGTACACCAGTTCTAATGAAATTTTGATTCCATTGACTACGAGCTCAAGTCAGGTTGGCAAACACACAAGCCCTGAATTTAATCAGACCTTTTACTGTTTGCAAAGCAGCAAACGATATGCTCGGTAAGCAGAGTAGACAGATCTGTGTGCTGATCTCTCTGCGATGTGCAATGTGTGCCATACACAGCTGGGCTGTGGCCACTGCTGCCAAACTCCTCTGAGTAAATGGGTGGAGCATATCAATTTACAGAATAAAGATAGCACATCAGACCTCAAACTTTCTTGGGAAAACATTAACAAATTCAGCATCTGATGAAGATAAGAAGAAAAATGTAGAGCAGAACAGCATCAGCTGGAGAAAGTTAATCTGAAAAGAGAATCATCACCCAGAACACAGCTCAGGTAAAGAATTGCAGTGGGAGTCTGGAGATGTCAAAATTAAATGGTTAATTTTGGATCTCTGTCTCATTTGTGGTGCTTTATAGTGTAATTCTCCTTTCCCCAAAATATCACTTTCTGTGTAGATCTTCCCAAGAGAGGTGTTAAGGAATCTTTATCTGGAAATGTAACAGAGTACAACTGCCTTCCCACCACAGAGCTGTGCAGAAGAAAAAAAAGGAGAGAGCACAGAGACAGGAGATGTACAGGAATGTGTCTGTCAAAGCTGTGTTGTACAGCTGAACCTCAGAGAGAGCAAGCCCCCACTAATTTCTCAAGCTTTAGGAGCCTAAAGATCTTTAAAAATCTGTGCCACAAAAGAAACTATTTTGTTTTCCCCTACAACCTGAGGCTTTGTCTGCCTGTCTGTATTGCTGCAGTTCCTAACTGCAACAGTAATAGCTTCAAGCATCAAGAGTTCTTCTATCTCTGAGTATTCTGCCTTATTGTCCTCACTTACTCTGGTGGATCAAGGGACAGGATTCCAGTGTCTGCACAACACTATAGGATTTAGTGCCGTGTCTCTGACGAGTGAGGTCAGGGAAGATGCTGCCAGGGCTTCACCTTCTGACCTCATAGTGTACTCAGTTCACACAGAATCACTGAATAATAAGTCTTTGAGAGGTTATGTTAATCAGGACTAAACACAACCATTATCAACAATCACACAGCGGAATTCGGGTGCAAATTATTATTTTGCATTTACCTGGAAGAAGACTGACTGGTGTCCTATCTCCTTATAGAGTCCCTTCTTGGCCAGAGTGCTCCTGTGTGTCGCAAGGACTGCTTAGTCCCTTGCTGTGATGCAGGGGGTTGACTGCTTGCCTCCAACCGGCCGTGATGCTGTCCACCTCAATGGTGAGGACTGTAATGCACGTAACACTGGTAAGGGCAGCACTTTTCTATCATCCTGTAATTAGCCCTTAACCTTGCAGAACTCTTTCTATGGGTATCTTTTCAGTAAAGTGTGGCTGAACATCCAGTCTCCTTTCATGGTTGAATCAGATTTTCGGAGGAGTTTTGAGCACTCAGCTCCTATCCAAATGGGCATTGGACATATAATTACACCTGAAAAAAGATGAAATTTGTTGTGGCATTCAGAAAGTGTTGAGACAGTGCCTGGGGCACAGAGGTGGTGGTGTTTATGGTCTGGAAGACTTGTTTTGATGGCACTGAACCTCATTTTAGGCCCACCTTCTGCTCACAATTGCAATGTGTGGTAATTGTCAATCCCAGCAGTGGTGGAAGTGTGGATCACAGTGGGAATGCCTGTGTCAGTCAGGGAGACAGTTTCCCACAGATTCTGTTGAAAAGCCTGTCTCAGAAGTTTGCAGTCTGATATTGCATGTAAAGCCTTTGGACATCATGTTGGTAAAATATGAAGCTGCTCTTCCCCCACAGAGAAATGAAAAAATTGCCTTTCTCCTTTACTGTCATATTCCTTGTGTTTCAAAACACATAAATTCACTAGAAATATTCAGCCATCCATCTGTCTTGATAGGATTTGCATCCGTCAGGGAGATGCTTCAGGCAGCCTCAGAAACAGGCATTGTTCTGCACCCCGTGCTGCTGGAGCCTGGGGTGCCACAGCAGAGGAGTGATCACTGCAGGAACCTTGATGGACACTTTCAGGCTTTGACTCCCTATCACTACCTCTCAAGAGGCCATAAAGCTGATACCCTAAAATCACCTGCCACGTGGATAAGTCTGTATGCACATTCCTGTATTACATTCACACCGTACTTGTATCTGGAATTAAATATATGTGGAGTTTAAGCGGTGCCCAAAAGATGGCACTGTTTATTTGTGCTTTTTTCATTCTTAATTGCATACCCTCTTCTAGGCTGGCATATCATCTGACAAAATTAAGACAGGACTTACATATTCCATAGAGAAAAGCAAGTAAAAATCAAATTATTGCCACAGCATGGCCTTTCCTATAACCTTTAATGTGCCATGTTTTAATGGTAATGAGAATATTGATGCTGCTTAGAACTACAACTACAAAGCAGTTGCCCTTTTATTTCCATCTAGTGTTTTCATCGTAGATGTTTCAAACTCATACATTTCATTTAATGCCTGGTGAATGAAGAATGTGTTTCAATTATTTCAAAAGAAAAAGAATTATTGATAAGAGATGGATCAGAACCAGAGTTGTGCCTTGAAGGTTCCTGAAAGTTAGCCTAAACGTCTCTGCCTGTGCAGTCATCGCTATCTGTATGTGCTGAAAAAAACCCAACAAATGCCAAATAGCATGACAGCCAAATTACAGTGAATCAGTTGCCCACATTTCTGTTGAAACAGCTAAATCCCAAGCCCTACCTTAACAGCTTGCTGCAGCCATAGAACAAGAGAAAATGTGGAAATACAGTTTACCTTGCAGCAATGAATTTAATGAAAGGTTTGCTGGTAATCATAGCAAATGACAACATTAATCCCCATATCAGCTGTCAAGTTTCTTCAGGCCTTTAAAACTAGAAGGTGTGCCAAACAAGCAATAATAACAATAGTACTATTACCAATACCTACGACAATGCTTTATTTTATTAAACCAAAGCTCTTCACAATCTCAACATGGGAGTCACTTCAGCTAGGACTGACATCCAACCGTTTCCAAGATTACAAACCTCAGGTGTCAGAATACCTGACAGAGGGCTATGGTGTCTTTTGACACCACATTTTCCCCAATCCAGCTCTGCATTATGTTACTTGTGGCTGTTGTATGAAACCAGAGGGCACCAACCAGTAACGGCTTGATGGGAAGACAAACTATTGCCTCTATCCCTTGCCAGAGACTCCCTTAGGCCTGGTACCTCCTGCACCGTGTATAGCTGGTCAATGGATATAAAGACAGAGAACATCTACATTGCTGTTGCTCTTCAGGTTGCAGAGCACCAGTCCAGGAGGCAGCTGAACAAGACATAAGGCTTGAGGCTTGACAGGTCTAAGTGGATCATAGCCACAGCTGCACAAACATCTTTCTGGTCTCTCAGACCTCCATGGAGTTTCCATGGGGAGCAACCTCCCTGTTCAAAATATATTTCTTTGTCATTCATGTCCTCTTCTACTCTTCTCCTGTCCATAGTATTTCCTGTTTGTCTTCCCTTCTGACTCCACACTTGCTCAGCACTGTGTGTATGTGGATTTTAAAGAAGCGTGGTGGGCTCAGATGTGCAGGACTAAGACACTTGGCTGCTTAAAACCAGCCTCCTCTGAAGCAGTGTGTGAACAGAGAGGTGGCTTGTGCTCTGATGATTGCCTCATTGGATGGGCCTTGCTTTCCAAGATCAGGAGTCCATCAGGCTGCATGTGAAGGGGTAGATGACAGAGATGCCAGGCAGGAAGCAGAGGCAGGTTACTCTTAAAATCCACCTTTCTTATGATTGTGAGGACCTGTGAGCAGCTCTGAGATAGGGAGACTGCCTGAGGAAAGCTTGCTTACTCAGCATGAAGAAGTCTGAGGCTGTCATTCCTCAGGGAGAGTCCTAGCCACCAAGAAAGGAGTTGGAGACAACCCTGCTGACAAGCCTTTAAAAAAGAAGACACATTCAAGCCCCAGGGTTTTAGCTCTCATCCCCAGTGAACTGTGAACTCACTCTGGGAACTCATAGGCCAATGAGCCCCAAAACATCAAACTCTGGGTCCTAGAAGCCACGTCAAGCAACCAGAACATACAAATTGGATTATTTAGGCTTCAGTTCCAAGGGTCTCTTGTATGTGTTTGCTTTAACCAGGTCTTCTTTAACCAGTTTTTCCTGGTCCTTCCCACAATGCTTACACCCATCGTGGGGGTGCCTGACTTCTGTAAAGAACCATTGATGCTGTGCTTATTTGTACTTTCAATTAAATAAGCAGAGCATGCCAAAAGAGTTAAAGCTTGGGTTACATCTGGATGTTCAATTACTAATTGCCTACAATCATGGATGGCAAAATCTGTGCCCATAATACTGACATTTGTTTTTGAGAACTTAATTCCACTTGGAGTTAAAGTAAAAAATTACCTATTAGTTCTTCCTTAGCTAATTTACTGCTGTGTTGAGAAACTCATTTACCACCCAGAAAAAATACATTGCTTTTTGGGGGTTAGTGGGGGTTGGTATTTTTTGTTTCAATGAAAGTTTCAAGAATCATATGGGTACTGGAAATAAAACTTTTTTTAACTCCTTATATCTTCACTGCAATAACAAAGTATCAGAACTCAAAACTTAGGTGACAATTTTGATGCTGCTGCAAGAAGTAGCCACAGCTTGCTGTTCAGCTCTACAGGCTCTGCAGAACTGGAGACAGCGAGCGTTTGATTGTGTCAGTAAACTGAGCTGATAGATCTTGGAAGATACATATGGGCAAATTTTCAAAGTAATACACGGAGCTGGAGCTGCAGAATTCAGTGCTAACGGGAAGTGAATGTCAGTACTGAAAACTTCAGCCACAGACAGCAGTTCCATGCAGCAGCACGGTGGCATTTTAAAATCACCCAAATCACTGCTATTTAAGGAGGTGTTTTTCTTGGAATGATTTTTTTAAGGGTCGGTGTAGTTAGGCAGCTATGAGCTGACTGTGAACAGAGCAGGATGTGCAAAGGTGTCTCTGGCACTGCTCCCGTCCCCGTGCCTGCGAGGGGCTAAATTTCCCTGCCCAGAGGCACCTTCCCCAAGGCAGACCTGGGAGCTCAGTTTGGGGAAAACTTGTGGAGGTGGTTGATTTTGGAGCCGAATGCATTCACGGGCAGACTGGCTCGCTGGTGGTGGGTAGCAGCAGAGGAAAAACAAGAAGAGATGTTTGCCTCGGGAAATGTAAGCCCCAGGAGCTGGCATCTGCCTGCTCCCGCCCCTGCAGCATGGCTTCCTCAGCTATCCCAACTGCTGCCTTCTCCTCTCTGAGGTTCCTCTCTTGTCACCCCAGAAGCTGGAGCTGGAAGCAGGGCTTGAACAGTGGTGGTGTGTATTTGACCTTGCTGTTTCACGAGAAGTGCCTTGATTCCCCTTTAAACACCCCCCACCAAGGAGCACTGTTGCTTGACAGGCTAAATTATAATTAAACACGGATTCTCAGCTGGTCTCTTTTCCTCACTCAACTGACAAAGGCACAGAGTGCAAATAACTTGATATATTAGCTGAATCTAAGCTAAAATCTTGTCACAGGCGTTGCCAAGCCTGAAAGGAGGGTTGGCTCACTCTGGGTTAGGTTTGGTACATAGGCTGGACACAGGAACGTGGCCAGCACAGATGAATTTGAGGCAGGGCTGGTATGTGGTTTGCCACATGTAGTCAATTTTTACTGGGCACTGCCTTCTTTTAGAGTATGTGCTCCAATGACTCACCTTGGAAATCAGCTGTGGTCATAAACTGCTTTCCAATGAAATTCATCTTTTTTTGGGTTACCACGCCATAGGGGTGTATAATGTGCCCTCTTTCAAATCTATGCTTCATTTTCAGACAAGACTTCTCTGTTTCTTTCTTTTAAGAGTGTCTTTCTCCTCTGATACCAGATACTAAAAGGATTGTTTTGTGTCATATCTACCCTCTCCAAGTAAACAGCAGTACTCACAGGACTGTTCCGCTCCAGCCAGACAGCACAACCATTCCCTCGTGCAAGCACTCCCTCCCAGTGAGGGAAGAGAAAGACATAAGACCTGCAATGAATCCTCCACCAATGTCCTAGTGGCTGTCTGGCAGTAAGAAGTTACAAAACTCCCTCACCTGACCCCATCCCTGTTGAGGAAATTAATCTCATGAAAATGCATCCAATTATCACACACCAGGGCAACAGGCATCCGAAAATTGCTGCTAAATCTGGATTACTAAGATAAAGTAAAAGAAAAAGGAGAAAGAAAAAGAAGAGGCATTAGACTGTCTTCTCTCTCTCTTTGCTATTTAACTACTATTTAACATTTTAATCCTCCTGAGGCATTTTTTTTTCTTTTTACTATAATCCCTTAATATAGTCTGCACTGTTTATAATCATTCTCCATTCTCACAGTTTTAGGTTCCCATTTAAGCTACTTTTTTACCTTAATTACTTGGCTAACTGTAATCTGTCAGGAATCACAGACACGTGAATGAGCAAGCCCTTATTATGAGGCTGTCTCCTTGCCCAGGAAAAGCTACTCACAGCAGTCTGCTTTGTTAAGCTTTATTCAGCAGGTGAGACTTAATTGCCTAAGTCAAGATGCTTCTACCATTTCCTTTGAGATATTAGACTGCAACAGAGTAGAAGTAAGTGCTGGGAAAATTTTCTCTGAAAATTTGCAAGATTGGTGTTTTGCATGTTCACTGCATTTACAATAGTAGTAATCCCAGCTGCTTGGCCTGTGCTCCTAGACCTGGAAGCAATCCTCATCTCCAGTAAGATCACTTATATGATCTTGTATCATCCCTTGGCTGAATAGCTGGGATAAATTATTCCAGGAAGGAACAGACCGTTGTCCTGGAAGCATGGAGACAGAGAGAAGAACTGAGAGCAGTCAGCACAATAGTGGTGAGGCTGCCAAGTGGATCCTCTGGCTCAGTTCGTAGTAATTTGGTCTAGTTCTCTTAGGTGATAAAGTCTCTGATTTGTGAGAGCTTTGGTGAATATTCACCAGAGTGGTGTAAGGAGAAAGAACCCCACCATGTGCCAGCATAAGACATGATCTTCAGCATCTGCTGAGTGAGCTAAAATTTGTTGTTTTGTTTGTTAGCTTTCTTTAAATGGTGCTTTGGATAGTCTTCCTGGGATGCAGCTGTGCCTATCATTGCAAAGTTGTGGGCAGGAGTAGGCAGTGCTTTTCTGCAAAAACAGAACAGAAGTGAGCCTAATAACCACAGAATATCTCCTAGAGCAAATAACTCATAGAAGTTTCCATTCCAGAATAATATTTTGAAGTAACTGGAGATCATTTCCTATAATGTTCATCATCTTTTCTGGTGCTCAGAATGAGTCAGAACCAGCTGCAAGGCTCCTGCAGTACTGGAAACGCTTGAAAATATATCCTTTGCATGAGCAGCCACTACACCGTCACTAAATGACTTGTATGCTCTCAGCATCTCTTTCTGTGATCCAACCTTCATGGCTCAGAAGTTATTTGTTGCTAAGGGCTCAATGCTTGACAGTCCAGGACAGGTAGGACTTCTGTTTCTGTGTTGTTAATGTTATCTCCAACACTCATGCCCAGATCCAAAAAGACACTGGGGTGCTTTAAATGCCACACAGGCGTAACTGAAGCACAAGTCATGTGCCTAACCCCTCAGTAGAAATGAATACTCAAGTGCTGCGCTTTTGCCTGGCCTTGGCAGTCCTGCTAGTATCCGTTTTCAGCTGAGTGTGGGATTAGTCTGAAGTTCATGTGGGATCCACAAAGCCTTTCTAGGCTTAAACTCCCGAGCAGTCAGGTTTGGTAGGTTTGTTATTAGCACATCTAATTAACACTGGGGAGATTGGTCTCCATTTGAAGCAGAGAAACCACTGCTACATTTTCGTTTATTGAGCTCACAGGATGGTGAGCCATCAAAGAAGTTTTAGTTAGAAGAAAAGGAAAGTGACATCTACCTTCTGTAACTGGCTGAAGTGGTAAAATCAATCTTCTGGTGTCTTCATTTGAAAGAGGGTTGTGCTTTCTTCTCCCACAATCCACAGTACTATGAGAAGTTTCCTGTTGGGAGGGAAAGAGGATAGGGATGAAAACTGGATCACTTTACAACAGAAACTAAAGGAATTGTGAGATTGGAGGATCCCTTGCAAAATCATCTTATAAGGGCATTCACAGGCAAGAGTTTCTTCCCTCATTCCCAAAATGGTTAATGTATTTTATTGTAAGAGTATTTAACATAAAATTAATGCCCAGGAACATGGCTATTCCCTTAGCAAGTGAACTCCATGGACATTAGGCTTTAGAGAGTTTCCCATTCTATGAATCTCCCACTCTTGCCTGGATAATGGTCGAGATTCAAGAGAGGAAAGAGTGGTGCTGTCAGTGTGGTGCCTATGTGCTCTCCCTGCAGTTGGTGCAAGCTCCTGTTGGATGCAATTCCTTGGTCCGTAATCCCCTGGGTGCACCATGTGATGTTTCAGGCACTCCTTTCACGTGCAGTGACGTGAGGCACAGAGGCTGATGGAGCAGTAGCTGGTCCCAGCACAGTGCTGTGCCTGGCTGACAGGGAGGACTTCTCTGCCCAGGTGCAGCATCTACAGGTGCACAATGTTAATGTGTTCATGGACCAGCTCTGTAGCAGCTCCACACTGCACCATTAATGGCTGGTTTGGGTTACCTTCCATGTGTCTACCTAGTAGCCAGCTATTTCTTGGTATTCCCTCTTGTGTTATCTTTGGTTGAGGCACTACATTTTTGGCCTGTTCATGCTCATTTGTGGATTCCTTAATTCATGCGAACTCCAGGGAGAACAAAAAAAAATATGCCCTTCATTAGTCAATGTTTGTACAATGCCTTGAAAATATAAAATGCTGCACAAATGATGAGTGCTATTTACTTCGGAGCTAATTTGCCAACCTTTCCTTTATTTCGGGAGCCTTTGGGTTTAGATATTCATTTGCTTAATTGCATCTCAAGCTTCCAGTTAAAGCTGTTACACATACAGCAGTTGTACCATGCCCCGGGAAGAAAGCATTAGAGATGATGTTACTGACTCACCAGTCACAACGCCTTCTCCACTCCCGCTCTGCATCCCTCCCTCCACTTAGCCACCCCTGTCCTCAGTTCTCCCCACCATCTCCCACGAGTCTCGCTGACATAACCATCGGAATCCCAGATTTGCATAATAATACTTTCTCCTCTCTTGTGACTTACTCCTCTACCTGCTCATTACATGTCTGCTTGGTGCTTTTTGTAATTATCTCTGCCACATCCTTGAATATGCTGTTGCCTCATTTAGAGTGTGCTGTAAATGATACGGTTTTGATAAATTAAGCAATAATCAGAAAAAAATTTCAATATTCTGTAGATTTCCATTAAGTTACAGTTATAGTGGCACAATTTGCTCTGCTACAGTTCACACTGAGTTAGCCTTGTTTTCATTAAAAACCTCATTATTTAGAGATTTATAACTCATCCATAGAAATTTGCCCTAGTGTAAAGCTTGACTCGGTTTTTAGCTCAAAAGAAAAAATTTTTAAAGAAGTAATTCAGTTTGTATTTTGTGATTTTTAAATAAAATAATTCCACCTGTTTCAAGATTTTTGTGTTGTGTAACTCAAACCAGCACCAATTTAAGAAATGTGCTATTTGTTATAATAATACCAGTAATTGATATTAATACATATTCTACTTATATAGAGAAGACAGCAGTAAAGGGTGCAGACAAGAATGAAATCAGGGTATTTACTCACGATCCCTCCGCATTTGGTAGGTGAATAAGATTAATTGTTCCTACTACACTATGCTTCCCTGTGGGATATTGCAGGAAACATACAAGGAATCAAGTGATTCACACATTATTTGTCAGAGCAATTTCTCACAGCTTTTCCTGGAGATTTGGATCACTGTCTGCACTACCTGGTGCTTTTCCCGTTCTTCATTCCTTTAGTCTTATTTGCATAGCTGAACAGAAGAGAGAAGTTTTGAAACAGGGACAGCCAATTGTTAAAAAATGATCAGGCTAGGAGTGTTTGGGCTGTTCTGGTAGGCAGCTTATAAACACAGAGACATGCACAGTATGAAAATCAAGGCTGTAATTGCCATTGCAGAACATGTGCGATGCAAATATATTTTTGGGATTGTGAATGACTTTATCAGTAGTCTGTTCTGTCTGGTGTTTATAGAGTACCTGGTTCACAGAGATTTATAGACCTCCATCACACATAGCCTCAAGGAACACCAGCAAGGAGTTCCAGGTCCTGATACACTGAAGCAGTGGTGAGATCATGATATCAAATGTTAACATCATTATAGGGCAACTCATTGACACTGCAAAATCTTCTGAGTGCTCCAAGTCTCTTGGAGAATTTGCTCATGTTTGGGGATCTGAACTGGAGCCAATTTAGAAAAGTCTGTTTTTATTCTGGCCTTTTTCACCTCACCTGTTTTGCACCAAAAATAATTTTGCAGTGTTTCATATTCATTTGTTGACTGCAGTTTCAGAGCCTGCCATACTTAATATTATGTTTGCGGCAGACTCACAGTACATTTGTTTGAGGACACACATCCAGCCAATTTGAGCTACAAATATGAGTTTTTGTTTCCACTTGGGTGGCTAAGGTCATTTGTGCACAACAAAATTAGACCACTAATTATAGAGACTATCTTGAAATTGGTAAAAAGCACGTATCCCCTAGGCAAAGAACTCATTGGGCTTTGTGAGTTTTGAACATTCAACCTGCAGGAGAAAGCTGATCCCACGCAATGTAGGACCTTACTGCTTTGTTATGTCAAGTATAAGTTATAAAAGCTGCAGTTTTGCCATCTACCATATTCCCAGGCCTATAAGAACAAAAATAAAAAGACTTAACATTTTGCATAGATGCAGTGACTAATCCTGAGTGCTGTGTCATTGAGTTCCTAGTACATGCTGGTCAGCTTTTTAGGTCAGAGTAGCTCAAAACCAACCTTAGCAAAAATTGAGGAACTAATTATCTTAGTGAATAAGGGAAAAGTGTTGCCTCCATATGTGTAGCAGATTAATGCTACCCAAGTGGAATGGACTTGGTGATTGTGAGGAGAAGCAACACGCGAGACTGAAATTTCAGTAATGACAATTTTAGAACTGATACTTCACCAGGAGGTTTGTTCTATGTACATGTGTAATATAAAAGAAACACTGATAGCATTGGGATATAAACTTGATTTCAGTGCTATATATACAGTAGTAAAACTGCTTTTTCTGAAATCAGGACAAGGAGTAGATTGCTTTTAAGTAGTGTTTGGGATTGATGCTAGGGAAAAGAAATACTCAAATGAAAATTATTGATGCAATGAAAAGAAATTCAGATATCATTTTCTATCTCAGCCTATTTTGCAGGCAAAGTTGGATGGCAACATTCTCTGGGCAAGAGAACATTAACTGTATGTTTGGGATTCAGTTTTCAAAAGGACATTTTCTGTCTCTACCCATTTCCTCTGAAGACAATGCCTTTGTTTTACTGAATAACATTGACTTAAGGGAAACGCTTTTACAATGCTAAATTCACTCACAAATACTGCTTTTCAGGGGTGGAAATTCAGTTTTTTGAAGGTGTGTAGGTGTGTAATTCACCCTAATCACCTGCATATTTCTGAGGATCTGGACTACATCTACCTAATTGCGCATGTAAATTATTTGCTACAGTGCCATTGATGTCTAGCAATGTCTACCTCTTTTTAAGGACCATCCCAAGGGGAAAAAAGAAGCTGCAATATCTATAGCAGGTAGATAAAAGGAAACTGTCTGAATATGGCTTCAGTAGCCCAGTTCCTAGGGACTTTTAGAAGCTTACCGAAATCACAGGAAGCTAACACTGGACATTAAAGTAACAAAAGGAAAACAAAGAAAGAAAACTGTTTAGCTTCTTTCAATGTTATCATTAAGATTTTCTAGGTAATTTAAATAGAAGCATGCAGCAATCAGCTGTTTTTCAGAACTCGATCTGCACTGTTTCAGTGAACCTGTAGAGACTTGGGCAACTGCATTTGTAACATATCTGGCCTGTGGGCTTTGTAATGGAGTGACTTGGCTCTTGAACAGAAGAAAATAGTGAAGACTGTCACCTTTGTCATAGGAAGACAGCTTTGGAAATGCAAACCACTGCAAGGCAAATGCTGTAATTAGGATGGATGCACAGCGGCACTGTATTTCTGCAGGCAGAGACAAGAAAGGACCAAAGAATTCCTCCAAAACACCCACACTTCTCATGCAAAATAAATCAGCAGCGCTTAGAAAGTAAGGTTCTTAATAAATCCTCTGGATAAAACTTCTCCCTCGCATGAATTGCCAGCCAGTTTTGTGCATAGCACAGATGTTAAAGCAGAGCTGTCTCTTACTGCAGGGTGGCCTGTCTCTGCAGTCTGCTCCTCTCTGAGGTCTCACAGTCACAGATGGGAAATAATTACAGTTACAGAAGCTGCTACAAGTCTTCTTAATGTGTATAAATCCATCCGTGGATACACTGTAATCTCCACACATGCCAGCAAGGACTCATATGTGGGAATTTCCGCAGTTAATGTTCCCTACTGCCTGTTCTTAGGAAGAGAAAATGAGACTATTGCAGAATCCCTGAATCCCCCTGCTAGTACAGCTGCTTCAAGCACAAATCAGAGGGCAACTGTGGTTTTGGCATCTAATTTCCCCTTGACGAGGCCCATGTCTATCACACAAATTTGGGACGTATCTGGTTCTTAGAGTCACAGGGAAGAGCAGTACCTTTGGATGGGCTCCTGTCTACTGAGGATGGTGGGTGCCCTCACTGAGGCAGCAGTGCTGCCCTCTTTGCCCTCCCTGTGCTCCCTGGGGCTGGCTCATCATCCAAGTTTGTCAGTTCCAAGTGGCAGCCAGAGTCAGCTGTAATTCTCTTTACCTTTCAAGCAAAGAAAGTGCCCTCTCATGCTATCCACTGCTCAGGGCAGCTCTGCACACCTCTGTACGCAAGAGAGACATGATAGTGGAAGGATTGATGCATCTGAGTCAGATGACACAGGACTGAAGGAGGGTTGTTTTTTTTCTGAGGAGGCAGGAAATTGATGATTTTTTAAAAAATTTGTTTCGATTGTTGGTCTGGATGAGGAAACAGGGGAAGATATATTACCAGGCAGATGTTGCATGATTTGCTGACAAAGAAGAATGTTTTCTGAAGGATCCCTAATTAAAAATTTGGCAGCAAATTACTTATTAGATGAGAAATGAGATTCTTTACACGGAAGGCAAAACACCTTGTCATATTTCTCTGAAGTGTCAAAATACAGATCAGTGACTGAGTGTCTAAGCCCTGTTGTGTAGTTGAACACATTTTATTCCAGAGACAAGATTTTCCTTGTCATGGAAGAACTGTTTCAAGGACTGGGCGCCACAAAACTATCTAACTGATGGGACACACAGAGGATCTCCTTGTAGCCCATGCCTTGCAACGACTCAGCTGTGAGGGGAATCTCCTGGTTACGAAGAAGACATTGTGACCATCTGCCGTATAGGACAGCAACACTGCTGTGTAGTATGTCATCTGGGTATGTCTTAAAGCCCTCTCACAGAACCTGGACAGGCAGATTCCAGCAGAATTCACTAAAAGAAGAAAAAAAGAAAGAAAAGAAAGAACAGAAAAGTGCATGAAAGAGGTTTTGAAGTGAATCACTGTTCAGTTAAGAATAACTAAGCAAGGTATTGCTCTGCTGAATTATTATGACAGCCAGAAAGTTGAAACAGCCGACTCAGGATGGGTATAACAACCAAATATTGCAAAACAATTACTGTGATGCATAAAATTCAAAAATATATATGTGGGATAACAAGACCAGCCCTGCTTGGAGTTGCTGGGACAACAAATTACAACCTAGGAGCTGACATGGGGTCCTGGACCCCGGGTCAGGGGAGCCCTCGAGGCTTGTACAGGGACAGTCAGGTCATCAGTGTTCCCAGGGTCCAGGTAGGGATTTAAAGCAGGCTCTGAGCACAGCAGTGATAGGAAAATGTAGCTGTTCTTGTACCTCTCCCTGTCACCACCCACATGTATGCTTTATCCTCATGTGTGTAAATGTTTGCCTGAGAAGCAGAAATGTCATTATACTTAAGGCTATTTTGGTGCCAGCCTGCCACAGAAAGCCTGTTTAACCCATACATCTGGAAAAGCCAGATGAAGCCATGGATCAGCCTCTCTCAGACGCCACTGGGCTGAACTGTACATCTGCATTTAGTCTGCCTGACTTGTCTATGACTCTTTCTCTTCAGACCATTCCTCATCCTGGTACTTTTTGCCTGGATGCGTTCTCATTGTTGACATTTTTGGCAGTGATAGACATCTATGTTCCAGGGATTTGCTTTTACTAGACAAGTTCATTAAGTGTGAATGAGAGCTCCAGAAATGCCTTGCTGAGGTACCACTCTTCAGCTAGGGCCTGGTGGACATGCCGTGCCCTCTGCTCCTACCAGGTGAACTTTCTTCCCAGTGAGCAGAGGTCTAATGGAGAATTTCGGCTTGTAAAACATAATACACTGTGCTGTATTCATTTATGTTTTCAAAAAGGGACTGGGAAATTGCTTCTTGAAGGCTCAAGGTGGGTAAGATAGAGGGTTGGAAATTAAAATTCAGCAAATTTTAAAAAGTAAAAAGCAACTTATCAAGACCTGTGGTGAGTTTATCATTTGGTTTTTTGGAGGTGAAGAGAGTATTTTAAATTTAAAATGTATATTTTACTTCAAAGAGAAATTGAAGGTGGGCATTCTCAACAGAGGCAAGATTGGGATGCCTTCTGGAAAGAATCTGAGAAAATAGAGAAATGGAAAGGGTTTTGACAGTACAAAAGTGAAAGTCATTGCTTCAGTACTATTGGCAAGAATTTCTGGTATAAATGAAGCTCATCAATTAGAAATTAAGAAAATCTGACTGGCTAAAACTCTGGATGGCCTGGACTGCTCTAATAGCTCACATAGTGCAAAGCAGACCCTACTTCAAATACAAGGCGAGACAAAGGATCTCTCAAGGTCCCTCCCAGCCTGAATTATTCTCTGATTTGTACAACTCTGTGATTCTATGAAAAAAAAGACATTGATATATGAACTAGTTAAGTGGTGTAAATTGAGGGTGTGGGTTCAGACACCTAAATCTAAACATCTGCAACATATGTGCCTCGATGTGAGCTGGATTGCTGAGATCCCAAGGCAGTCAACAAAGATCAAGTTGTTACAGAAAACGGAGTCTGCAGAGGCTCACTTAAGGCTGAGATGAATAGCTAGCTAGGTGCTGTTGACTGGAATATAGACACACACACAGAGACACATAAATTTTGGAGTCCAGTTCCGGAGCTGCATCGCATCAGTCAGAACTATGATATGGCCATGAAAAAGACATATGCACCCTCTAGTATGGTGCACAACATGTGCTTTGTAGAGGTAAAGTGCTAATGTTATTTTATGGGGCCTTGCTACAATTTCTGTTTTAATTACAGTTTACTGTGTTCAAGATTAATGATTGAAGAGATAAAGGCTACTGATATGATCAGTGGAATTTCACAAAAATCTGTCTGCAAGGAATTGAGGCTCTATTAGACTTGTTTATCATAGAAAAATGAGGACTATATATTCTCTCTCTAAGTACTTCAGGAGTTAAAACAAGAAAAAAACATCAAGGGAACAGCGCTGACATGAAATGATTTAACCATCAGATTTTTTTGTGATTAGATAAAGCTTAATTACCAATCAATATTTTTGTTAGTGTCAATCCAGGTCAGGTGTGCAAAAAGACTTACAAATTCTGCTTATGTAAAAAGTGATTAAGAGTTAAAATTCTTTAGCACTAATATAAAAATCAACCCAAAATCTTGTTTGTAATTTGCTAACATTCTTATATTCACACCATTCTTGCCCTTAAAAACAAGAAAAACAACAGATTTCAAAGGCGTCATCCTCAGAAAAGCCCCAAAGTACCTTTTGTTAGATCACTTAATGCCTCAGATGATATTAATGACATATTTATTACATACATATCAGAATATGTGTATCTTCCTTTACCTGTCAAATGTAATTTCCATATTTTTGGCATACTCATGGGATGGTAACCTTATTGTGCTGTTGTTTCTAACCTTGTAAATATCTTTATACAAGCTTGCCATCAACCATCCTCCTCTGCTTCTAATCTCATTCCAGTAGAACAAACTAATGCATTTCAGGTATTATTTTTTTAACCCTTTATTTGAATAACAAAAAATATATACCATCTTCCTTTAAAAAAAAAAAGAAAAGAAGAGTAAAATGTGGTATCTGTACTGTTATTCCAATCTAGGTACTTTCATTTTTTTTCTTTTTTTACAATTAATAACCACAACTTCATGGTTATTTTATTACTGTGTAGGTTTTGCCTTTCTTTTTAGTTGTTATTCCCATCCATCTTGGATAATTAACCAAAATTCTTCCTGTTTGTTTCTCTGGTCATTGCCTTGCTCTTAACCTTTGGTAAGTAGTTGCAAACTATGTCCATATCTGCAAACATTTGAGGTCCAAGTTAAGCCTTGCAAATAATGTGCTGGACTTCAGATGTTTATACCTTCATAATACATCAGGGGTGGCGCTGCACTTGTACACGTTTTATGTAGGTTCTGTTTTTAGCAAGACAACTAAATAGGCAGTTGCTACTTACATAAAAATACCTGTATTTGGGCCAAACCTTGGTAAAGACATGGGGAATGACGCATATAGGGCTTTTTAGTTCAAACAACAACAGTCGTTGGGATGGGGTGTAACAGCTCCCAAGACCCCAAATATTCTACAAAATGTTTTTCTTAGAATGGTATGCATGTAATTATCACTCTGTCTTTTTCGACACACACAAGTATATATTTTTAAAAATAAATATATATGTATGTATTTCCTTGGTTGTTGTCTTTATTAACTCATTAACCTGCTTTTCTATTTCATTAAGCCGATGGACTATTTAACACATAATTGAATATGAAATCTTAACTTGCCATCGACAGAAGTTGCACCCCTTATTTAGTGCACTCTTACACTTAGATGGTCTAAAAAATTTACCTCCTAGTGTTAAATTTTAATTGCAGGTTTAGTTTGGTATGAAAATGCACAAACCAAAGCTATGTTGTTTTCATTACCCAAACATGTATTTTAAGGTTTCTTATTCAAAATTTTGGAATACTTTAATAAGGGAGATAGCTTTTCCCACTTTCAGTTATGGGAATATGGGAATATAGCAAAGTTAGCGAAATCAGACCTGTGAAAAGTGCAATGTAAGTTTTTGTGGCTTGGCCTCAAAGATTTGAGAGTCTGAACTGCAAGTATAGCCTGACCTCTAAGGAAGCTCTCACAATAAGCTCTCTTTCCCAGTTCAGAAACTTACAGTCAGTCTCCAAGTGTATGGAGACTGAAATAAAATGAATAAATTTGTTGGAATTTTTCTTCATTTTCTGAATGATGGCAATATAGGGCCCTGGAAAGAATTTCCAGAAGAAATGGAGGAGAGGGACAAGGTTGTTTTCTTAGAAATATAACCTGATAAGTTTCAACTTAAGATATTTGGTTCAATTGTCCACAAAACCAAGATGGACTCTTAAGTTTAACATATCTCACCTGGTTCTGTGTTCTGAATTCAGAAAAATCCCTTTGGCTCAGTTCTATACAAGTCAGGCTCACACACTGTGGTCCCTCTGGACTAACAGGTTATGAATTGTGCTAAATAGCAACATCTTTCACTGTCATGCTACTTTTAAACAACTTTGCTTTGCTTTCTAGTACAGGCAGATGCCTATGAAATCAGTCCTTTACAAGCAGTGGAAAAATCCACAGTAAAAAAGAATTGCTAGAGGTGGTCTAACAATCTTTACCTTGACACTATGCAAGGAAGGCAAGGAAATGAGAAAATCGTTTGAATATTAACAAGGTTTTTCCATCAGCTAGATTTTATTAGATTGTGGAAGAGACTAAAGATGTCAATTACACCTAGGCTTAACACTAATTCTTGTGGCATCCCACTAATTGCCTCTCCACAATTTGATGCATGTCTGGTTATCATTACCATTTGTTTATAGGCCTCCACACGAAGAGAATAAATGCTTTATTCCATTCCTGGCCCTAAGAGAAACTACACCAGTGACAGCTGCTCTCAAAGAAGGAAATTGTTTGTGCCAGTTATAGCCAGTCAGGAAGGAAGCCAGCTAAAACCTCTTATAAACACCAACGAGACTAAGTATAACTGGTTTATTCTGCTTGCTATAGTGAGGTCAGCTTTTCCTGTCCCATTTTTGAAGAACTTCATGTCTATTGGGCAGAATGGCAAGATTTTACCTATCTGTACTGCAAAATGTTGTCTGAGAATTTAATATATGTATTAACAGTCTTCATCTGCTGTAATTTTTTTCTAGTCAGTGAAAGAAATTGACCCTATAAAAGGTCCACAGGGATTAGCAAACACTTAAAATCCTGCTTTGTTCTGATGTTGAGCACCCACGTGGCTCCTGCTTCAAATAGTTTTCCCTCAGCGTTGTGAAGTGTTTTTCATTCGAGTCCTTATCATGCGATGGAAAGCTGCTTATTTATAAATAGCAAACAATGACAAAATATCTCAATAGAAGGGTAGGATGGTGGGAGGAAGTTACCTGTATTCCAGAATTCCCAGAGCAGACCCATGTTCCACAGGGGTGGCGTGGTGCGCCAGCTCCACTACAGGCTGCGGGTTTGATTTTGTATGAGTAAAGTCCGAGTGAATAACTGGGTTTTGTTTCAGAACTTGAATCAAGGGAGGTTGCTGATTTAGATAATGTTGGAAAGAAAATAGTCAGGTTTTGTCCCTAAACAGAATAAAAAACAAAAAGAAAAAGGGTAAAAGACAGCTTGGTTTGGTACAGACAAAATGGTTTCATTTAGTTTTTAATAAAGGCACACCAATTCAAAGCCTCATCTACAGAAGCAGCACAGAGGGTCTCTCACCACCCTTCTTGGCCAGTGCTGTGGGCACTCATCAAGGCTGCAGGATGTCCAATAGAAATATGTTTGCTGTCTGATAGGTCCTTAGATCTGAGCATCCCAGGTCTAAGAAAAATGCCTATGTTATAGGATGGACACATTGGTGCAAGTACTATTTGAATAAACAAGAATGCTTGCTTGTAAATTAGGCTTGAAACCTAATATATTTCTTTGACAGTTTGCACAGCCATTTAAAAGTTCATTCATGCACACAGAATGTATCTTTTTCCTTTTCTTTCCCCTACAACCTAGTTAATAAAGTACTCGAGCCAAGATTCAGAAATTTTCACAGGAGAAAGTAGGAAATAGCTCAGCCTGGAGTGCAAGACAGCTGGGCAGTCACTTAGAAAGATCCAAGGATCCTAGCCCTTTTGGGAGAAGGAGCAATCCAAACCCAGTTTTGCATACTAAGTAAGTTCTTTAACTCTTGAGTAAATGGGAGAGGAAGGTGGACAGAAATATTCTACTTATCCACAATTTTAATCCATCCCAAATTTACACATACTTTTTTGGATTGTTTTTGTATTTATGTTCCTAATGATACCTGATACATATTTACACGGACTAACAAAGTTGGGTTTTTTTTAATCGAGGTGCTTTCATTAATTTTTTTGCTCATTGAACTGCACCATTCTGTTCCTGCACTTACTTTTACAACTGCTTTTCTCCATTCTAAACACAGTAAGAAGACACAGATGTGATTTTACAGTCAAAGGCTCTGGGCATTATAATATAATATAATATAATCAAGAGCATCAAACACGAGGGTGTTATTTAGAAGGTGTAACACAGGGAGTGTTGTCCTGAATAATGACAGCTGAGATGAGGTAATACACGTGGCTTGGAGATTGTCAGACTCAAAGAAAGAAAATTAAGCCTTGGCAAGAGTGAGTAGGAGGCATTCGTTTCATTAATAAATTTATGATAATATGGCAAGATTTTGATAAGTCTTTCTTCCTAAAGATGCTGATCTGTTCTTCTTACTTCAGGATTCGGACCATAGTCCAAATCTTTTCTTCTCTAGAAAGCAATTCCCACCCACTTTTAATGTAGAATGTTTCCTTGAATTAGAGAGTTCACTCCCTTTCCCAGCAGGGTCATAGCTCTTGGGGTCAGAAAAAGATTTTGCTGTGTTATTTTTACCAGTATCTTGCACCATCAGGCTCTCAACTTTGCTTTGTGCCTTTGTATGTTACTGTAATAAAAATAATTGTTTATAGCATATAATTTGCAGAAGTCACCTGGAAATGCCTTGCAGGGGCAATGCTTGCAAGCATTTCAAGGGTAGATCATTATATTCCTTTTCTTTCCTCTTTCTGTACTTCCACTTAGAGACTTCCTTCACCTTTCAGAGGAAGGTTGACACAGGAAAAGATTCAGATCCTTGGAAGTGGCTGAGATAAGAGAGAAAAACTAAGAACAACTGAAAAACTTTCAGGAAACTAAACCTTCCTGATTAATAAAACTAGAGTGAAATATGTATTTTTGGAAAATACTTTCAACTATACAGACAGAAACAGATATATTCCAAATATTTAGCAGCTTTTCAATAAATATTTGGGTTATTGTACCCCAATCCTAGGTGAAACACTGAATGTATTATTTTCCTCTTAATTTTCATCCAAATTTGACTAAGGTACAGAGAGGTTTGCTGAATCATGGCAGAGAGGGAAACAGTAAAATTACCTATTCCCATATTTTAAGTTATTGTTCTCTTTTTGTTGTTGGGTTGTTTGGTTGGGTTTTTTGTGTGTCTTTTTAAAAGACGCCAGAAGATCACCACCACATGAAATGCTGTGTTTATCAGGAGAACTGTGATCACAATGGGAACAAAGTTGTTTCATTCTATTCAAATGCTCTTCAGAGAGTCAAAAGGGTAATGCAGAAGGCTGAGGCAGGCAGAATGAGTAAAGTTTGGAAACACTAGGCTATCAGTGAATGGAGCATTTGCATGCATTGTAAGTACCCAGGAGTGGAGAATTCAAACTCCTCTTCGATCAGGAAATCTTCGCCTCAAACAACTAAAACTTGCAGGGTTGTTGCATTCCCTTTCCACCCTCCCCAGGCACAATACACTCTGTTTCTTTACTGCCTATCTGTCTGCAAAATGATGTGAAGCACAGAACACACATAGCCTCAGCATGCTGAAATCAATGAACATCTTTTGTGAGTAGTACAGTTCTTCTTTGGCCAGGCAGAAAGGTAACTCTTAGGAAAATAAAAGAAAATGAAAGCTGAGATGCCAAACTATTGAATTATAAAAGTTCCTTTATTTTATAATCCTCTAGATGTAGCCACATTTTAACAACAGCTGGTTTCATCAGCTCCTTTATCCTGTTACAGAGAACTGACCAAAGTTATCGACAAGTTCCTGCACAGAGAACTAGTGTGAGGTTAGTTGTCTAAACATAGACACCAGATGTCATTTTAGGGTACCACACTTGTCATCCAGCTGTGGCTCCAGAAAATTACAGACGTCCCATAAATCCTGTGGCATACCTGCTAGCCATGTGTAGACGTGTCAGGTGCTGTAGGGGGTCCAGAATATCACTTGACTTCTGTATGTAAATAACTGAAGCCATCTTCATGGCAAGCTATTCTTTTAAAATTTGTCCTTTTAAAATTGTTATTTAATCAGGTGCACTTTTGCTGGTTCAGCAAAAAATGATGACTTACTATATGGAGGGTGAAAAAAAAATCCTACTCAGTTGTTCATATTTCCCCAAGAAAAAGTATTTGTAGCTTCCACTGATTGGTTGCTGCTATTTCTGCCCACAGACTAAAGAAGCCAGATCTCCCCTAGGACAGGGCCCGGTAGCCTTCTCATTGTTTGAATGAACAAGTGACTTTGGCATCTCCTGAAGAAGCTTCCTCTGAAGCTTGCACTCAAAAGACAAAAGTCTTACCGGTTTCAGCACACAGTTCAAGTGGCATTTGGTTCCCAGGAAGGGGAGTGCCTGGGAAGCTGTGGAAATGCTGGTTCTTCACAGTCATGGTGAAGCAATACAAGGTTAGTTGTCTCATTGACTTGAGAAATGTGCTGTGAGGGAGGGTAATTTCTCCTTATTTTTTTTGTTATTCCTGGCATGTTTTATTCCCAGGTATTTTCGGTAGTGTGCTGAAATTTTTATGGCAAAAACCTAAGACAAATTCTCTCCTCTTTCCCACTTTGTTTTTATTTTTGTCTGAAACAAGAGCTCTGCTGAACTGCCCACTGCATTCTGCATAGCTCTGCAACCAATTTGTGTCCTTCATACTATTTTCTTTTAATTTCCAAATGAAGATTCAATTGCAGTTAGGAAAGATTTTCTTTTTTTCATTCCATATGCATAACTATTATCCAGTCAGGGAATGATCTTGCATTTGTGTCAAAATTAATTTTTTTAGTTACTTTAAATTGTCCTCTCTTGCTGCAATTACAGCATTGCATAATGAACCCTTCATATTTTGTTATCCAGAGGTAGTTCAATAAATATTTTTAATTGCCCATTTTGTGTTTCACAGAGGAGAGATTCCCAGTATGAAAAATGTCCAGAAATGTCTTATCATAGTCAATTTTTTCTCTCATATTAATTTTTACAGTACCGTCCCTGATGGGACATTACCATTCCCCAGGTGTACACACATCTTCTGTATGTGCACCCAATACTAGAAGCAGCATACAGGGATTTCAGGGGAGGGCACTTGGACCTATTATTTGATGCCAGTAAAACATCAAGCAGTTTTTGGCTATAATATGCTCTGACTCAGTAATGTTCTGTTTATCTGCTTCAAGAGGCCACTTGGTAAATGTTTATCTTATACTTTTAGAAGCATGAGCTGTTTTCATTTACAATTATAATTTTCAATTGCTTATTTTCCACAAAAATTCTTTATCTTTTGGCAGGTTGAGTCAGAATCACAAAGTCAGATTTTCATGCTATTACATGTTAATAATTTACTGTGTGCAAAACTGATTGGGAGCTTTCACATGCTTCACATTTAGAGGAAGGAACCACGTTTGAAACTGAAGGCTGGCACATAAGTTTTGCAAGCTGAATTTCCCCTGAACCTAGATCCCAAGGGTCTTCCTTGTCTGCCCTATGTTTGTAGCTTTTAATGAGGCAAGTCCTCTGCCAGTTGAAAAGTTTACCTGATTCATTCTTTTTATCCAGTGTTCTGCTAATTAGACATGGTTATACCTCTTCCTTTCCCCCTTAAGTTTCCAGGCTTTTTTTTTCCTTCCTTAGTGGTTTGTAATAGACAGAGTAAGAACACAAATGCACTTGTCATTTCCCTTTTCATGTGTTTTAAAGAAGAAAACCCAACTAATTCATAGGTTGAAATGAAAATCCAACATTTTGAGGGTGAGAAACTAGAAAATTAACAATATACTAAAAAAAATTCTCTTGACTTACTAAGAAAGTAAAATAAAACAATGGAGAAAAACAGAGCAGTAGACACTCAATGGGACTGAAAGACCATCTATGTCCTTTTCTTTCTGTAACATTGTATTTTTTTCCCCATCACAGCTTTTTAATTTTTAATTTAATTTGTGTGTTATGTAAGAAGTTGTGTTGTGTCCTCTTACATACTGGAAGACCAAAACTGAAGGCTGCTGCTATAGGTCTTAGCACTGAAGATGACCAGGGAACACCCTCATCAGGGTCAACAAAGAGAAAAGGCCACCCAAGAGATGCACATGGAGGAGGTCAGCAAGTTAATTCCCGCTCATATAGAATTAAGGGGATTTTTTCTGTTGAGTTTAAAGAGAGCAGAAGCAGGTCAAAAGGCAGCCAAGATGCGCTTTGTGTAAGAGCCCCAGCAGCTATCTGCTCCTTGCACACAAGTTCATAACTCAGAGGGAAGGACCATGTGTGCACAGGGAAAGGTGGGGCACTGCCCCAAAGAAGTGACAGCTCTCAGCAGTCTGTCATCAGAGTGGAAATGTCAACCTACATGTCATCGAAATCTCAAGCATTTAAGATAGGAGAGATTGATGGCAAGAAAATGAATCGCCTGCATCTACTGAATGCCCTGTTTATGCACTTTTGCAGAGTTCTGTCAAGGGTAATTTGCACTGCTTTTTCAGGATATCCAAATGTTATGACATCAGGAGCAGTTGTTTTCCTGAAGAGAGGGCAGAAGGGGCAAGCTGTTTAATGTTGAAATCATCTGCATGGATTTATTTCTTGTTCTGTTTATAATCTGGTTTCTTGCTTGCTGGTTGTATTACGGTAAGGAAAAAACAAACAACATTGGATGGACATTGTCAACAGGACAAGAGGAAATGGCCTCCTGAAGAACCAGGGAAGCCTCAGGTTGGACATCAGGAAGAATTTCTTCTCTGAAAGGATGGTCAGGCACTGGAATGGACTGCCCAGCGAGGTGGTGGACTCACCGTCCCTGAAACTGTTCAAGAAACAACTGGACATGGTAGTTTGTGCTATGGTTTAGTTGATGTAATGGTGTTTGGTCAAAGGTTGGACTCAATGATCTTGGAGGTCATTTCCAACCTTAGTGATCCTATGATTCTATGACATTGCCTCCAACATTTATGTTTCTTTCATTTAAAAGTAACAATTGATGTTTTACTGCTTTTTTAATCATTCTTAAGTTGTATGGGTGTGTATATTTTGTATACTTTTATCAAACTATTATTTTTATGCAAAGGACAAAATAGTTACTGTATAGTTCCAAAACAAGAATTCCAAAAGGTTCAATATGTTGAATACATTTTCTCGTATTACAAAATACTTAATAAAAAAAGTTGTGCTGAGAAATCTGCCTGTCTGTCATGCAGACATCCTTTTCTGAGTGTGTTAATCAAGGTCCCTGCTGTGTAGGATGGCACTCCTCTGCCCGAAGATTGGCATCAAGGAATAATCCATTCCTCCTTTAGGGTTGATACAGAGAAACAGAAATACAAAGGCAGAAGCAATGCAGTGAAACCCCCAAGGGAGGTTTCTCAGCTCCTGGGTGAGCCAGTAATGACAGACACACCAGCAGAGTTGCCTTCCAGAGTGCTCACTTCTCCAGACTATGTCAAATTTTGACACCATACTTTCAGATGATCTCAGGTGGGTGGATCCCACCTGTAGCACTGGGAAAGGAGGTGGTTCTCCTCTGCTAGTCTTGCCAGTTGTTACTCACTCTGCCCTGAACGGAGTCAGAGATGCGCTTCTGTTGTGTTCCTTGACACATGCAAGAGTTTTCATTGCTCTCCTGTTCCTCAGGCAGTCATGCATCAAGATAGTAATGGGGCATGTAAAGGTAATATGAGATTATTTTTATGTGAAAAAGCATAAGGCTATAGAGTTTGGAAAAGGGAGGCTGGCAGACGGCAACTTGACTTCTGGATTAACAGCACAATGAGGAAGCAGAGAGAGGCAAGATGTCCAGTCCCAGCGTGGAACCATCTGGCCAGAATATCAACCCGTAAGTTAGACAGCAGGGGAAAAAATAATAAATTCAATCAAACAGCTGGAAAATCTGCAAGCCAGCCAACAATTAACCACATAAAATTTGGCTAAAAGCCTGAAAAACTGCAGATGGTTTTGCAGTGACCCTCACCCCTTGTTTGGGGCTGTCTCCCATCAAATCCAGTGAGAGCTCTAGTGAAGAGGAGTGCAGGATAACACTCATGCCCACACTTGTCAGACACCCATGGGAAAGATCTCGTTTTCAGCAGAGAGGGAGAGGGAGACACTTCTTAACTTGGTCACTGATTCAGTGCTAACCTGCAGCTGTGTACAAACCCACTTTGGAAGCACAGATGAAGGATTGAGGTTAACCCTACACTCTCTGATATGTCCCTAGACCTAGCATTTACCAGCTCAGTGACCACAATGGAATTGCAGAGAGGTTATGTTTGATTTATAGATAAATGCATAGAAGAGTTTGAATGAGAAATATTGATTCCTCTCCCTGTAACTTCTTCGTTTTTCTTTTTACGTCACATATTCTTTCTGTTCCTTGTAATGGTGTTTTTCAGAGACACAGGTCCAAAGAGCCAGCTAGGATCTTTGGTGGTCCTCTCATCCTTACTTTGCTTTGTGTCCCATTATCTCACCTGCACCAATTCCAAGGTTTGAACATCCACATTAACAAGGATTCAAAAGGATAACATAATAACAAGCTTATTTCAAAGGAAAGATACTCATAGGCTGAGAGTGCCCTAGGGAAGCTGATGAATCTTTACCTTTCTTTTCCCCTTATAATTATTGCTGGAAACAGGAAATGACTGTGGCTGCCTGTATTCCAGCTAGGAGGAGACAGCCAGCAGAAACAGTGTTGGGCAGTGGGCTGAGGTTGGCTTTTCATCGCCAGTGCTGCCTGTATCTATATGTGCTGTACAAATTCAGTGCACAGAAACAACCTGAGGGAGCCTCGACCAAATGAGCAACACGACATGGCTCTTTACAACACTGTTTTAAATGAAATGAGCATCGATTTAGATTAGACATAAGGAAGAAGTTATTTTACAGTGAGGGTGGTGAGGCATTGACATAGGTTGTCCAGAGAGGGGGTGGATGCCCCATCCCTGGAGACATCCAAGGTCAGATTGGATGGGGCTCTAAGCAATCTGATGTAGTGTAAGATGTCCCTGATCTCCGCAGGGTGAGTGGACTCACTGGCTTTTAAGGGTCCCTTCTAACCCAAAGGAGTCTATGGTTCTATGGTTCTGTGGACTGCCACTAGATGGAGAACTTTAGATACGCTGTGTACCTACGGAGTTTCAGGAAATTCAGACTCCAAGGCTGGAAGGTAGCTCTATTATCCTTAAGTCTGAGTTCCAGCAAACAAAAGGCAGAAAGTTTTGCTTGAAGACTTTCACGTTGAGGTCATCATTCCTTGCTGTGCCGAAACACAGCTTCTCAGAAAACAGACATCCTTTATTTCAAGACTTCAGACAACAATCTACCGCACCCATACTGGACTTGTTCAAATGGCTGTTCAAAATACACGCTTCATTTGTCATCTGGTTCTTGTCTGTTTGGAATTCCAACCATCACATGCATAACTTTACTTGTTTTTTTTACAAGTGAAGTTTTTACAAACATCATGTCTATAGCTTATAACTGAGCTCCTATTAGCATTTTTTCATTTCTGACCCATATTACCCTGAGCTGGTGTGCGTAGGAGTTGTCTGGCATTACTGGAGAAGCTAAGTGCTCTGTATGAGTTTCAACATTTTGAATTTTTATATTGCATTTTTGTTTTAAAAACACTAATTCCTCACTTATCACAGTTTAGAAGGAGGGGGGAAAAGGCTTTGCTGAAGACTTCTGCCATTAATTTAACAAGTTCCAGTGAGAGTTCAGTACTGCCTGGTTTAATTTAAGCAGGGTTACCTTGAAATGCAGTGTTCATGACTACTAATTTCTACTTCAAAAAGAGACTGAAATTCAGTCATCAAATTGTTCCATCCAAGTTTAAAGCAATGTTAATAACCCCTCTTCTCTCTTGTTTCTTGTAGTTCTGTGAATTATCTGCATTAGGAAGCTGGATCCGTATGATTGTCTCACCTCACCAAGTCTTTTCAGGGCTTTCATTAGAGGCAGAGAAATATGAATAACACAGTACAGGAGATTTCTCACAACAAAACAGCTTTCTTTCTGTGCTTGTTCTAAGTTCAGTCCTATTTCCATGACAGGTTATGTGTAGCTGTGAATTCCCCAGAAGTTGCTTAAGGGCTTGGAAGCAAACAAATAAAACCTGTGTGTCTCTGCCGGTGGCATCACTGGCGGCGCTTTCCCTCGCCAACATACAGTAGCAGATAACTTCCTTTCCCCATGCAGACCACTGTATGCTACCCTTGCTCTCTCCATTGCTTCACGCTCAGGTCTTGCCCAGGCATAAGTGGGGATAAGGTACCATCCTAAGGATCCCCACTGGCCTGGCCCGGTGCTGATTGCAGGGGACATCGGACGAATGGAAAATCCTCTGCAGAGGAGAGGGGAGAGGCAAATTGGATATCCAGGCCTTCCTTACTCAGGCATATCCAGGGCAAACAGGGACTGGACACATGTTTGCTCCAAGCACAGGAGGTCGGTCTCCTTGTCACAGCTGCCTCACCACCTCTTGTTGAGAGGTCACCTCTTAATCTGTGCTCTCCCTATCCAAGCCCTCTCCAAGTTGCAGAATGTCATCTTTTGCCTCCTTCTGGTCTGCATCAGACTGTCTGTGGTGACAGGAAAACCAAATATCCTAGTGAGAATACAGCCGAGCCTGTGGGGCTAGTTTCCTTCCCTTGTCCATTTGCATATCCCAGTGGAGCACTGTCAGACACTGGCCACCAACCCAGATGCTTTCTGTGCGGGACGGATGCTGTCAGAGATGCTCTGCTGTGTGGCCTCAGCAGCAGCCAGTGCAGGAACATGCTGGCTGTGAGAGGCGATAGCAGCAATGGCTTGATGAGGGCTAGAGCCACCCCAGTTGCTCCAGAGGATGAAGATGGGGAGGTTTCAGGAAGGCAGGCAAGAGAAAAACCTGGAGAAGAAGGCATGTTTGCTGACTTCTTTCCGTGGGAGGTGTTTTTATGCCCTTAATTTTGCCCACCCCCCCGACTAAAAAGAACCTCAATACTGAAGCATATGTTTTTGTTCATGCACTTCTAAAACTCATAAAGGAAAGTTAGACAGGAATCTGATCTTTCTGAAGTCTACATTTTCATAAATATTTCCCTTTAGGAGTTTGTAAAATTGAATTTTAGTTGATAACCCTGCTTTGTTCACCTAGCCTTACATCCTCAAGAGAACAGTGAGAAAAATGAAAAGACTTTAACAAAATGTAATCACAGTAATTCAGTACAATGGCATGGAGACAAAGATAAGATGAGAAATAAGGTACTGTTCTTTTGGCTTTCCTTGTTTTCTCGTTTAAGTGATAATTTTCATACCTTACCCTTGAAAGATATAATTACAGTAATTGGAATCTGACTATTTCTGAGACCTATGACGTGCAGTCCTTTTTCCCCTTGATATTTGTGTCGTTTTAACTAATATAAGATCTTTAATCTACTAAATAAATGTGTGGGACCTGATTCTCTGCTACGTACATGTACTTTGTGCTTTTCAGGCAACCAAAAGCATCATTAATGCCAGGATAAGGAACCACGGGAGTCTGGAAAAAAAAGGGATGATTGAGAACTATTTCAGAATTTCTGGGACCACAATGCGATACAAGCGCTCTTGTGAGATATGTCTTAGTGTGTCTCATGATGTAAACATTAGCCTGGTCAGCTGTTCCTAAGAACAGAAAGGGAGGAGAAGGTGAATCCAGAGGGACCGGTGTTCAAGGGAGAGGGAAAAAGAGTTTTCTCTTTTCTTGCAGATGCAGGGAGAGGGGAAAGACAAGACGAAAATGGAGAAACAGGACGGTGAGTCTGCTTGAGATGGTGTGCAAGTCTGCAGCATGGCTCTGGGGAGGGTGGACAGTACCCAGAGACTTTCCTGGGAGGGTGGGAGACTGCTGCCCTCCAAGTCCTTCAGTCTTTGCAAAGGTTGAGGGTTAGCCACCTAAACCTGCACATCTAGTTCTGGTTTAGAGGTTTTGTTAGTGCCAGAAGAAAGGTCTGGCTTAGTTGCTTCCCCAAATTTGTGCACGGCTGGGAATTTTCTTCTGCTTTGCCTCTGAGCTGAGGTAAACAGAAGTATAAGTGCTCTGGGGACCAGACCATTGCCCAGCCAGCCCTACAATTTGGGAAGGGCAAAGGTTCATGTTATGTTCTTTACTGTGCTCAGCTGCCTCTTGGCCACTTCTCAAAGCATAGCCAGAGTACCCACTGTCTTCACTAACACCATCCTGGGCAAGAGCCAGGTTACATGACTGGTGGGAGGTACAAAGAGTCAGCGCTGTGAGCATCAGCCAGCTATAAAGAGCCCCCTACAGAGTAATACATGTGCTACCAAAACCTTTAAATGAGAAATCCTGCATCTTCAGGCATGCATATGAAGGCAGGGAGGTTTTGAGCAGCTGCAGGACGTTGTGGGATCTGGGCATATGTTAGAAGTTTCCACCCCAGAGTAAGGTTTCTCAAACTTTGTTAGTTTGATACCAGCAAAAACAGCAGCAGCGTCAGTACATTGGTGAATGCTGCTGCTGTTGAGGAGAGGGCAGAACCCACACCACCACCTATCCCTGAAGGTCCTTTCCAGTCTCAATTTTCCTATGACTCAGCGCTGACTGGGACTGGGCCACTGCTCACAGCAGGGCTGAAGGATTGTTGAGAAAGTGGAGCAGGTCTGAGGGGCTACTAAGATGTTTGGGGACTGAGGCACACCATGTACAAGGAGAGCCTGAGGGAGCTTGGCATAGCAGCATGAGAAGAGACGGTTTTCCAGGGACCTAACACCAAGCCAGCAGGGAATGCAAAAAAGGTGATGCTGGACCCTTTACGGAGACACACAGAGAAAAGGAAAGGGGCAGCAGACATAAGTTGCAGAAAGGGAAATTCCAGCTCAATATAAGGAAAGAAAGGAGTTCACAAGGTTTCTTAAGAGGTGGAAAAGATTGTCTAGAAAAGTTGTGCGATCTCCATCCTTGGAGATACTCAAAACCCAGCTGGAAAGGCTGACCTAACTTTGCTGCTACTCCTGCTTTCTTCAGGGAGTGAGATGATATCCAGAGGTCCTTATCCCCCTGAATCAGCTCTCTTTTTGGGATTTCCACCTGCATCAGCTGAACTCTTGAACTCTACTTATACACAGGGTGAGCTGCGTGACTCTGACACTGCACTATGTTCAACTACCATGAGTACTTCTAGTGGTGCCTGTGATCTACTGTATTTTGTCAACCTCCATCCTTACAGAAATAAATTAGGATTTACTATTTACTATTGCTCTTTTCCCTGAATAATTCCAGTTGATAACCACATAGTACAATTAAATCCATTGGTTAGGGCTAAAACCAGTCTCCTGGAGACTGATCAGCATTTTGTATTAATAAATTTAAGAGCCTTTTGTTCAGCACGGCCTCAAGTCAGAGTTCCTTATGATCAAAGGAAAAAGCATAAATGGGAATGTTTCTGCATATGTTCACATTCCTTGGTAGCTCTAATATTGGGCAGGTTTGACATCTTGGCATGGTCAAATGCCTTTGTTTCTAATACCTGGATGGATCGAAAAGGGCAGGCTAGAGCAGATGTCCGTAGGTTGGCTGTTCCTTAGCTCACTAAAATGTGGTTTGTGTATGAGCTCCTCTTAAGCTAAGGCCAGTGCAAAAGGTCATGGTGCAGTCAGCCTGCATTTAATTTTCTGTTATAGATACAGCTTTTGTGTCAGCCCCCGTTCTTTGAGCATTATCTTAGAGATGGAGTAAAGTCTTTGGGGGAATACTGCTGGGATTGAAGGAAGAGAACAGGCTTGACATTTTTAATGTGCTTTCTGTTCATGCTGTTATACTGTGTGAATAATATCATTTTACTGAACTTTTTCACTTAAGTTTTACTGAGGTCTTTATAATGCTTGCCAAATTGTTATGTACCTTTCACTATTGAAAGTAAGATAAATGCATGATAATATAACTCAGCTTCACTGACTTTCCATCCAGCTGTAGGACAGTAAAAAAAGTGTACCTTGATGTCTTGTTTCGTTTTAGCAAGTACATTTCCGTAGTTTCTCATTCTGGTCTCTTTTGTTTCATCCCTTTGAAAATGATGATGGTCTAGAAAATAATCCTCTGAAAATGAGCAACAATAAAATGACAGTGATTCCAGATGTCTTCTTGGAAGATGGCCTCTTGACTTGTAGGTCAATTTTTACTCCACTGATAGCTTTTTCTGGATTTTCTTGTTTCCCTGAAAGGGAACTTCCTTTATAGTATCACGACCCTGAACTACCTTGGGTGATTATCTTTTTGGGAAGGTGCTTCAAATGCCAAGAAAATTTCCAGAGATATCACATGTACGGTTACTCAACAAATGGGTTAGTCAGAGTGGGTGTTTTTTTAAGTGATTCCTACTTTATAAGCTATTTTGGACTAGTATGACTGAAGCACAAGAAGGTGGAGTGACTTCCTTACAGTCACGCTCTGAGTCAGTGGCTCTGTACCTCCAGGCTTCCAATATTTTTATTCCAGCCATTGAGAAGACCACATGGCTTCCTCTTGGTGTGCTTTGAGGTTTCACAGCCGAGAGGTGCATGCTGCAAAGGTTTTTGCTGCTAACATATGAGCTGCTGATTTTAGATCAGAAGTTCTTAATGTAGGAGGACAGGATCCATCCAGCAGCAATCAGCTGGCTTCTTGTCCATTCAATCCACCTCCTGTTTGTGGAGCTCCACTCAGACGTTTTCCTACAGCACTAGCACTCACCACATAGTCTCTGCTTACCATGGGAGACAGGAAAATCACCGTGGTTTCTGTTCCCAGGGCTCTATGTCAACCTTCTGCAGTTTTGGCTGGTGAGGTTCGTAGACTCTTATCTTTCTCATTGCTTCAATTTTTGAATGAACCTTCCTCCCTCTTTTCTCTCATCCGCACCAAAAACCCAAAGCAGAAAATCAGCTGAAATGGCCAATTTTTGCTGTCTTTCAGACGGAAACCATGCAAAACCACAGAGTTTGGCCTGGTGTCTGCCAGAAACTATAAATAGGACTGTTGGATTGAAACTCAGCCCTGTTTTACTCAAGCCACATCCCAGAGTTGTGAGACAGTCTCTGAACCCGGGTGGATGTTTTGGAGCGTGTTGACCAAGTATGGTGTCTATAAGAAATTCAGAATTCTGCTGAGTTACCTGCTTGGTTTGGGGCTCCATTCCTGAAGTTCCCTTATTCTGTATTTAGCACCAAATGCTTTGAAGGTTGTTTCTAGGTGCCTTCTGGCCCTTCTTCATGTTAGATAGAGAGCCCTGGAATATTGAATACTGCTGCTCAGCATCTCTAACTCTCAGGCTGGTCAGTGAAGGGATTCTAATTCTTCCTTAATTTTCCAAGATGTTTTGAGATCCAAAGGTGAAATTGTATTTGCACATTTTGTACTCTGAGCAAAACATGGTTTATTCAAATCCCAATAATCTGAAGACCTAATCCAATAATCTCAGCATGACAGAAGGGTTATTGAATGAAAACTCTTCCCTTCTATTTAAAACATACTCTTCCCTTCTATTTAAAGCAATGCTAAAGGCAAAAAAAAAAAAATATTCAGGGTCTAACACTGCACCAGCTACCTCTTAGTCCAAGACTTGGCACTGAACTTCTAATGTGTTCCAAAGAAGTTAGACTTTAACAATGTTTAGATCAATATCTTTGCCATACAGTAAGCAAAACACTTTTTCACCCACAATGAAATTAACTTTGTACATTTTAATTCTTCCATCCTTAGAGAGCAAATTGCATTCTGCTGTATGTTTCTGTCTTTTTCTCCTCTAAATTTTACAGCTAGGATATGTTAGCATTTCTGTTGAATTATATGATGAGACAGGATGCCTTTCCAAATTTTTTCCTCAGCTGATACTTTAGATTTTCAGTTTATTCACCTGAGATAACAATGTATTCTTGTGTTAGCAGAGCTGTCACACTTCATTTGATAATCTAGAATTTGTTCTTTGCTTTAGTGGATGAGGTGGTTTTGCAAGGCAATATAATGTAATGAATTTATCTGCCTGAAAGGTGTCACCCGGCATCTCAGAGAGATCTATCTTTATATATTAGTAGATCAGCCTTGCCTCTGAGGAAGCACCTCTAGGTCACGGTGCATTCGAACCACTTTAGCGCTGGGCACGCAAACAGGGAGCAAGAAGCCAGCTCCCAATCCAGCTGTCACACAGGCATGCTGGAGAAATTAATCACAGGGCCAGCTGGGCTTATTGCCTACCGACCACGAAACACCACCACAAGGACCCCTGTGTCTTCCATCAGTAATGAGGGGGACACCACCCAAAACAGAATGTGTGTCTCCAGCTCTCTGTGCAGAAGAGGAGGCAGGGTTCTACCTTCTCAGTGTCTCCAGGCAGGACACTGAAGTGATGCTTTGTTGTATAATTCTGGTTTTCTAAGAGTCCGTCTTCAGCCTCAGCTCTGATTTGTTTGAAAGAGCTGAGCATTCGCAGCTGCAAGTGAATATCAGCAGCTGCATTTTGAAAATAGAAAGTGCCAAGCCACAGGATGTTGCAAATGAGAAATCCCCAGATTAGTGGATATTTTGTCTTACTTGATGTCCTTTCTACCCCATTTCTTGGTCTTTAATAGAGAGGGAACACCAGTTCCTCATCTTCTGGGGATTGTGAGGGATTTGAGAACAACAGCAGAGCTAGGGGAGCACTAAATGTTTTACAGAAATTGAGTACGGCACAGTGAAAGCTTCATCTCCTAGTCTATGAGAGTTCATGATTTGGAGTAAAAAAGGACTCACTAATTTTCAATCTTGTATATATCTCAGAAAAAAGGAGGATTTTTTGTGGAAAAGGTAGGAATGGATCTGTTACAATATTTTCACTTTTACTTTTCATAAGCCTTGTTGTTTTTATCCGCTATTCCCTTTCATTTCGTTACTGATTTTTAGGTGAACTGATATAACTCTGCCCTTGTCTCCCCCAAGGTTTTTCTTTCCAAGTAACATTTCAGGCTCTTTCCCTTCAAGTTGGACCCAGACTGCTGCTGGCATTCTCCCCTCCAATACTTGGACATCACAGGTAGGAAGGATGCAAGATAAAGCCTGCCCTTAATTTCAGTTCAGTTTCTGGCTATGGATGAAATGGTAGGAAAAGTCTGAGCCCAGGACTGGGGCACAGCCAGGGCACATAAAGCACCAGCAAGCCTCTATTAAGGCTGCACACATGGTAGTTTATCAAACCCTCATAACCTAGCCCCATGTAGACACGACTTTTTGTTTTCTTAACAGCGCGGGGCAAGTCCTTGAGCAAGACAAAGCCCCGCTGTCAAATCTGAGCACCTACAGTGCAGTGACACAAAAGTTGTCTCAGGGAACCACACAGAGAGATCAGTGTTTTGGTTAGCCCCCTTCACAGAAACTGGTGGTATTTTTTCAATTAAATTCTGTATGTGTATCCATCTATAGATAGGTAGATAAAACAAATAAAAAATCCTGGCCTGAAGGAGACATGCAGAATGGGAAATTTCAGTCTAAATGAAAAAAAATTGGCAAAGGGAAACTGAATCCTGTGGCAGGTTAGGTTGAGCTGTACTTTATCTACTCTGTGCTTCTGTTGTTTTTATTCAATTTATCTGTCTAGACTAGCCTTTTTTTCTGTACTGAACAACTCCCTTTAAAGGAATACTGAAGCCTTCTGAATGTGTAGTACAAAAACGGAACATCAAAGAAAAGGGCATTTTAATGCGACTGCTTAAATAGTGTGTCTGACTGGACTGTCCTACCACCTCTATTGCAACTACATCTTTTCTCTGTTTGCTCACTATGAAATATATTGAAAGGCTGCTGATGGGTCACATGATCCCAGCCCTATCAATTAGCAGCCTTTAAAGATGACTCACTATTTTGTCTGCAACATAAAACAAAAGTACACAGTGAAAGGCCTAACACAGCCTTTTAGAAAAACTCCAGATATATATTTTTGCATTTATGGTTTCACTTTTTAATCTTTCTCCAAAGCCTGAAGCACAGACCTTGATGAGCTGATACACTATGTGCATGCAGCAGGATTTTCCTCTTGCTGCTGCTCGCGTTACTGCCTCACCTCATCTGCAAGTATGATTCCGGGGTGTGCATCTGATCCCCACACCTTGTCCTGAGACAGCTGGGTTGACCCAACACACCTCAACTTTTGTACAAACTGTGCAAACAAATCTATGTCAGTGAGAGGACTTTTATAAGCAGCAATCATCATTTGCATGAATCTGCAAAATCCCAACAGTTTGTTTTCATTATATATTTTGGGATGTATTAATTCATATCAAATCTGTGTCTGACATGCTTTCAGATGCAAAGAATCTGCAGAAAAGCTGCACTGAAATAAGCTCTTCCCAATTCATGTTATGTTGATAATATCCCATTTTAATTCAGAAGACTTGAAAAGAGGCTTTCTTGATTGTCACTTTGTATTAGTTTAACTTCAAGCCTCAGAACCTAGCTTACATGATATTTTCAGCCCTGGAACCATGCTACAAAGTATTATGTCAAAAACCTCCCCCCAAATATCCCAAACCAAAGCAAAATAAAACAAACAAAAAGCTTCTCTCAATAAACCAAAAAAATGAGCTGGAACCAAAAGGAACATGCTGGTTCTTTTTAACAGGACTAGCTGCCTTCTCCATAACTAAACACAGGAAAAAATATGCCTTTCCCACACCTCCTCCCAGACTTCTATGATTCTTACTCATTAGCTTCCTGTTCTTTGTAGGCACACTAAAAACCATTGAATACAGTGGGTGGAATAGAGAAAGACTTGTAAGTAGTAGTAGGCTCCAGATACTTTTTTCCATGTGAAGAAGGGAAAAAGTAGCCCTTGGCAGTGGAAGAGCTTATACAGTTTTCTTTGTACAGAATAAGGGAGTCCTGCATGCTGAACACTCTGCTTGCTCAAATTGTCTGGCCTGAAATCCACAGAGAATCATAGAATTATAGAATTATAGAATGGTCTGAATTAGAAAGGACCTTATAGATCATCTCGTTTCAACCCTCCTGCCATGGGCAGGAGCATCTCCCACCAGATCAGGTTGCTCAAAGCTCTGTCCAACCTGGCCTTGAACCCTGGCATGGATGGGACATCCACAACTTCTCTGGGCAACATGAGTGAAGGAAAATGCTGCCTGAGTCTTCCCTCATCCTTTCATTCTCCCCGTACTTTTTCTGGAGACCCCAATGTGTTTCCCTGCCCTAGAGTGTGGTCTCATGTTTTGAGTGTCTGCTTCAAACTAATGAAGAAAGTTTCTCACTGAGCTGTACCATCAATCACCTCCTCCTGGAAATTATATATACTTTATATTCTGCAGGAGAAGCAAAGAATTAATAATGCCTTGGTTCATTTATTAAAATATTTATTCTCAAAGTACTTTCTACCATCTCCTTTTCTTAGATATGGCAGTGAGTGATGAAAATATCTGTCCTACACTGAAGACTCTTGCAAATAATGCAAAAATCTACATTATAATAAAATATTGTTTCTTGTGGTGAAGGCTCCTGAAATTCAAAGCACCACACATCTTTTCAGCTGCCATTAGTGTGTATACAGATCTGACTAATTATACACTAACAAACATATTTTGCCTGAGTCTATAAGCACACAGCCTGAACCTGAGAGTTTCTGCTATCAGTCTTGGTGTTGCTTTCCCTCACCCATTCTGTGAGCTGCTGATTACAGGAACACAGGTCTGAAATAATGAGAACATCTTCTTTTCACTCAAAGGCTGATCCTGGTGATCACCTTCCTGGGCTCCATAGATGAACAATGTTTTTCATTCAATATGTGGATACTTTACACAGGGGAAGAAAAACTGCTGTGTCCTCAAGGTGATTTGTATTACTAGCTAAACACGCAAATGATGAGCTTGGAGGAAAATAGGTATCAAAGAAAAAACACAGATTGTGATTCAGCCTGAGATGGGGGTGTTGGATGGCAGGTATTCTCTGTGCTATTTGAAATAAAAATGCAAAATATTTTGCCCCTGCAGAACCTTCATGTAAATATAAACCTTCACGTGGATATAATGAACCCTCAGGTTCATTAAGCTGCTCTAGAGATCAAAAAGCTGCCTTTTTTCACAGCAAAGGGCCTTGTGACTTTATGAAAGTGGTCAGTTTTGTGTCTTACAAGGCACAGGTTTATAGAGACTAAGGATTTGTCTCCTGCCTCATGTCAAAGACTTGTGCCTTGCTGTTGGTGTTCAGGGCTCAGCTCCTCATGACTTGTCCACAGTCTATCCACTAGGCTGGAGTGCACTTTGCCCAGCACTCCAGTGTCTCAGCTGGAGCAGGGTGACTGGTTAACCTCCACAGCTCTCTTCCTGCTGGTCTGAGCAGAGGATTTTCATATTATCGAATCCCCTATGGGGGTGAAAGAGGTGGTCTTTTTCCTTAGAGTGTCTGACTTTGTTTCTTTACCCGTCTCGGTAGCCTTAGCTCAGTAGGATCACTTGATAATGTTTGTTTGAATGGACACTTTAAGCAGTAATCCTTGGAAGATACCTTGTTGGCAGTATTTGTGCCAGTAAATTGTTTCCCTTTGGAACAAAAGCTCTTAAGAATAAAGATGATGATGTTATATACCTACATATAGGTATCTGTTGATATCTAAGCTGTCTGCCCTCTACTCTCTTCATAGTCTTTGCAGAGAAATGGGAACTTCTGGGTGTGATTCACTTCACCCTAGCATGACTGTCTGTGGTTAGAAAAATTGCTTCCTAAACATGCCAATTGTTTTCCAGAGTCTAGGGAAGGAGAGTAGGATAAGACTCCCTTAGATGACTACACAGGCTTATGTCGAGGGTTAAGTGAAACCCACACAGACTGTCCTTTTGTTTGTATTGAACTTGCCACATCAGAACTGTGATTTGCCAGCCGGGCTCCAAGACACTGTCATCCTGTAGCTCATCAACTCTGACAATGATGCTGGGAGAAGTAGACATAGAGAAAAGGAGCTCTTCTACAATCTGAATTTGTGAGATATGCTTTTGACTGAGAGATCAACCTCTCAGTTGTAATAATTCTCAGTGTTGCCAGCATTGGGGATGCTGTCAAAGCTGGCTCAGCTAGTGAGGTGGTGAGGAGATATTATGCTTAATGCTGTCAGTGATCTGCATGGACTGAGGCTTCTTGATGGTTCTTCACTTGCAGGTGAAGATGGACTCGATCTCTGAACACCAAGGCTACCAGCATTGTGACTGGTTAGTAAAGAAGGTTTAGCAAGAGTGGAAAATGCTTCTGCAACTACTTAGTGTAACAGTGTCCTGGAGAGGTGGCTCAAAAGAGACCCATCCTTCTCACCCTTTTACACCAGGGCAGTTAATCTGCTTCCTTGCAGTAAAAGAAAAGATGTGTGAGGTGCTGATGGTTTTGATCCCAGAAACATGAGGTCAGGCCTCTCTTGTGTGTGGCTGCAAGTGGTTATTGTTTCTCTTTTCACTGTCTGCTTTTCCACTGGGCCATCTTTGAAGACACATTTCCCTGTGATAATACAGGCCCTATCCAGAGAAAATGAGCACCTTCTTTCAACAAGTATTTTATTTCTGGGCTTTTAAATGTCTAATGAAATTGTGTGATGGTATTTCCTTCTAGTTTTTCTATTTATTTAATAAGGTGTCCCTTCATAAGCAGAATATAGCATTTCAGAAACAGAAAGGCTGTTCCCCAGAAAGATCTGCTGGCAGGGTGTTCAACACCTTCAAGAAATAATGAATTCAATCCAATATGTGTTCATGGCATAGGATGTTTTATTACCCCTTGGTGTATTTGGAGCCCGTGTATTAATCATCACCTAGAAGCGAGAAGAAAATTGTTAGAGTCTCTTGAGGTGAAGGCTGTGTGTAAAGTAGTTAAGGACTTTGTGGTATACTGTAGTGGTTTGGAAGCTGAATTAACCTGCTTTCTTTTTTTATTTTTTATTTTTCCCTTCAGCTCAACCAGCCATGGCTACAGAAATGGATTTCTTGCTGCAGAAAAAGAATTTATATATTTCCTACCAGATCAAAGTGAAGAGAGCTGTAATTTTTCATCCTTTTGGCATGGTGATACAGGATTAGGTGCATTTGATCTATGTAGTTTGTGGATTCTGGTGGGCTTTTTATTCAAATTCTAAGGCATTTACCTTAACACTGATATGCACTTTTAATAGTGAAAGGCACAGTTCTGACCTGGAAGAAATTTATTTATTTTTTTGCTGTGATCCAAGGTGATCTTTAATCTCATCCATACACCTGCAAATAGACGTGTAGCCTGCACGTGAGATAGTGTGGAAATTCTCACAGCTATATTCACATGAAGAGCTTTGCTTTTGCCTTCTGGGTTGTTGCAGGGAGAAGACAAAACCCAAAAGAACTCCAAAAGCAAAAAATCCAAATAAACTTGGTATGTTTGTTAAGAACATGAAAGATAATACAAAAGTGGCAGGTCAAATCAAACGTTCTTCTAGCCTTGTATACAGATTCCAATGCTAATAAGTTTAGGGAGGAGTGTAAGGGAGGAAGAGCAATAGTAGTATTTTCCTCTAATACTTTCTCAGACTTCAGTTCCTTTAAAGTTAGAAATTTTTCTGGACCTGGCTAACGTTTATCAACCTTCAGTGGATTTCTCCAATCTTTTCAGTCTTCCTTGGAACATATATATACTTCCTGCGTCTAAAAAGGCCTTTGTCAAAGAATTGTGCAAGTGAAGATTTATATCCTTTTGTTTATTTTGAACTTTCTTCCTGTTATTTCATGCCTCCTGGTTCTACTATTAAATCTTGGCATAAGAGTGAAGTTACAGGTCCTGCCATGGTCAGTTTTGTGTGAAAGGATGGTTCAAAATGTCAATCCAGGGGCATTTTCACCAATCAAATTCCAGGAGAACTTGCAATTTTCTTTTATTTCCAAAATATGTTCTGGTGTGCCGTTCTGGCCCATTCCATCACAAAGCAAACCCAATCTCTAATTACTTGCATTTACCCCTTTTGCTTGCATGCTGTGGTAGCCGCTTACACAAATCAGGCCTAAACTCTTGTTCGCTTGGCTCAGAAAGCTGTGTTAACATGACATCAATCTAATGTCATTGACTGCCTGAGGGAAAAGAACCCACAAGTTAAGCCAAACATGCTGGTTGATTGACTGATGGCAATAAAACCCTTGCATGGGGCTACCACAAAGTTCAGATGGTTTGGCGAGGCCCTCAGTTGTATCGTCTCACATTTCTCTCCAATTGTCTGAGACTAGACAATTTAATGAACTCCCAATCAAATGTGCCTTCTGCAGAGAGTGGCACTTCCCTCCCCATGCCTCCATGTTGGGTTTTGCCACACAAGAATAGTCTAGACATTTCCTAACAGGAAATCATCATGGCAAGAGAGCATGGGAAACCAGAACAGCAAATTAGGTCACAGCTTCTTAAGAACCTTTCTCTTTCATCAGCCATAATGCTCTTTTTCATAACTTATAAGCTGAAAGAGAAAGAGAGCATGTCTTCCTGGCAGTCTGGATAGCACCTAGGATAATGAAGCCTCCTTCCTTCTTATGGCTTATAGACATCAGTGTAATATAAATTATGAATAAAATTATTCTAGTTTATGGTCACAGCATATAGACAGATTTATTCATATAAGTTGGGAATACAGTAATTAGTTGCTGTTTTTAAAGGAGTAAATAATCAGTATTTCTAAACATGTAGAGCTCAGAGGAGAATACTTGACCTATTGTCTGAAAATGGAAGGCCTTTGATCATTAAAAGGATGTGGAAAAGCTCTAGTAGAAAGATCTAGTCAGATCTAGTCTTCCTGGATGCCTAAAGGTGCTGGCATGAAAAATTCCACCTCGGGATTTTCTCTCTGTCTTTTGACACTCGTAGCTAGTGTACAATTGGTGCTGGCAAGCTCTGGAAGGAGGCAGCCTGGCTGAAAGCCTGCAGGGCTGGAAGCTGAGTTGTGGTTTCTCTCTCCAGCCACTGACACTATCCGGCAGTGTTAAGTAGGCCATAAGCTAATCACACCTCCTCCTGCACCTCATTGTTGCCCATTTGTAAACAAGGTGCAGTTTTGTGCACTTGCAGAAAGTCCTTTAGGATCAGTGAATGATAAAAAGTTACTATTTTCATTCTGGGGCAAGACTCAGGGTCATTGTCCAAGTCTTGCTATTTCTGCTGACCTAGCCCAAGATATGCTAAATTGTGAGTTACTGCTAACTGTGATAAGGCTTCTCTGGTGTGAGCACATATACATCAGGAATTTATGTATCCACTTAACTGGAGCAATTGCTTCAGCTTAAATAGCTTAACAGTTATCCACTGAATGCAGATTAGGCTACAGATCCTGTAGTATGGTTCGTACTGATACTGAAGATATGTACATTATGAAACGCCTAATCTGTTAATTCTTCTCCCCTAGCTGTGGAAAGTCTTTTTATTTTGAAAAATATTGATTATAGCACCAGGGTTTTCTTAGTATGTGTGCACTCCTCAGGATCAGTTAGGACTTCTTGCAAAGAAATTCCTACTATTGCAGAAAACTTGTGTTGCTGGTGGGCAAACTGAAATATAGTGTGGCAATTAGGGATTGCCATCGTGGAAGTGTTTAGATGGCTAACAGATCAGGGAAGTTTTAAACTTTTACCTTTCTAAATCCATTCTTTAAGGACACCCTTTGTGGTCATAGCTAATTGCCACCCATCATTTCAACACCATCACTGTTGGTCTTTTACAGCCACATTGTACATCAGCTGTGAGTACTCAGTGCTGTGGAGGTTGATGCCTCACAGCTGGCTCTGATGGTTGTGGTCTTTGGTGGACCCTATTTGCAGAGGTTTGGTGATCAGGCTTGAAAGCTCATTGATGAGAGAAGACAGCTTTGAAGGAGGCTTATCATCTTCCTTTTCTCTGTTTGGTTTTTTTTTTTTCCCTTTTTTATGCCTGATGGTTTTATTTGTTTCCCGCCCTAAACAAGGAGGAACTCATCTGCTCCCAGTATCACTTTTTGCTTCGCAAATCATCTCTATTGTGTAGTATGCAGGTTGTCCTGGCTATTTGCACTCCCATGTGGTTATCTTATTCTCTGTCTGGTAATTTTTCTTAGTTGAATGCCACCTACTTGCTGCTTCACCCATCTTTGGTAGTCATGTTGCTCATGTACTTATGCAAAATGCTTATAGATTGTGTCTTCCTGGGCCTTGAGTGTTACGAAATACTTATATTCAGTTGATAGTAACACCATCCTTGTACATATTTAAAATGAAGGCAGATGTATATTAATTGTATTCTGATTAATACAATTATAATTTCTAGGTGTCAAGTACCTCTGTTTTCTACACCTGCTTGTTTGCAATGTAATCCACCCTTCTGACCTGTCTTTGTGTGGCACAGCATGCTTGTAGCCTTTACTCTCTTACTGTAGGAATGCTGGTGGCCACATTGTGTTGTGACTTTGTAAGCAGATGGATATTTTGTTAGACTTTCCGTGCCTATTTCTGCAGATATCGAATCTTCAACAGCCTGCTGGGGAAGAAAAGGAACTATATTCAGGTACTAATACAGCTCTTTATAACTCTACCTCAAAGATACAGGATTCTTTTTTCTCTCCAGAGAAAGCAATTCTGCCAAAAATAAGGTCATGGAGTGGGCCTCATCTCTGGAAGTATGATATAGTATCATTTGTAGAAATAGTGCTTGGATTAACTGGTAAGTTTGCTGCTTTGCCTTTGAACTCATCCTGTCACTTAAACTTGGGAAGCCACATTCCTTGGTCAATAGAAAGAATGAGAATGAGATTCTCCTCAGCTTTGTCCCCAGCTCTGCCACCATCTTCCCTTGTGACCCTGAATAAATCACTGTGGACATTATTAAAATACCAGAATCACAGCCAGACAAAAAAAAAACCAAAAGAATTTTGTATGAAACACAATTTTATCTTTGTGTGGTGGGTGGTCCTCGAGATAATTACAGTGAAAGTCATTGATTCTGAGGGAACACAGCTATCCCAGGGCTCAGGATGATGAGTCTCTGGAGTGGCTTTTCGTCTGGTACCCTCTGCTCCTTGGCAGCTCTCCTGGGCAGGGCCACACCTCAGGATGTGAAAAGGTATGTGCTGCCCATACTAGATGTTTGTACTCCTAACAGCAGGTGAGTCTGATCCCCAGAGAGCCCTTAAGCACTTGTAGCTTGCTCATCCCCTGACGTCACTCATGGAGGGTGAAATGTGACATCTGCTTCCCAGAAAATGTTTAGGCAAATAAGGCAGCTCTTCTTTATATCAGTATAATCATTCTCTGAGACTGGCTGAAATACTAGCTAACTTTTTGCCAGTGTCCTCATCCCTCCAAACCCATGAGGTGTTTTGTCGTCATCATCTGGAGGAGTCAAGCAAGCATTCCTGGCCCAAGATAATAATTTATTTTCTTGGATAGTGAGGGAAAGTACTTTGGTATAGGAGCTTGCAAGTAGCTGATGGAGTCAAAAGCAATAGGGGTACTTAGACCTAAGGAAAGCCAAGTGGAAATGTTACCTCAGGGGTCCTGTTGAGAATTTAGACAAGCCCAACTGTGGTAGCAAGGGTATTTTTTTAGTTTAACCAAGTGTCATCCTATGTATTTCACAAAGTGGTGCACCACCTTCTGAGCCCATGATATGCTCATGAGTTCTCCCTGTGATTTGAGCCTCATCTTATGACTCTACTGCAGTTTCGTGAGCTAGCCATTTAACTACATAAATATTAAAAACATTCAATTAACTTTGCTTGGATCTGTCTGGCACTAAGAAAGGAAAAATTCTAGGGTTTGAAATATATGACTTGGCATGATTATATGGTAAAATGAATAATGTTTTAATGAGTGATTTGTAATTATTTAATAATTAAAGAGCTCTTATGAATATTCTTGAACACCCAGTGGAAAAACTAAATTGTATGCTGATTTCATCAAGCATTCAAATCTAATCAGAATTTATTTTTATAACATCGTTTTAAACATAGTCTACAAGAACATTGCCACAATAATACGGACGGAACAGAAAAGTGTCGCGCTGTAACAGCGCTGCTTTTTTAGTATAAGCTCTTGGCTTTTCCATGCAAAGAATTTTTCTGCACTAATGGATTGCAGCTGGACGCTATTCCAAGACCTGCAGCATTCAGTCAACTTTTATCTGTGGTTCAGTGAGATGCCGGGGGTGCATCAGTTTTGGTTTGTAAACGGAGATGAACGGTAGCCACTTGCAGAAGGGAGATGGGTCCCATTCACCCCTGCCTGGAAACAAAGGCAAAGAGAGACCACTAAGGAAAACAAGAAGGTGTGCAAAGGGAACTGTCTCTGTCCTGACATGAAATCATTCAGTCTCAGCTTAGTGTCTGGAAATTCAATTTTCTTTTAATTTCTCTTTCTGTAGTATGTATATTGCAGCTTTGGGCAACATTTTAATAAGATGATGTTTTCTCTGCCCAGTCCTGGAAATACTTATCCCACAGCAATAGCAGAGGTTCAAGAACAAGGTATATTATGTGAATCATAAATCCTCTGAAATTTTTCTTAATTCGAATATTAACGGTCAGGCAAATTCTTATGCAAAACAGTTTTTTGTTAGCTAGCCCTCCAAGAGTTTTGAAAAGAAAAAACAGAGACCTCTGGATGAAGACTCTCAGAGATTCATCAATCCATTAAAAAAAAATTATGCAGGCGGAGAAATAAATCGAGAAGCTTAAAAGAAAGCACAGGTTGCTATTAAATTCTGAAAGCAGATTGGTGTACTCATACTTGCTGGGATGGAAGAAGGACCACATGGGGGCCCTCTTCCACATGGACGTCAATGCAGTTATTACTTGTGAGGATGTAATTGTCCTGAAAAGTTGCATGAATAATTCATTTTTAATTCCGTATTAGATTAATTTCATCTCATCCTCTCTTAGTGAATTGTCCTCCAATAAGTTGTAATTTTCTTGAATATATTTATTATTCAGCATAGACTATAGCGCTCATCAGTCACTCATTGCAGGTAGGTGACATTCAGAATTTGAGACTTTCAGGATGGTCATGCAGGTTGTTGTTGTGCCCTGTTACACAGGGAAAATGTACAGAATCAAGTTTCTACTTCCAACATGTATTTACAAATCTGGAATTAACTTGCTTTTACTATTCTACAATGCTAATTCTAAAATCATCATCTCAGATTCATTGGCTGTAATATTTGAAAGTAGAAGATATGCTGAACAAATTCATTAAAAGAATCTTAAAGAAAATATTCATACAGCTTTTTATAACACCAGGTCTAGTTTAGTGACCTGACATTCTGCCAGGGATTAACTAGAGAATGTAGTACCCACTATCCAAATTCTTAGAATTTTTTACCTCAACTTTCTTTCTTTATATAAAAGTATTATGTTACTGATCTGAGTTTATCACCTCAAATTTTTTGGTAAAACTCCCATCTTCCCCAAATCTCAACCCATAAAACCACAGAAATATTTTAAATCACAAGTTTTTGGTAACTCCTTAGTTTTGCTGGGACTGAAAAGAATTTTCATATTTACAAATAGAAACTGTTCACTTGCAAACAAAAGCATTTTTTATAGTAGAATTTTTTTATCAGTTGAGTCATAGAGTTCTTTCAAATGATGTTTAATTTCTAGTCTAGGAAGCTGCTGTCACTGGAGGGCCCTACTGAACAGCTTTGCTTGAGTCTCATCGCATTTTTGACAGCTAACTTTGGGCAAAGTGAGCATTACAGTGGAAAGAAGTATAAGAAAGAGGTGAGCAGAAATGGAGAGATCAGAAGAACTTGTCCAAAAGGATGCTACTTACAGTGCTTCTTTCTTATGTCCCCAGATAGATTGGGAATAGAAGAGACAGGGACAGTTCTCCCCTCTGAGAGTCTCCAAATAAATTGAGTCCTCAAGAGGTTTTTTTTTTGCATTTGGTGGGGAATGATACTCTTTCATCCATGTCTTGAAGCAAGAGCATGCATGATATTGATGTTTAGGCTCCAAGGACAACCCTTCTCTTCGCCATCCTGAGGCATTTAAATTTCATACCCTATTGTAGACATGGCTTAAGAGGAGTATGGCACCCTGAGACAAACATTTATGGAAGCATTGAGTTTAGCTTCTCGGTACAGGGTTTCAGGTACCAGGACTCACCTGATATAATCTGAGCAGATAGAAAGCTGAAGTCGGAATATCTTTAACAATTGTGTCTTGTGAATTTGAAAAAGGGTTCACTGTTCACAAGGAGATCAATAAATCACAGAGGAAGTCTGTAGGCAGGTAGCTTGTAGGCATCATGCTGTGTGTTGTGTGGGAAGCAGAGAGAGACCCCTCAACTATAACCCATTGTTTTTGTGGTGGGTTTGTGTTT
>WBMZ01012823.1:6932-24014 GCA_013400975.1 Atrichornis clamosus | reverse complement strand
GGGGGCCGGCGGGAAGGGCAGTCCGCGCGCGCGGGAGGGGCGGGGTCCGCGGGGTCCCACCCCCCCATCCCCGGGGGGGTCTCCGGGGTCCTACTGCCCATCCCTGGGGTCCGCAGGGTCCCGCCGCCCATCCCCGGGGGTCTCCGGGGTCCTGTTGCCCATCGCCGGGGTCTTATCGCCCGCCCGCGGGATGTGCGGGGTCCGAGCGCCCGTCTGCGGGATCCTGCCGCCCGGCCGCGGGGTCTCACTGCCCACCCGCGGGGTCTGCGTGGTCCTACTGCTCACCCAAAGGGTTCCGGCCCCTAACCCCCGGGGTCCCACCGCCCATCCACGGAGTCTGCAGGGTCCCGCTGCCCACCTCCGGGGTCCTACTGCCCACCCGCAGGGTCCTATCGCCCACCCTCCAGGTCCGCGGGTTCCTACCGCCCACCCGTGGGGTCCGCAGGGTCCCACTGCCCAACCCCGAGATCCCATCGCCCACCCGCGGGGTCCTGTTGCCCATCCCCGCGGTACCCCTGCCCACCCCTGACCTCCGCAGGGTCCTAATGCCCACCCGCGGGGGTCCTACTGCCTACCCACGGGGTCCGTGGGGTCCCACCACCCACCCGCGGGGTCACGTTGCCCATTTGCAGTGTCCTGCCTTGCCCCGCACCGGGCTCAGCACCGTCTGCAGCCCCCCGGGCCCTGCCCTCTGCCCCTTACGGTGCAGCCCGGCTCTGCCCTGGGGGGAGTGGGTCACCCCTGTCACACACAGCGCTGTGCATGGCCAGGGTGTGAGGCGTGGAGTGGGTCTGCCACCGGGCGTGGGTCTGGCACCAGGTGTGGTCCTGGTGCCTGGCACAGCGTGGGGCACAGGGCCGTGCATGGCCCGGAGCGTAGCACAGCCCCGGAGCGTGGCACACCGTGGGGCAGAGCGTGGGACACAGCACCATGCACAGGGAAAACCCCTTCCTCCATATCCCCCGAGTCCAGCCAGGCCCCACCACGCAGGAGTGTTGGTCATTCCCGCTCCGACTATGCATAGCACAGTGCCACCAGGAGCAGGGACTTCCTCTGCCCCGCCCCGGTCACCCCAGTGACCCCCAGGCCCTGTGTGACCACTCAGGCCTGGCAGGCCCTGCCTGCCTTGTGGTGCCCCTTTCCCGATAAGGGCTCCCATTCCCGATAAGGGCTCTCGATCCCTGGAGGGGCCCCAGCCCGATGTGCACACTCAGCACTTTCCGGCCTGGCTATTTAAAGCCGGCCAAGAGCCCAGTGGCCCTTTCTTTCCCTCCCCTGGCACGTCTCAGCCCATCCAGCTGGACTTTCCTCCTGCAGCCATGAGCTCCGGAGCGGCGGCAGGGCCGATCTTCGCTGAGGGCGAGGACTGCAGGGCGGCCTGGCGGGAGGCCACGGCCGGCTACGATGAACCTGATGCCCACCTGGAAATCCTGGGAAAGCCGGTGATGGAGCGCTGGGAGACCCCCTACATGCACTCGCTGGCCACCGTGGCTGCCTCAAAGGGTAACGGGGACCCCGTGGGCTCAGGGATGTGCTGGGGGTGCAGCTTCCCCAACTGATATGGGGGGGATCTTGTGTTGGCGGACCCCGCTGCATGTGCCCCCCACTCACGACGGTGACAGCGGGGCTGTGGTGGCACTTGTGTGCTCGTGTCAGGGTGACACATTCCTGAAAGGGGGGGGTGCACATTCCATGGAGAGGGGGTGCAGACACCTCCCATCCAGGATCAGCCGTTTTTGGGGCTGATTCCCCAGCAGAGGGAGGGTCTGCCAGTGCCACTGAGGGACATTGTTTGTTCCTGCTGTGATCACCTGGGGGATTTGGTGGGGCCAAAGGGCCACTGAGGGGGACAGCCGGGGGGACAGTGGGTGACAAGGACACGAAGCTGCTCCCTGCTTCTTCCCCCAGTGCCAGCAGCACCACGTGCTCCCAACCTATGCCGAAAAACCCAGTTTGGGGAAAGAATGGGTCAGAATTTGAGGCTGAGGGGTTTTGAACTGGAGAAAATCCAGCGCTCTGTGTGTGCTGGTGTCCCTGGGGAGGCCCAGCCCCTCCAGCTGCCCTTCCATCCGCAGGCGGCCGCGTGCTCGAGGTGGGATTCGGAATGGCCATCGCTGCCTCCAAAGTGCAGGAGTTCGACATCGAGGAGCACTGGATCATCGAGTGCAACGAGGGCGTTTTCCGGCGCCTGGAGCAGTGGGCCAAGGCACAGCCACACAAGGTCAGGCCAGGGTGGGCTGTGCCAGGGTTGGGGGGTGTTTGTGATCCCCCAGCTCACCCCTCTGCCCCTCCGGCCGCAGGTGGTGCCCCTGAAGGGGCTGTGGGAGGACGTGGTGCCGACACTGCCGGACGGGCACTTCAGTGGTGAGACATCAACAGCGGGAGGGGAGGGGCTGGTGTGGGGTGCCCTCTGCAGAGTGGGAGTGCTGTAAAGCCCAGGGCATCCCAGGACATCCCTGAACCATGGAAAGGGGGGAGCAAATTTGACCAGGGTGCAGGTGAGCACCCAGCCTGCATCCTCCCGTGGGGATGGGGACAGAGGATGCTTGTCCTAGGCGGTGGATCCTTGTCCTGGGGTTAGAGACGTGGGAGCAAGTTAAAATAGGAAAATAACAGGCCACGGAGGGGAATCTTCCCCTGGCACGTGAGCCCCTCAGGCTCTCTCCCAGCTAATGGACGGTTCCCGGTGTTCCCGGGCAGGGATCCTGTACGACACGTACCCGCTGTCAGAGGACACCTGGCACACGCATCAGTTCAACTTCATCAAGGTAACACCTCGGGGAGCAGCTCTGCGGGGAGGAGCGGGAGCTGGGAGGGAGGAGCTGGGGCCGGCTGCTTTGCCGGGGAAGCTGAGCCGGCTCCCTGGATTCCCGTGGCAGGACCACGCCTTCCGCCTGCTGCGGCCCGGAGGGGTCCTCACCTACTGCAACCTGACCTCGTGGGGGGAGCTGCTCAAGACCAGGTACAGCGACATCGAGAAGATGTTTGAGGTGAGCTGTTCCCCTCCCCAAAGCCCCTGCCCGGCGCTGTGCCCGTGGAATGGGATGAGCTGGAGCACTCCGTGGCTGTCGAACTCATCTGTGGTGGTGGGGCTGGGCAGGGAACGCCGGAGAGGAGTTAGGAGGCTTGGAAGGGACCCAGGTGGGGTCCCTGCCGCTGGCTGCTGGCGCTGTCCCGTGTCCCCACATTGTCCCCTCTCACATCCAGACACTTCAACCCACGGCTGCTCCTCCCTCCCCTCCTCTCCCCAGGAAACCCAGCTGGGGCCGCTGGTGCAGGCCGGCTTCAAGCGGGAGAGCATCAGCACGAGGGTGATGGAGCTGCAGCCGCCCCGGGAGTGCCGGTACTACTCCCACCCCAGGATGATCACCCCCACTGTCCTCAAACACTGACAGGGGAGCAGGGGCTGGCCATGTGCTGATGAAGAGGAGAAAAGCTCTGATCTCCTTTGATGGCCCGAGAGAGATTGAGCTGATTCATCTGGAGATGGCTGCAGGCTTGGGATGGAAGTCCTGGATTCCAGGGGACAAAAGGACAGGAAACTCCCTGCCCCCCCAGGAGCCTCCTGCCCCAGAGGGGTCTTGTGGGCTCTGCAGAAGAAAACCCCACCCTGCTCTGTCCCCTCAAGACTCATCTTGAAATTCCTGAGTTAAGCTGGAATTCCAGACCCTGGCTCAGAGCCTTTTGCCAAAGGGGTTCCAGAACCAAGCGTTTCCTCTAAAAACTGAGCTATTTTGAGAAATCACAGGGTGGCTTCCCACAAGAGCCAAATAATCCAAACCAGGTGGGAGAAACAGAGCAATTTGAGGCATTTTGGCTTCTCCTGAAGCAACTCCCCAGGGAAGTTTCCCAACACCTTTGGGCAAAGCCCACGGCAGTGAGTCCTGACCCTGACACCCCCCCACAGCTCAATAAATGACATTTCCTCTCTCCCCAGAAGGGATAAAGTCCATTAAAAGGAATGAAATACCCAAACTGCTGTTCCCGAGCGATTTATTTGTTTTTCCAAAGTGTGTTTGTCACTCAGCCACAACCATTCCTCGTCCCAGGCTCCTGGGATGCATCCAGGACGTTTTATCCCTACCCTGCTATGGAGCTCTGCACTCAATTTTAATAACCACATTCTGATTTTAAGCATCAATATTTTACTTGTTACAGAAACTGAATTAATTTCTGGTCCCTGTGCACGCAAATATTACGGATTTATTAGATCCTGTGTAGAAATTATCAACAAGGAGCAGGTGGTGAGTAAGGGATGAGCTCAGGGAGGGCTCAGTGATCACCTGGACACAGATTGGTCATGAAAGTTCCCAACAAAGCTAAAAAAAAGGTTCTGGCAAGGCCTTTATGTCACGACATGACATCATTCTCCTTCCCTCACGGGTTGTTCAGACCAGAAACCAACACGCCAAGTGTTGCCAAATACAGCTCCTGTTTTTTAGTTCAGTTTTTCAACACCTCAGATCAGAGGGGTTTATTAAAGACAGAAAAGCACCTGGACCAGGTAGAGTTTTATTGGAAGGCGCGTGAGGACCCGGATTTGTGCGTAAGTGTGAGCAGTGCAGTGGGGACATAAATAAAGGCTACTTCCTGTACCAGATCTGCATCCTCTTCTCCCGCTTGATTTTCCTCTGGAGCTGCAGGATCCCGTACAGCAAAGCTTCAGCTGTAGGTGGGCAGCCTGAGAGAGAGGAGAAGGAAGGAAGGAAGGAAGGAAGGAAGGTCACAGGGCTGGTACCTGCACGGAGCTGGAGCCAGCAGGAGAGGTGCCAACCCTGGGATTTATCCCAAAGCTGTGACTTCCCTCTGGCCTTGTGGCTGGCACAGGAGCTCGTACAGGCAGGAGTGTAAATAAACTAAATTGATGATGTTTATCAAGGAGATCTTTATCAAACATAGCGATTCTTTGATTTCAGACCAGGTGTATCTAAACCTCTCGCACCACCGACCGTGACACCACCAGCACGACCCTCATCTCAACTCCCTGGAGCTGCTGCAGCTTCCCCACCACACTCTGAGACAGGAAAACCTTTCAAACCTACACCCAGCTCTGCCCCAATGTAGGGAATTCCCCTCTCCCCTGCCCTGCTCCAGGTGGAGCTGCCCCTTGTACCTGGCACGTAGATGTCCACGGGCACGATGCGGTCACAGCCCCTCACCACGGAGTAGGAGTAGTGGTAGTAGCCCCCGCCGTTGGCACAGCTGCAGGACAGGGACAGGGACAGTGTGAGCCCAGGAAGGTCAGCAGGAGGCCAAGGGAAGGTGGCCCTGGGCAGGTGGGCACTGCCAGGCCCAGGGCCACTGGCCAAGCTCAGAAGGAGGGACTTGCAGGTGACCCCGTGATCCTTCAGCCCCTTCACAAGCCCTGCCTGGCACGTTTTCAGCTGAATCCAACCCAACTGAACTGGTTCCATCGCCCTCACAAAGCAGATTTCTCAGTCCTTCCTCTCTGCTACAAAACCCTTGTAGCAACCTCCTCAGAGCTTTCCCAGAACTTGTCCTGTTCCAGCCTGGACCAGCCGCCCTCAGCCCCAGCAGGGGGATGAACAAGTTGTGAGAATCGTGGAATAATTCGGGTTGGAAAAGACCTCCAAGACCACGGAGTCCAACCAAGTCCCCCCATGGAGCAGATTCCACACTGCACAGCAGAAACATTTTGAAAGCCAAGAGCAAACTTTGGGATTCCGGACATACACAAGTCCCGGGACTCTGGCAGCTGCAAACTCCCCGGATCTGTCCCTGGGAGGACTCCCACACATCATTCCCAGAAGGAGCCTTTCTGCTCCACTCTATGAGGCCTCTTTAAGAGCTTGGAACCACAGATGAGCAAAGAATTCCCCCCAGAGCACCGGGGATATCCCAGCACTCACCTCCCCATGGAGACCACGTAGCGAGGCTCCGGCATCTGGTCGTAGACCTGTGGAACAGGGATATTGTGGATGATTCCCACCTTCCCCCACGCTGTGCCCAAGGTCCCCATGGTCACTGGTGGTCACTGGTGGTCACTGGTACCTTGCGCAGCGCCGGGGCCATTTTGTTGGTCAGGGTCCCTGCCACGATCATGACGTCGGCCTGGCGGGGGCTGGCCCGGAACACGACCCCAAAGCGATCCATGTCGTAGCGAGGGGCTGCCATGTGCATCATCTCCACGGCACAGCAGGCCAGCCCGAAGGTCATGGGCCACAGGGAGCTCTGCGGGGACACAAGGGGACAGGCAGGAGCTCAGGGCCAGCGCGGGGGCGAGAGGCCCTCGGGGGGAAAGGAGAAGTTCGAGGTGTGGGGAGTAAAACCCACGGCTCTGGGGAGGTGGATGCAGGGAGAGCTGTGTGGGGCCCAGAGCTGCTCCCCTGCACCTCTGAGGCTGCTAAAACCAACTCAGACCCCCACAGGAACAGTGGAGAAGGGACAGTTCAGGGTCTGCATGGGCAGTGGTGGCCAGAGAAGGGACAGTTTAGAGCCCTGGAGAAGGGATGGCTCAAGGCCCCAGAGGGCAGCAGTGGCCGTAAAAGGGACAGCTCAAAGCCCTGGAAAAGGGACATCTCAGGGCCCTGGAGAAGTGACAGCTCAGGACCCCACACCGGCAGTGGTGGCCACAGAAGGGCCAGCCCAGCTAGGGCAGAGCACAGCAGATCCAGGACAGTGTCACTCGTGTCACCTTCCCCACAGGCAGAGCAGCTGCTCAGGGCAGGGACTGGGGAACTCCAGGAGGTGCCTTTTGCTCGTGACCAAAGGACAGCCCCGGACCCCTCACATCCCCAGCCTCTCTCCTGCTCTGTCACTGGACCCCAAATGTCACTCTTTGGCCACAGGATTCAGCCACGGGAGCTCTGAGCCTATTTTTATCCTGAGCAGGAGGTGACTCTGATCCGTCTCCCTCTGGCACTGGATCCCAGGCCTCCTGGGACTCACCCGCCGTGCCCAGTTGACCAGGTCATCAAGCCTGGCAATGACGTACTCGCCGCGGCTGCTGGGGACATAGGATTTCCTCTGGACAACTGCAGAGCTCTTCTGGACCTGGGCAGAGCTGAAAATAACAGCACAGGGCCATCACTCTCCAGTTATTCCAGTGCACAATCCGTTGTTGTCCCAGGGAGCCACAATTCCCTGAGGAATGACAATCCCACCCCCTCCATTTGCAGCAGAGGATTCTCCCCCAGTGTGGGATCTGTGGGTTTGGTGCTCAGGCAGAGTCCCTTGGCTGCACCCCAATTAGGGAGTGTCCCCAGCTGCTCATCCCCAGCGTTCGGAGCTGCCAGTTCTTCCTGGATTTTAGCAGGGGAGAGAGGAGATGCCTGACAGGAGGTGCCACTGGGACCCCCCACCTGCGGGAGTGGGGACACATCCTGCATTCCCCGTCCCCAGGGGAGGAGCTGTTACCTGTCAGCGTGATCAGCCACCGGCGTCTGATGGAGCAGCTGAGTGTGAACGGGGCTCACAGCGCCGGGCCTGGGGGACAGAAAGGCCCCGCACAGGGTGACACAACCCCCGCCACGCACCGGAGCCCACGCAGGGGAGCAAAAACGGGACACGAGTGCTCCTCCAATGCCAGCCGGGGAGGAGATCCCCACTGACCCCCCAACCCACTCCACGGCTCATTCGGGGCTCCCCGGCCCGGGGGAGCCGCTCAGCCGCGGGTCTGGGGTCTCGTCATCCCACCACCCCCAGCCCCGGAATCAGCGCTGTCACCGCCCCGGCCACTCCAGCCCCCAAGGTCCCACCGCCTCGGCCCGCCCAGCCCCGGCGCTCACCGCCAGCCCAGCACACCGTGCGCGGGGAGCCGGAGACCTGCAAGAGAGGACAGCACAGCTCAGCCCGGTCGGGGCCATGGCCGGGCGCCGGGAACGGCGCGGTGTCCCCTCAGGGCTCCCTCCTGGTCAGGTCCTCTGCAGAGGGCAGAGGGTTCGTCCCGGTTCCCGTCCCGGTCCTTGTTCCCGTTGGTCACTTGTTCCCGTCCCGTCGCCCGTCCCGTCCTATCCCCGTCCCCGTCCCCATTCCCGGCCCCGCTCACGGCCCAGCGCCGCCATCTCTCCGCAGCCCTTCACGCAACCTCTGGGCGCGGTGCACCCACTAAAGGGCCCGGCGCGGCGCCGCCTCAGCGCTCCGGCGGGAAACGCGGCCTGGGAGGGGGGTTCCGGAGGCACCCGCCGGCCCCGCCCCGCGCCGCCGCAAAAGGATCCCCGACGGACGGGGCTGTCCCGGGACCGTCCCAGGGCCGCGGGATCCCGGCGGGAGCGGCCCGTTCCGGGGCTGCGGGGCCGCGGCAGCGCAGGAAAACGAAGAGCGGCCGTCCCTGGGTGGGCTCGAACCACCAACCTTTCGGTTAACAGCCGAACGCGCTAACCGATTGCGCCACAGAGACCGCGCTGCGCCACCGCCTCCCCCTTGTCCCCGTGTCCTTCCTGTCCCGTGTCGCGCCCGCCCCGCGTCCCGCGTGTCCTGTGCCCGTGTGTCCGTGCCCCATATCCCCTCCGGGTTCCGTGTCCTCCCGTGTCCCCCCGTGTGCCCCCCGCGCTCCCCTCGCCCTGCGCGGCCCCACAGGCGGTGACGGGCGGGGGGGGCGGAGCGCGGTCGTGCAGCCGAAATAGCTCAGTTGGGAGAGCGTTAGACTGAAGATCTAAAGGTCCCTGGTTCGATCCCGGGTTTCGGCAGAAGCTTCTTTTCCTGCTGGCATTCGGGCTGCAGAAGGGCTGTTTTCACCCCAAAACACCCCCAGGGGCTTCGGGAATCGTCATCCCTTTCGCAAACGCTGTGCGTGGTCATTTTAGTATCCTGGTAACACACACACGCACACAAGCAGGGAGGGGTGAAGCACTGGGAGATGGAGCACTGGATTAATGATAAATAACATTATTAAATTTAAAAAATCAATCTAAATTATGAATTAGTAATGATCTAACACTGAATATTGCAGAGGCAGCTGAGGGAACATGGATTAATTAGCACTGAACAATCACTAACAAGCAGAGGTGGTGTGTGCCAGCCCATTTTAAATAAAGCACAAGAACAGAAACCAGTGAGTTAATTTTCCTCTTCTCACCCCTGTGTTAATAATGTGAAACTGAGACAGGGTATTACAGGTTTATCTGATACATTATCTTCACCTGCTGTAAAACCAGGGTGGAAGCACTTGCATGAGAACCACCCACCACAGATTGAAATATTTAAACAAATGCAACAAGTCCTTGATGATTCACTTCATCACACTTTATTAAGTCCACGTGGTTTGTACATGGATGGTGAGGCTGAACCTGGTGTCCAGGTTCCAGTGAGTGACCTGTGGGGCAGCACTGGAAGGGGACGTACAAAGTCAGGATTACCCCTGGAGATGTCCAAGGCCAGGAGGAACAGGGCCTGGAGCAACCTGGGATAGTGGAAGGTGTCTCCTGCCCATGCCAGGGGGTGGAACAAGATGGGCTTTAAGGCCCCTTCAACCCAAACTATTCCAGGATTCCATAGCTGGAGTGAAGACAAGGTGAGGTGGTTCTGCTTTTGTGCACTGGGGTGGAGAAGGATCTTAACAGGACTTGAGGAATTCTGATTGAGAAGAGAACACATGGTTACGTAAAGCAGGGAGAAGTTGATCTCCCATCTCTGAATTACCTCAGAGCACCAGGATCAGGGGCAGGAAGTCCCACCCCAACCTCTCATTCCAAAGGGAAAGTGCCACTCACAGCTCAGAGTTAACTCCATCATTAATTTTTTATACTGTCCCATAGAACTCATTATTCCTCCTCACAAGTTTTATTAAAACCCTCACTTCCTGTTCTATCCCTGTAATTGAGGTACTTGAGATAACAGGAATACAGATTCCATAGTGGAACTCATTAGAGAGCACAGAGCAATTAAAAGTGTAATTAAAATATATTCAGATAATTACTACAGCCAGGATAGACATCTGGATCCCAATTTCAACTTCTTCATTTCAAATCATCTTGGGTTTTACTGGACAAGCAAGGAGATCACATTTCATTATCACAGAGAAACCCTAATCAGGGGGTTTTATGTATCATTTATCATTATTCATCACTAATTAGTTCTTGGTGACACTGATTCCATGTGCCACAGCTCCAGCAAAGGTGGGTAGGGAGCTGGGCAGGGATTAAATTGGGAATTTAAATGAGAAAAAGACAATTGAAAGTGTCCCTAAATTCACGGCCTCAAAAGAGCCAATAAACCAGCATTCCAATGGTTCACTGTTACAGGAAAAGGGAATGCTTTTGTTTAAGCAAACCTGGATTCCTTCTCCACGGAATTTTACTTGTCCTAACAAAACCAAACCAAAACAACCCAAGGCTTTGTGATTCACGTTGCAGCTCTGAGCACCACATCTTAGTTTCCCACACTTGGAGACACGTGAAGCAGGAAGAGGGAACCCCTGGAGTGTTTCCTGCCAGGAACCCCCCGTTCATCGAGAGCAGCGAGGCCACCACGAACCACTGACCACAGACCAGGACAGGAGCCCTTCCCACGTTGGGTATTTGGCTAAAATAATCCATATGGAAGTTGGTGTAACAGCAGGAAGCTCTGCACGGCATCGGGGGTCCCTGTAAGTCCCCCTGGAAGGGCACTGATGGATGAGGATCCGGCGGATCCGATGGATCACAGGCAGCTGAACACAGGATGCAGCGAGGGCTGAGACCCAGCTGGGTCTGGGAGCGGAATATTTGGGAATATACACACAGATTTTACAAAGAATGCCACGTTTTTATACAAATCACCACTGACTATTTACACCCAGCTCTGGGGCAGCCTCGGGTTCTCCTCAGCTCTCTGCAGGCTCTGGCTCCGTCTTCAGCTTTTTGCTTTCCAGGATTTGCTCATCAAACAACTCTCTCTCTCTGAAAAAAAAACCCAAACCCCAAAAGCCATTAAATACAAAAAAGATATTGTAGTGCAGATTAGATAGTCTGGGCAAATTGAAGTTTGCAGTGTTAGAGTAGCTCAGCTGGAAAGTTTTCCATGTTTAGGCCTTCGTCCTTCTCAGGAGGGAGGACACTGAGTTCTCCTGTCCTTACCTCAAACCCTTTCTGTATAAACAGTAAAGGAGTAAAAAACCTGGGAGAATACTGAAAATAAAGATACCTTTTGCTCACAGGTGGTCCTTTAATGTACTTCTCTTCTGCCTTCTCATAATCTATGTCATCCACAGCAGCAATGGCACAGATGATAGCCTAGAAAAGCATTGAATTCCTCAATAATCAATAAACAAAACTAAATCACAACCAGGGATTTGAAACTGCCTCAGATGAGCACGTTTTGAGAAAAGGGTTCCTCAATCACTTAGAAAATTTGGATGAAACTGCTCGTTGTGTGCCTGAAATGATTAAATAAATAATATAAACTTATTCTGTATCATCCCCAGGGGAGTATTTTTATCCCCAGATTAAAATATTCTTCACAGTAATTTTGTTCCTACACATGTTAATGTTCTCCTGGGAAAAGTCCTGGGAAGAACACAAGTTATCTACAACAACTGTAAAAACAACCAACACACCTCCCACAAAGACACACACAAAGGACCAAGACAAGCCTGAGAACTCGCCAAATTCAAATAAAAACCCCAAAACAAAGCTTTGAAGCATTTCAGAAGTAATTAAAATACCCCAGAAAACGATCATTCTACCTTTAAAAACAACAAACTAAAGCCTCTCCTTTCTATGCTTAAAAGTCAGTATTTACGTGACTCAGGCTGTAGGCAGGTATGAATATTCCTGCCTGGCTCAGTTCTGGGAACTCTCCCCACGTCATTCCATACGAATCACGTCACACCAAAGCATTAAACACTGATCATTAGTGTCATTTATTACTTCACAGTTCCTTCTCCCCCAGTTCCACGTTCGCTCACCTCAGGTAAAAGCACGTCTGAGATGAACCTGATGCCATCCCCCAGGATCTGGTGCAGGTTCCTGGTGTCCATCTCCCTGTACACTTCCTTCAGGTAATCCACCACCAGGTCCAGCTGTTCCTCATCCTCCAAGTACGTCTCCACACACGTCATGTACCGGCTGGAATTCAGGAATTTCTTCAGCCAACGGGATTGCTTCCCGCTTTTCAAAATCCCCAAGAGATGTTCTTCAGCCCCTTTTGTCTTTACTATAAATTCCACGAGCTTTTTGTTCTCCCTGTCCCTGGCAGCTCTGGTCCTGTCGGGAAGGAGCTTCCTCGGGGGCTTCTGGGGGGAAGTGTCTGAGGAAGATTCTCCAACACCTTCCCCCTCCGTGTTTGGGAATGCCATTTGGACCACACTCTGGTATCCCTCCTTCCTGACTGGGTAGCCTGAAAGAAAGACCACAGACATTTATATTTAAATATGCAAAGAGTTTTCGTATCCAGAATTATGGATATAAAGAGAAAATAAGGCACTTTAATGCTGAGAGAAGTTTTTCTTCCTTCCCTACCAAAGAGGTTAAAAAACCACCAGCAAAATCTTCACTTGCCTTAAAAGAAAAATTTAAAAATTAAGGAGTTGCCACTCTGACATGAACTCTGCAACATAAGTCACAACTCCAACTATTCTCTGATTATCTTGAACCGTCAGTTTTTATTTAACTTAATTCAACTCTTAATTGCAATAATGGGGTGTTGTAAATTTAACAGCAGCCCCTCTCTGGGTCTGGTGCCAAACTCACTCGTGTGTAAATGCTGGAGCTACGTTTACCCAATTAAAAGAAAAATTCCAAAAGTGATGAATTCACTTACTGATATCAGCAGCAAAATACTCCAAGAAGGACCCGGTAAAAGAATGACAACCTAAAAACCCAAAACAGGGTAATTTGTCAGTTCCATTCAGCCCAGGAATCAAAGCTGACAGTTTGGGGTTACCTTTCCCCGGTGGATCTCGGGATGGGCTGTGGCTGCCCCATCCCTGGGAGCATCCAAGGCCAGCTTGGACGGGGCTTGGAGCAACCTGGGATAGTGGAAGGGGTCCCTGCCCATGGCAGAGTGGGACTGGGTGGGCTTTAAGGTCCCTTCCCACCCAAACCATCCTGGGATTCCATGATTCCACAGTCACCTGGCCCTCCTTACCCACTCGGATCCGGTAATCCAAGATCAGCTGGAGGCACCACTCGATCTCCCGGGAATAGTTCTCCTTGGCTCGTTCCTGCAAAACCAGAGCCTTTTCAGTCCCAAAAAGAGCAGCTTTGGAAGAGTTTCAGCCCAGGACAGCAAGCAGGGGACAGAAATAGAATAAAAACGAATCCAACTTTCCTCACAGTAAAACAACTCCCGCCACGGCTGTCACAGGGTGGCTTTGGGGGGGGCTCAGGCCCCACATTCCACCCTGGATTTCCCACTGTATTTTCCCAATGCTTCTGGGATACTCACTATGAGCTCCTGCTTCTCCTCACAGTCAAAGTGCTTCAGGCTCTTCAGAGACACTGAGAAACTTCCAAAGAAACACAGTCAGACGTGCAACTCAACTGCCTCACTTCCCTGTTTATTTACTGCAATTCCATTTCTCCCTGAAAATTCCATTTCCCGAGGGATTAATGAGCACAGGTTTTACCAGTTTTGGTTTGCAGAGTAAGTTAACCTACGGAATATTTTCATAAATGAGAAAATACCTGGTTTAGAACAAAGCTAAAGGCAGACCGGTGATTCTAGAAAGTTTGGGCAGCACAAGTAAAACACTGGCTGCATTCCAGGGATATTTTGTTTTGTTTTGTTTTCAATTCCTCAGCCTTTCCCATGGACACGGAGCTGCCTCAACCTGCAGCATGACAAAGCATCTGCAACCCTCACCTGACCCAGCCCCTCCCTCCCAGATCAACCTGGAGGGCCTGTCCTCGCCCTGCACCAGGAAACGGGCACAGGACATGGAATAACAGAAACTGGAAGTTCAGGATGGGATCAAAGTCCACATTTACCCTTTTTTCTTCTCATTTGTGGTCCCATCTATGAAGAGCACACAGGCCCTCCTGTGCTTCCGCTTCACAGCCTTCACCTGGAGAGAGGATAAAGCCTCATTTAGCATCTTAAAATCCTGATCCAGGGATATTTTCCATGGATATCATCTTGTACAACCCACTCTTAAATTTTTCCTATTTGTGCAGCTTCCTTTATTACACAAATATGAAAAATTCAAATGGAGGGAGCAACCAGTTACCCCAAGGGAGCATTTTTAGTGCACAAAGAGCATCCCCTTTCTTTTGCAAATTGGGAACAAAGTCCTGCTCCATGACAAAAGGATTGGGATAATCCTCTGCTCCAGTACAATGAGGTGTGAATTCACCACATTTTACGTGCTTTTATCACTTTTATCACGTAAATTCACTTCTATGAAGTTTGAAATGTTTCTACTGGAAGGTCTTTAACATTTCCAGCTCTACACGATTTGGGAAGGGCAAAAGTCACTCCAGAACTGGGAATTGTTCCTTATCAGCAGGATATGAGGAGGCAGGAGCTGCTCTCACCACTGCTGGCCAGTACGGATAACGCCGCAGCTTGCACCACACCAACATCCCTTCCTCGAAGAATTTGGGTTCTGGGATGAAAAAGAAAGGAAATTTTCTTTAAAAACAATAAAACAAGAGATATGCTCTCCCTCTCTTCTCCTCCTCCAGGCTGTTTCTTCAGGAGAAACTCCAGGAGTTTCTCTTCAGTGCTTTTACAGGTTTCAGCTACAGGGACAGGGCATCAAAATGCAGCACAGGGAGTTCTGAACTGAAACCCAGGAATTTCAGTGCCAGGCCCTTGTCCAGTTTCAGGGATTTGCATTTCATTCTGCATCAGGAAGTCTGACAGACCCAGGAAATGCATTTTATTCCAAGCCTAGCCACAGCTGGATTCCCTTCTAGAATCCCCATGGATTGTCAGCAAACTGAAGCTCACAGAGCCCACCTGGAGGAAGAACCTCACCCAGCTGTGCTGATGTCTCACCTGGATGGGATAGAAAACTTGGAAAATATTCCTCCTCTTCGTCTGCCAGAGGTGAGAGTGGAGGCAAACTCTCCGAGGAAACTCTCCTTGAAGACATCCCAGAGGGTTCCAGCCCTGCCAACAGCAGCAAGATCCAGGGATTGTAAATGTGGAACAGGGATTAGAACAGGATCAGAGCAGGTGAGACACACCTGAGTGTGACCCAGAGGGTCTGTCCCACCTGTGGGAGTGACCCCAGAGGGGACACAGGGCTGGACACAGGTCCTGACCCTCCTGAGTGTGACCCCAGAGGGGACACAGGGTCTGACCCAATTGCACACTCGTAATTAGGGAATCCTAATTCCCTGATCATGTGCCTAAAAGAGGAAAAGGGGAAGGAACAGGGCTGGTTTCAGGACTCTGCACCTGCTCATTGTTCATTTAAAAACATCATTTCATTTCAACTAATCAGAGAGCAGCAAGGGAAAATAAGTGTGAACTCAAAGGCAGTAATACAGCTTTCCATGGAAAACCCTAAGGAATTCCAGACAACCCAAACACCACCCTAGCCTTCCCCAGCACTACAGGGATCAGCATTTCTGCTTCTCTGATATCGAAACCAAAAGGAATTAAATGAGGAATTCAAGAACCACACTCCCAAAAGCAAAGCAACATTCCAAGATGAGTAACAGTTCTCACACCCACATGGGATGAAGGCTTCCTTCCCCAAGGGATTTGCCCACCTTCATCCTCCTCCGAGTCAGGGGCTTTATTCCCAGTCAGGTGTGAGTTATCGTTGTTCTCCTCTTCTTCAGGATGACAGAAGGCACCAGAAGGCCCAGGTGAGGATCCAGAGTGGTTCCTGCATTTCCTGTCTCTGCCTGAGGCCACACCTGCTCCATCCTGCTGTCTTCCACCCTCTGCCTTTCTCCTTCCATCCAGCTGCTTTGCCAGACTTTCACTCTCACTGCTGATGCTTTTCTCCAATTCATCCAAGGCACTTTCACAGGAGGAATCCAGGAATGTTCTCCCAGGTTGACTTCCTGTCTTTCTGGGAGGATTCACGGTGACAGATTTGGAGGGGAGAGGCAGAGACCCCTCCTCAGGAGCCAGTTGTGCTTGATCCTGGTAGGAATCATCCCTACACGCTCTCTTCCTTCCTTGCTGACCTTTTCCCTCCTTTGGCTTACGGGAGACTTCATTCCCTTTTTTGGGCTGGATTTTCCTCTGTCTGGGTGATTTTCGTTCTGGTTTTTTGCAGTGGCGACTGTCAGGGGTTGGTGCAACCCCCAAGTCCCTGGGACCACACCTGGAAGGATTTGCTCCACCTCCACGTACTCTGGCAAGGCTTGTTCCACTTCCACGTGCTCTGGAAGGGTTTGTTCCACTTCCCTGTGCTTTTCCACTCCCTTCTGAAGCGACAGAATCTCGCTGGCTCTGTGGTTTTGGATCATCCTTCAGCCCACAGTTGTTGTTTGGTTTTCTTTTCCTCTCGGCAGCCTCAGGTTCCAACTTTTTAGAGCGGGAGCGCAACAAAGGCATGGATGGGGGAGATCCCACACTGTTCTCCTGGGATAACTCAGGATTTGGTCCTTCTGCAGGTGGCACTTGTCTGTCTGAGTCAGTTTGATTGAGAATATCCAGGGCAATTTTAAGGGAACAGCGATACTGCAGTTCCTCCACGGCCTCACTCACGTTTTTCTTTTGCTCTGATGAAGAAGAACATTCAACAAATGAAACAATCTGAAATAATATTTATTAAAAGATTATTACATAAATATATATTACATATGTTTATACTAGATATTTTATATAAATATATAATATTATTAAAGAAGTAATAAATGTTACTTATAGCGTTTCTTTTAAGGTGCATTTTTTAACACTGACATCATCCATGATTCCTAAGGCAAAGGAGAGAGACACACAAAGATCAAGCTGGAATTGCCTCATTTTGAGGGAAACACACATTTCTTCATCATCCCTCCAACACATCACCCCAGGCAAGAGGGAATCGATGGTGTTTAACCAATCTCCCAACTTTATGGAAAAGGGGAAAAGGAAATCCAAAAACTACAGAAATGAAGTACCAAAGTTTTATCCCCCAGGCTGAGTTTCTGGGTGTATTTTACACCCAGAAAAGACACAAGGCAGCACATTTGGGGCTGAGTTTCTGGGTGTATTTTACACCCAGAAAAGACACAAGGCAGCACATTTGGGGCT
>WBMZ01012822.1:0-22703 GCA_013400975.1 Atrichornis clamosus | reverse complement strand
GCGCCGCCCCCCGCGCCTGCGCCGCCGCCCGCGCCCGGGCAGCCATGTCGGGTCAGGGCCTTCCGCGGGCGCGGGGCGAAGGAGAACGTGATGAGGGGCTGTGTATGTGTGCGTGGGAGCCGTGCTCAGGGCTGGGCGCTCGGAATCGCCGAGTCAGGTTGGAAAAGAGCTCGGACGTCATCGAGTCCAACCTACGACCCAGCACAACCAGAGCACGTCAAGTCTTTCCTTAAACGCCTCCAGGGACGGTGACTTCTCAACCTTCCTGGGCAGCCCATTCCAGACTGGTCTCCCGTTCCCCAAAAAGGATATTTCTATATTATCAACCCTGTGTTCAGCAGAAATCCAGAAGAGCCACTATACACTGTGAAGAAGATAACCCTAGCCAAAGCCAGCATGTTCTACCCTTACTCCATACCACTTTTATCATGCACAGGTCCCACAGTTGCCCTTCTGCTTTGTGAGGACGCACCTTCGCCCACATCAGCCAGGGGTGGCCCCTGCTACATGGCCCGATGTGATGGGTTTTTTAAAAGCTTCTCAGGTTGGACATTAGAAAATTTAGGTTAGATGTTTGGCAAAAGTTCTTCACCCAGAGCGTGGTCGAGCACTGGAACAGGCTCTCCAGGGCAGTGGTCACAGCACCAGCCTGACAGAGTTCAAAAAGTGTTTGGACAACACTCTCATGCACATGGTGTGACTTGGGGATGTCCTGTACAGGGCCAAGAGGTAGACTCGATGATCCTTGTGGGTCCCTTCCAATGCAGGGTATTCTGTGATTCTGTCAAGCCATGCAAAGACTACAGCACATGTTGGGGGTGAAGAAAGGGTTCACCATCCCCAGCAAATGCTGCAGATGCTGCTGCCCCTCAGAGCAAGACCCGCCTCGGTTCACGTCTCAGTGAAGTTGGGGTTTGCCCAAGGAAAAAACAGCAACATGAAACCAATCAATTGTAAAAACAGAAAACAGTGTTTCTTTGGGTGCAGGTGGCCACACTACAGCCCACATCCTCTAGGTCAGCCCAGAATAAAACATACAAGTACACTTGAGCACTTCAAACAAAAAAAGTAGGTTGCAACAAACATCACCTGCAAAGTTGTTGACACCTAATTTGCATACGGGATAATGATGTGTGACTCAGCTCTGGTCACACTGCCAGTGCGTGGTGATGCCAGAAATAGCCCCTCCAGATGCCTCGGCCTGAGCATGAACCAAGAGAACAAGAGTGTTTCCCATGAGGGGGCACTTTCCTATCCCCCACTCCCAGCTCCACATCACTGTACCAGACAACTAAAGGCCTGTGGAAGAAAATTAATGAGATGCATCCCCTGGTCCTCATCCCCGGCACTGGTGTGATGGCTATAGACTGTGCATATGTCCTGGGGGGGGGGTTGTTCTGCCGTTTGCCACAAACTGAGCACACTTGCTCAACATATTTGTTCGCTCTGTTCCCCTTGGAGATTTTGGAAGACACGGAGCGTGGTGGAAGGCAGCCCAATTTGCTTGTTGGATGGGCTCCCTTATTGGTGGGTTGAAACAGCGAACGCTCAGGCTCTAATAAGTAGCTCCAGAGCTGGGGATTGGAGCTGGATGGAAATTGTCTGTCCCCCCCCCCATCTGGCCGGTGAAATCAAACGGCACATGGAAGGCACTGCTTTAGCATCCAACAGATAAAAGAAAGAATATGCTTTGACTTTCCTGGCCAAAATTTCCCCTCTCCCATGCTGTTGCACAATATGCTGTGCTGGGCTCAGAGAATATCTGCTCATATGCTATATGGGCACATCACCGTAAACTTTCTTATAATTCTCAACTTGCATTTTATTTTTTTAAGAAGTTGCTAGCTGTTAGAGCTGAGGAGAGAGAACACCTCAGCTGGAAACAGGGGTATTGCAATAGCTAAGTGCAGCTTACAGGCTCTCCATAGACATTCAATTTGCAAACAGCTGTAGAGGTTTGAAACATATGTGCCCTGCCCTTCTCTTTTCAGGCTGTTTATAGGGTCCCTTGGGCATTGATTACTACCCGGGTAGGTCTCCCAGCTGTTTGAGTGCTCCCTAACCCACTTCAAGCAGAATCAGCTGAGTTAGTTCAAACAATTTAAATAGGAGCCATACACACTGTTGATTGTGCCTGAAGTGGGTTAGGGAGTATTCAAACAACTTGCTTTGTTAGCAGAAAGGAGCGGAGGGGTAAAACACAGTAACATCTTAAGCTGTTCCAAAAGACGACATCTGACTGTAGTCTAAATAACAAAGACAAGTCCACGGAGTACCTGGAGCAGAAATTGTGCCATGAAACTATGATGACATATGTCAGCTGATGGTCTTAGAGCAGTGAAAAATGTGAAAGTATTCATCCTGGTGATATATTAGAAACCAAATATCTAATGGTTATTTAAACAGCAATAATGACAACTCTTTTCTGAGGTGGAAAAGAAAGGAGGAGACACCTGATCTAACATACAGGGAATGAGAGATTCTTCCAAAACCATCATCATGTAGTGTTTGGAGGGTAGCCTGGCCTCTTCATCAGAACACAGCCCTTGTAATTGTCATTTCATGCTTTAAGCCCACAGGCATCATTATGTCCTTCCACTCTCAACACCGTATGGGTCACACCAGTTGCTGAATTTAAGCTGTTTGGAAGGGAAATGGACACCCAAGGAGTGTACCTGGTCTCAGTATGACTGTTTGTAGAGCCTGCCACGAGTTACATAACTTAAGCTTTGTGTTTTATGTCAGTTTGTCTACACCCCTTTTCACCATAGCATCCAAATGCCTTCCAGGAATGTGTTAAGTGATGTGGCTAAATATCTGCCACTCTTTCATTTCAGGCTCAAAGGCAGAACTGTGTAGGCAGGAGAGGATTAGGGTTTTACTTTTTATTTTAGGGGTTTTATCTTAGAGTGTTGCTGTTACTGTGTGTTTACAACAAAGAAGGTAATCTAAGGGAGTAGAAGGTGGTGTAGCTTTGATAACCCTCTACTCCCATGAGAATGTGTTCAGCACTAACACAGCACCTTCCAAGAAACTCAGATAACTTTGAAAAAGCACATCTGCACTTAGCTGTGAGAAGCCAGGATGCGAGAGGGGGGTGCTTGTGATGCTTTGTGTTAAGATGAACTGAATACGGTGTTCTAGATCATGTATCTTCAAAGGTAATAGTGCCATACCCAGCTGTATCACACTGCTTTTTCAGGGAAGGGGTAATGGAAACCCAGCTTTGGTAACATCCAGAATCTGCCAGGAGGAGATAGGGGTTCTTAAACAAAATACATGCACAAGCTTAGTGACAGCTCAGAGTCCAGGGCCATCACCAAATTAATTAGCAGGTTAACCAATTGTGTTTACATACCCTCAAAGAAATGAGACTACAAAAGAGGGTTTTTTTGTTTACATAACCTCTTCCCTGCTTGAGATTGGCTTCAGTCAGCTTTTCCTCTCTGCTGAGCTGGTCTGTAAAAGCACTTGGCTATCTCAGCGGTACTGATAATACCTAAGGTCTCTTGAAGGACTGTGCTGCTGGCACTTTGGTTCTTCACACTGCCCAAACAACTTAACAGCAGGCCACATGTTCATGGTAAATTCTAGTTAAAGGGATAGTTGTAAGAGAGTACATCTTATTTAATGGACACCTTCACAAAGGCCCCAAGAACATTCTCTTCCACCTCTGCCCACAGAGAGGTCACCAATACCTTGAATCATGTAACTTGAGGAAGAGGGAGCACAGTCACGTCACCTGAAGTTTCTGTGCTGTCCAACTATCATGCTTTATTCAAAATAATTTGAGCTATGTTTGGGAGTTTTTTTTACGTTACTTTCAAATCCAAAATTTCAATCTCTAGATATATGGCTGGTCAGCACTCTTTGTTTAAACTTCCATTTTTGGTGTGGAGAACTATTACCATATTCAGTGAATTACTTTTGAGTTAGATTAAACTATACGCTCTGATTTTGTTCATCAGGCCAGGCAAAACCAATGCTGATATCTCAGTCACAAATACATGACTGAATTCTCACCTTGTTCTCTAACTATCAGAAGCGATTATAACATAAAAAAAAGACTCACTTCAGAAACTCAGAAAGTAGCAGCACAAAAGACAGGTCTTTAATCCCTTGATCATTGCAAACTTGAGGCTGGACTAAGGGCAGCTGTTATGCAGTTGTCATCATACAGTCACTTAGGAAGGGTCACCAAGTAATGATGTTCACCCACCAGCAATCACAGAGCGTTACTCAATCACTAGAAGGTAAATTCATGGAGAAGCTAAACTTTTCCCTTGGCTGCAAAGCCCTCAAAAAAGCAGCAACACAATGCAATCTATTCATACAAAGATATATCTGTAGAGCACACATTGGCTTATTGCATATTTATACAGGTCTACACAGACCTGTGCATCAGCAGAGTACTTCAGTCCACCTGCAATTTAAAGCACATGAGTAGTCCCACTGAAAATAACAGTCCAGGTCCCTGAAGTAATATGTCCTTTAAATCAGCCTGCAAATCGGGGTCTTTCATTCCTGCCCAACAGACCTTAATATACTGTGGCTAAAAACTATAAGCTGCTTATGCAAACGGTCTAAAAAAGTACTTGCTGTCATTAAATTATATCAGGGTCTTATGATACAAGACAAGTTAAAAGAGGGTTTGGTTGACAGGGGACAGAGATATATTTTGCAGAGTAAGTGTCTTATTTCTGAGCGTCTTTCCTACTTGTGTATCCCACTGTTGTGGGATCCTTTCTGTGTTTTATAGATACATGGGGGAATGTTGCCATTTCTGGCACCTCTCTGTTCTGTTTTGTCTCCCAGGTAAAAATCCTTCAGTGCTTCTCGGGTTTCTTAAAACATCTCCTGTGTCTGCTTTTTCTGTGCTAGGGTTGAACAGAATGAGAATCCAATACTCCTGTTGATATTGTATTACCAGCCATGATATAATCAACTACTTCCTACCTTCCTCTTTCTATAAGCCACTCTAGATTTACTATTGGTGTGTATTTTCTTAAATTTTGCACAGCTACTTCCTACCTCTCTTTCCTGAACGGCCACTGTTAATTTAGATCTACTCAGAAACATTTTGGATTCTATCTAATCTATTTTCTATTTATACCACATTCATCACCATGGTAGCTGAATGCCTTAGAAAGTGCCTTTGAGGTAGAGGCTATGCAAAGCTTATTTTAAACCACTCTGGTTCTTTGCCTTTAAAATTGAATTCTCACAACTTCATCTTACCCAAGCTGAGAAATTGCCCTTTTGCACTTTGTAAGGAACAGTCTGAAATTCGAAGCCAGTCCAGCATGACTTGGGACCCAGTTTTAGCTGAGAATATCTGCTGCAGCAACTCTGACACCTTTGTAAATAATACTTATATTTTGGTAGTTCTCATATTCTACGAGAAATATTATGATATAGAACACTCCTAATTTTAAGGCAGCCGTTCCTCAAAGGTAGGCAAAACCAGGAGACTTGCAGTAAACTCATGATCACTTTCACCTATGTTAATGTACCCATCTACCTTGAAATCTGATTATTAACTATACAGTCAAAGTCTGCATATAGATGTGTATATGTGTATATATAATGACATAACTGTGACACATGGTTGTAAATCAGAACACCCAATTTTGTTCCATATACTCAGTTCTGTGTACTTTGTGTTGCTGCACCATGAAATTTGCAAAACCTTGTCATTCTAATTTTAAAAATAATACATCAGAAGCCATGTTTGTACGTCAGGGGATTTTACACCTGCACTTCTGAAGAATTCTGGCAAACAACAGAAGGTCTAGCCAGTATCTAGGGAAGGTTTGAACTACTCCATTCATCCTATCTTGCTTAACAATCCCACCAATACACTAATGAATTGTAAATTTAAGTAAGAAAAAATAAGTCTGCCCATATTAAACCTGGGAATAGCACAGGGTCAGCTGTATTTGTCAAGTTTTTATATTAATGGTAATATTCACTTTCAAATTACTTTTTACGGTTTTCAGTGCAATATTCTTAGGAAAAAAGCTTGTACTGTCTGATAGTTTCTTCCCTCCCTCCAACAAACTCACGGGGCAACTTCAACCAGGCTTGAGCCAAGGGTAGAGGCCTGAAAGATTTCCAGTTGTGCAAAGAGAATCGCTGAGAATCTTACAGGGAAAGGCCAATATCACCCTCACAGAGAAACTGCAGAATCAGCACAGCTCTATTATTTGACAATAACAAATTAATATGGCAGAGGCAACTTCCCAGGTGCCACCATCTAAAGGACTATTTGCTTATTTTGCCTGAAATAGCTACAAAAAGCCAGCAGAAAAGCACAGAACGCAGCAACACAGCGATGAATCTGTCGTTGTTGGAGCATGCATGGCCACCCAAATAAAAAACACCAGGACAGAGAGAGATTTAAGTTCCTGCAGGGGTACTCCAGGATGCAAACAATAACCCAGCTCCACACTATATACAACCACCCCCTCTCTGACCAGCGCATCACCCATATGCGTGTGCTGAGCCTCCTGTCCAGTGGTTCCATCCTTAGATAAAATCGCCTGCAGACTGAGCTAAGCCTCTATTACTCCAGCTTGAAAGCTGCACATCTTGTCTCCTGTGCACTGAATGGAATATTTTCTCCTGTTGCCGGCTGAGTCATTAAAATACCGTTCAGATAACTTCTATGCAATGTAGTTTTTATCAATACCAAACCTGCTCAAGTTTCGTGGTTTGGTAAGTCTCCCATGACATGCTGTTCATAAAGCGTAGGTCTGTTTGTCACCACAATGCCATATGAAACCTCAGCTGAGGCCCAGAAGACCTGATGGTAACAGAGAACTGATTTCTTCATACAGACCATGAAGCAAACAAGAGATCACAATAATCTGATGAGACGATCTCGACATCCTCCACCCCAGCCTAGCTCTGCAGACATGTCAGTAGACTCGTTTGGACAAGCAGTTTGTTGTTTGTTTTCTTTTAAAATACATCAAATGAGTCAACACATCAACAAAGCAGCAACTTATTTTTCCAGTTACTAAATGCATTTGTTAATCAGCCAGACCGGAGATACCATGAAGTCTCTTTGTGATGAAGTCTTTGGTTCTCCAAGTCACCACAGCACTGTCACACATAACACAAACATGATTTTGATCTAAATAGGCTTTAAGAAAACCTTAATTGTAGCTGAATGTAGTTGTCCAAAAATCACAGACATCCAAACTACACATGACAGGATCAACCCCAGAGGCACAGAACAGGGTCTGACCAAGCCTTGCTGCAGGAGTAGAGCACTGGCTGGTTTGAAGCACCGTTAAAATTAACATGCCATTCCTCATCTCCAAAACCCCTGCTATTTAGACCAAATATCTTTCCGAGCCTGTGTTTAACTTTCCTAAGCAGCAGAACTATTTTTGAAAAAGCTTTTGAGGAAAAACTTGTGAATTTTTCAGGTTGCAACAAGTCACACACCAGAAGGGCTCTGAGGCTGGTACTGGCACACACTACTTGGAGGTGGAAACCCAGCCTTCCACAGAGGCCAGGGGCTAATTCTCTTCAGTAACATGAAAATCCTGGGAGATTCTTTCTGCCAACAGTGAAATGGGCTGCTTTGTTCTCCGAGGCCTTCCCATAAAAATATTCACAAAAACTGGAGCTGGACCTTACTTCTAACTGAAGCAAATACACCTTTATTGGGCATCTGCATATTAAAAATCCCCCAAATCTCTAGTTGGACTTAACTCACTGCAAGTATTCATCCATTTGGCAGTAAAAATGCTGAGTGTGAGGTGTTGGTCCACAGGTCCAACATCCAACAGCCGTCACCCAATGCACAGTGCTCAGACCTCTGGTATTTGTCCACTGATTTATACCTTTTTTTCCTTCTCTACCTTAAGCACCATAAAGGTTTATGCCTCAGCATCTTAAAGTTATATAAGCTCAATCACTATCAAAACTTAATATTTCTTTACAAAAAAATATCAAGGGAAGCCCATCTTCCCAAAGTAGTATTTTCATCTTCTGCTATTTCGACAAAGATAATTTTCTCAAATAATTTTTGCTGCTTCTTGCCCCTCATCTCCCATGTCTCCAGTCATACCTCCTTGCATCCAGCTTCACTTGTTTTGGGGCAGTGAAATATTTATCAACAGACAAACTAGGCCTTTTCCACAAAGTATAGAATTTTGCTAATGAATAACAAAATGTTTTGATGCTACTGCCATAGAGAGGCAAGCCCCTGTGTTCCGAGTCTCCTGCATCATGGCAGCAGCATGAAAACAAAGATTTTCAAGTCTGCGGACACCTGGTTTCACACAACACCTTCACGTACACCCTAGTGCAACAGGTCTGTTCTGCAACTGGAAATAAAAATACAATTGCAGCACCTGTAAACATATGCAAACCATTCCTAATCTTCATATCTCACCTACGGGTAGCAGTGACAACGCACGGAGTGGGCTGGGGCTGATTAACCAAGTGGGTGGTGCTTCCATTGATCTTTTCACCCTGCTTGTTGCCCAAGCAAAGTAGATCAAAGTTAAATTAAATGTACTTACCCACACTACAAGCAGACCCTCAGCTGAGGCAGACATGCGTGGCCACTATCCTGAAAATCCCTGCATATCAGATTTCCTCTTGCCTGTACTCCCACTCCGAGAAAGGTTTGTAGCAACTCTTTAGAGCAGCTAAGGAAGAAGTACTTCTCTGGGACTTGTGTGGGTGCCATGCCTTTCCTCAGCTGGTTTTGTTTCATTGTTTGTGGGGGGTTTTTTTGCATAAAGTCAGCTCTCGTTACAGCAGCTCAGACTATCACACCATGAGGTTCAAAGTACGAAAGAATATCAGTAGATGCAAGCAGTGAGGTGAAGATCCAATACTAATAATCTCAAAGCCTGGCAAGAGGATAGTGGGAATCACACACTGACAAAATAAGCAGATGCAATCAAGCAGCTGCACCCTTTACAATAGAGCAAGTTTTTATCTTATCTATTTATTGCAGACACGCTATTACTTTTCCACTTAGCCAGGCACTCTGGCTCCCTCAGGAAAGGTATGGAATTGGCCTGAAAAAAATAGGAAAGAAAAATGTTCATACTGTTTGGAAAATGTATCTGCTTCACAGCTTTACAGATGAAATATGAGATTCTAATGTAATTCAGGAGCTCAGAGTTCCATAGAATGAGGCAATAACCATTATCCAGCAGCCACAGTCTGCCCAGCACACTGCAGGAACACAGTCACTGCATCACCACTTCGTAAACTCTTACTTTCTAATCACAGTGTCAAGGGTCATCTCTGTGCACCACAGCCCTGCCCCCAGCATTCCTGGTGGAATATGAAAAATGCAAAATACAAGGGGCTTGTTCTATATCGACTTCTCTAATACAACTCAGTTTCAAAAAAAAAAAAAAAAAAAGGGAGCCTGCTGATTTAATAGCCAGAAGGCCAGACTCTCCCCACTTGTATCACCAGCAAATCAGCCAGTTTGGGAAACTCAAAATTGTAATTCTGACTACTTACTGCAGTACCAAATGACTCCCAGAGGAATTTATTATATACATACATGTGTGTATGTATGTATATATATCTCTCTATCAACTTTTGCCTCCACTTAGGAATAAAACTTACCTGAGGCCTGAAAAAGGACAAACATGCTGAGCCCCTAAAGGCTGCCTCTTAATTTTGCTTCTTGCAAGAAGTAAAATAAAAAATTACCTCAGTGTATCCAAGTGAGCCTTACACAGGAGTTCACTGTGAAACATGGGTGAAGATGATGATGGTAGCCTTTTGATCATAGCTCAGTCTCTGCAAAACACTCCTAGAGTGTTAAAGACCCAGACTCCTCTCTCCCACAGCTCCCACTTCTCTAGCAAGATCTTCCAGCCATCAGAACATAAAATGCTCAGTCCCACTCCCATGCATCTCCTATGACTCCCAGCTGGCTCACTGAGCTGCAAAGAGGGCAACATTCAATGGGCCAGTGAGAACTAAGCATCAATCTGACTCCTTACTGATGAACCCCTCCAGAAGGCAGGAATCTGGTTCCTACTCAGGGACTGCTTGCATTTTTTCATCTAATAGTCCACCTATCATTACCTACCTTCCTAGAGCCAAGTATTCTTGATCTGCAAGGGACAGAGACATCCCCTAGGCAATCCCAAGTCAGGCACCTGGTCTCAGACACATCTTCATCATCTCGCCCAGGAGCTTCTTCCTCAGCCCACAGGCTTCGTCATCGCATAGGTTCATTACAAAGAGAAGGAGAGGTGTTGCCTCCAGCACACTGACATGGCCTCTGATCTATCTATCTTTGTGGAATCACTGCCTGATGGCCAGAACTTAGTTCTGAAGCATTATTTCACTTTAACTTAATGCCTGAAGCTACTGGCTATATTCAAGTCCTTGGTTGTGTTTTCTAAAGCACTTGGGCAACCTCAGATCCCCAGAGTCACTTTCAAACTGACTCATTGAAAACACGTTCTACAGCCTCATTATCTCCAGAGGACAGGAGGTAAGACTGAAAAACAAAGGAGGTAAGAAGATATATATAAATATATATGTGTACACTGTTATAATATTTAACATCACAATAAAAATGCACAGAATGATATTTTCAAATTACATAAACCATTAAGTTTTGGAGTACAAATGAGATACTCCTTGATATAAACCAAGGATACCTTTCCCTCTCAGTAGATGATTCTCTAATGGTCCAGTGGTTTCTCTTAGCAGTGCTTTGAACTATATGGTAGCTCCTCTCTTTGGAGGTAGTGAGATTCAAACCATGAAGAGCATCACTGGTTGAAAACTTTTATTTTAAACTGAACTATATGCCAAACTAGAATATAGGTCTTGACTATCACTTGACAGTTTCTTCTAAATTCCCCTTTGATGGCCTGTTTGGAACTCAGCACTTGTGAGCAGGTTATTTCCTTCCCATCCTCACCACGCAAACTGCAACAGGGCTGTCTTGTCTCCTTGCAGGTGGCAGGAAGAAGTCATCACAAAAAGGAAATCCTATCACAGCCTGATGAGCATTATCTTCAGCAGCTTTGTCTGCTACAAGGGGTCCCTGCTCCTACATCATTCCTCCCTGTACCTCCCAGGTTGCTGCAAATAAATCAGAGCAAGGAGCTTCTTCTTTTTCACCTCTTCTTTTTCAGCCAGAGTTTTTTTAAGTCAGATTAGCTCTCCCTTTGCACTTCACCACATGCCCAAATGCTTGTGCCAGAGTAGCAGAAGGAGGAGTAAGGGAGTGGGAAGAAGTGGCTGGAAGTAGGAGGAGGTGAGGGAGCAGAAGGGACTTCTTCAGCTCTGAGGCCTGCAGCCTAAAAAATAACTCCCTCACTGGGTTCAAGTACTCCTGGGGTACCCTTGTGAGGATGGATGTGCTCGCTTTCTGAAATGCTTCACTTGATGTACTGGCAAATATCTAATTTGCTGTAATGGAGATTTGCCACTGAATGTACTCATTTTCCAGTGGGGATATTACCTGTAACAGAGGGGTTCAGGCAACCACTGCCAACATCTTTCTCAGTGTGTTGGCCTTTGGGCTTTTGTATGTCTCCAACTTTGTCTTAGGGCACTAAACAGATTCTCACCTAAAGCAACACTGTAAGCAGGCATTCTGTTGCCTCAGATTTCACACAGCCCACAGCACAATCACAGAACCTGCAAGCGACTCGGATATATTTAGAATCCCACGTTGTCATTACTTTCATCCTTCAAAACGGAGGTGGGGGGGAAATAAAGAACAGAAGCAGAGGAGAATGCACAGCTGGAGAACGTCAGCAGGCATCGCAGCACTGGCTGGTTCACCTCCTTTTTAACTGAAAGGGAGTGGGTGGCCCTGAGAAAAATAAAATCAACATTTATTTCTCCTGCTGTGGTCAACACCTGGCTGCCCCTGCAAAGACAATGGTCTGGTAATCCTCCAAGCATCCTTTTCTGTGCCAAGTCTCTGCTGCCACTGAGGAATGAGCAGGCTGTAGGAAAGGACACAAGTCAAAGCACTGCCTGTGAGGAGGGGAGCACGTGGATGGTACCTGGATTGGAATATCCCACAGGCAAAGCACAGCGAGACAACATGCCGTAAGGACAAACGAGAGTGAAAATCAAAGGCGATAAAATGATAAAAGAATGCAGTGGCACAGTTCATCTAGCCATACAGAGGTCAATGCATAGTCATATGTAAGCAGAGATGCTTGTAACTGATGATTTAAATCAGCTTTTAGCTGATTCCCTTGGATTGTGAACTGGGACTTTTTTTTCAAGAGAGTATCCCAAGAGAAAGAGTACTATATTGAAGATGCAGATAAAGTTTGAATTCTGCCTTCAAAAGATACTTCCACAATTGCTCAAACTTATCAGGACTGTTTCCCATTCATTCTCCAGGTTCCTAATTTATGTCTGCATTAAAACATGAGCAGAGTTGCTTTCAAGGGAAGCACATTGACCTTTTTGTGTTCCCTTTCACTGCTCCTGAGGCAGCTTTATTTAACTTCTCAGAGGCACCTAGCTTCTTGAGAGCATGGAGAACACTTGCTCATACAGCTGTAATAACGGGTAAGATCACCCAAATTATATCTTTTTTTTAATCTCCATGCTACTTTTTAAGTTAATTTGTGTCTTTGGGGATTACTTTAGTGAAGGCTTTGACCTGTTGGGGCTTTGTTTGCCAATGGCAAGAGGTAAAAGGGAATAGAGAGAAAGATTCTGGCTATTTTATTTTATTTTTGAAGGAACTATTAGGTTCACTTTAGAAGGGCAGGCAAACACAACAATCTGCTGAAGCCTCCAGATTATGGGGTGAGAAGAGCTTTTCTGGGCTCCCATAACTCTGTCAATCTCTAATCCATATTATCCTTATTTTCAGGGAAAAAATCAGCAATATAGGGGCTGTTGTGTTCAATTAGAAGCTGTGGTGTTAATCTCAGAGTCCCAACCACATCAGTCCCCATTTTCCCTCTCTTGCAAATCAGCCCCATTCTTTCCTAGTCCTTTGCTCTCAGCAGCCTCAGTACCAGTCAGACCAGTGATTCCACTTAAGTGATGCACATATTTTGCAGATGTTTCCATGTTCCGTTCTCCTCCTACAACTGCACCCCTTCCTAAGAAGCAGAATTTCCAGTTAACATAGACACAGATCAGCAACCTGCAACAGAAAGATGGGATGGAAACTACAATGGTCTTTTAGAAACCCAGGACCTTTGTTAATGGCTGTGAGGTGTCAGAAACCCTGCCCTTCTTTCATAGGATCCTTGTAGTAATTTTCAATATTTTAGTTAACTTCTGAAATACCTGTTGGACATGGAGAGGTTCTCAGAAATCCATGGTCATGGGCTGCGCAGCTCCCACAGGTCTGCTACTACTTCCCAACTTTCCAAGTCGTCCTAGATCATCTCCTTTGTTATGGACCATCCGTTTAATCAATCCAAGCTAGTGCTTGCATGCACTTCTTGCTGCAGTTGCTCTGTGTGAAATCACTCTTGTTGAAATTTTGCTGCCATCAGAGGATTGATCCAGAAATTGTTTTAGCCTACAGATCTATCGCAATTCCCTAACAAATGAAAGGGTGGAAGCTGCCCTGGGGTGGGTCAGGCACAAAAACCATTTTGGATCGCCTCCAGGTGGCCTGGCAACAGGGTATTTTCTTCTGGATGCTTTGTTTCGTGCTTCAGAATTTCAGGCTTTGTTTTTAAGACTGTAAATCTCACAAAGGATAAATTAATCTCTGAGATTTAACAGTGCTTTGAGGTCTTCCTGCAACTCTACTCGCTTTTTGCCAACCTAAACACAGGCTGCCAGCATTTCCTGCCCTCTCTCACTTCTGGCTTCATGGTTCCATCTCTGCACCAGGGAACTGAGCACTGAAACCAGAGGTACCCTCCTTCCTCTCATCTCTATCAAGTCTCAGCAGGATTGCAGGGCTGAACTGGTTCAGTGTATGACCACCAGCAAGAATGTGCAGCCTAGAGAGGGTCCACATCTTCCAGGAGCAGCTTATGTTGATTTAAAGCAATCAGACAATTGCACCCTTAACCCGTACATTGAAAATTTTAAATCACTCAGATGTGGTTCAGTGAAGTGCTTAATGTTTCAATAGAACACTGTTCACTGCTGCACTGCTTATCACAGATTCTGGCAGTGACAGAGGTGAACATTTTTTCACGATCTATGTAAGATGAGAAAGTATGTCAGAAAAACCCATTTGCAGAGAAAGGATGTTATCATATACTTTCCCCCCAGAAACTGCCATTACCAAATCTCAGTTCTAACCTTTTTTCAAATGTTTCTGTAAGAGGACCCTTTATGTAACCTACCCCTCAGCAAGTTTGTTATAAACGTACATCATCAGAAGATTCAGGCCGCCACTGCTTATGTGAGTACGCAGAACATACAGTTGATGAAAAAAAAAGTGATTTATTTTTATATATATTTATTTTGAATTAATTTTCTGCAGATGCACTTGAATGTTGCTTCAGTGAACATTCCTATCAGCGGCTTACTGTGAGGGCATGTGCAGAAAATCAAGCATTGCAATAGGTATGAACACAAGCAAAGTGAGTACATTTAAAAATTACAGAAATGCTACTTGTCCCACAGAGACTTTTTGCAGTAGTGTCAGGACACACTGAACATAGGAAATCAAAACACAGGATGATTTTCTCAGGCCACAACAAGCCATCTAACCTAACAGAACATTATAGGGCTATTTTCTTTAACAAACAGTAGAAAGATGTTTCCCATCCTACGGGAGTGTCAGTATTTCAAAACCCAAAGAGCAAACTCTTGTACTCTAATTCACCGGTGAGCCAACATTTTTTTTAGTGTTTCATTTCATCTACGGCCTTTTTTCATTCAAATATCTTAGTGTAATTAATTTTAAGACCAGAAAAAATGTTTCACGGGGCGTTTTTCACACTGAAATTGTTAACCTATGATGTCTCAACAACTTCCAAATCACTTCTACCTGAAGTTTTTGAAGATGAGATATCCATCCAACCCATTTTTATTCAACCAAGACAGTCCACAAGAACTTTTTGTTTTCTGCCAGACTTTGTTCTGTGATAGGAGAACCACAGATCATTAAACTGTTGGCTGACTCAGTTCTGTGTTGCTCCCGTGACCACCTTCCATCCTCGTGACAGAAGAACCACGAGCACGCCAGATGACGGGGGTGCAGCGTGTTCTCTGCAACGCTCCACACGTGCCACTTCACAGCAGTTGCTGCAGCTGCCTTACACAAGAGACTGTCTGAGGCTGATGTAACATCCCTCATGGATGATGCAGCTTGCCACAGCACCAGGAGACAGAAAGGCCTCTGACAAAGCCACTGCAAAGCCATCTTTGCTCTACACCCGTGGTCACAGATGTCCAGTTTGGCCAGACTGGAACTTCCGAGAAGCTTCTAAGCAAGGAAAACCTTACAGACCCGGGTGGGTCACAGCCAAACTCACCTGTGACTCCTCTAGCTGCTGTGTGGAAACAAGGATTGCAGAATCAGGGAAAAGGGAATAAGCTCCTAAAGGCCATCTGAAGCAACCTCCCACTCAAAGTCGGACTGTCACCAATGATAAATCAAATAAGCCATGGCTTTATTTGGCTGAGTCTTGAAAACCTTCAAGGACCAAGATTTTACAAGTCTTACAAATAATATATTCCAGTCCTGTACTGTCCTCCTACTGATGAAATTTTGCTAATGTCCTGTTTGAATCTCCCAAGATGCAAACTGTGGCACTTGCCCTCAAATTTGTCCTGAACTTCCACATTTCACAAGAAGTTTCCAGTCTGTGTTGCTGCATAAAGTTATTCTGCCCCAGGTACCAGGCTTCACACACCTTGCTGAATGTCTTAAGGGCCAATTCACAAGAGTTTCAAAGTCCTTCTGGACTGAAGCTCTGTTGTTCAGAGTGTTAATAATTTCCCTTAATTTAGCATCACACACAAGTTTTTGGAATTTGTATTCTCACTGATCACAATGAAAATACTGAACAACACCAGCCCCAATACAAATCCTGGGGTACGCAACTGCTGAGTTTCATGCTGTTTATAACTGTTCTTCAAACCTCATGGTCCAGGCAGTTTTCAACTGATCTAACTGTCAGTTCATCCAAGCTATACTTCCACATTTTCCAGATAAGGATGCTGTGGTGTCAAAAGCCTTACTGAAGAGAAAATGTATTGCATCATCCTCTCATCTTTTTAGCCAGCCATTTCAACATAAAAAGCAACCAGGCTGGTCAAGAACAACTTGCCATTGGTAAAGAAATCTATCCTCACTCTTCCTTGTCATTACCGTCTTGTCATTTGTGTGTTTGTAAGTGGATTCCCAGAGAATGTGCTCCATGAACAGCAGACTTGAGCTTTAAGGAGTAGTGGCAAAGTCAACATCGTACAACACCTAAATTTATTCACAGATAGCCAGATATTTAGGTATGACTCTGCTGCAAGCACAGCAGTGCAGGTGTGGTCAGGTTAGCTCAGACCCTACAAACAGTTTACCCACAGCAGCACAGACTTGGTCAGCTTTACTGAGCAAGCTTAGAGGGGCTTGGAGCCATGGTGGAATGAGACTGCCACAGAAAACCTATCTGCAGTGCCAAAGATGGGCAGTCACTGCAGTAAATGCACCCCAGTTCCTTCTGACAGATGGATCTCACAGGCCATTCAGGCTCAGTTGTAGGTATCTCCAGGGAGAGCGCACTGTCAAGCCCCAGTTTTAAGACAACGGTCAAAAACAAGGCATTCCCTGGATAGGGTCTGGAGTGTCATTACTGGGGTGAAAGTCTGGTTTAGCTTCAACAACAGTTTATAGCCTTCTATAAAAACATACCTTTTTCTATTACTACTGGCAGCAGATCTGACTGTTATCTCTCTACTTATATTTTATGCTTCCTAATTCTAACATATGATGGCACTTCACTTCCCAATATCCATTGACATTCTTTGATGTATCTTTTGGGCTAGTGCCTAAGCACATTTGCAAATGGTTTAGTGCTCAATTTAAGGCTGAATATATTCCCAGAATTCCTTGGGCAATCAATTATTTATTACTTACAAGTGTTAAGATCAAAAAGAAAAGAAATAGATGTATATTCCACACTGACAGGAGGTCCTTGGGGATTACAGAAAACAGAAACTTTAATGCTAAATTTGTGTAAAAAGGATAAAATGGGGATTCCCTAGTCAGTTAAAAAAAAAAAAAAAGGAAAAAAGAAATTAAAAGAAATGGCCTGGATTATACAGTTATTCTTGGTTAGAGATGCACACTTGAGATACACCATTAGTTCTCTGTACCACACGATGAAATTCTGGCTTGTTTTCACCAAGCAATACCAGTCAGCTTGAACTCAGTGCCAACTGCCTGGATGCACCTTGTAACAGTGTGCCTAGTGGGGCATAAATAGCTAATTAATTAAGATACTGATTCACTCCTATTGATAGGCCTAGGATTTGTGTGATTTTTCCAGCAGGGTCGTACTGCCTGCATGGATTCTTTGTAAAACCTGGGGCTTGTAAGGACATCAACACTCAAGCAGAGGGCAACCTGCAAGAGTAGAATTTAGAAGGATCATCCACACTTTATTCAAAAACGCTGTAGAAGGCAGAGAACATTTTCTCAATTATGTTTGACTAAGGCAAAATTTGCATTCTTCCCATCAGTGGGGTGCAAGGAGGATATGAGGTCAAACACAAGACCTCTCCCTCCATGGGCTGCAGGTCAGAGCTCAAGTACTCAAAGAGAAATTTCATCTGTAGTCACTGCTGGCTATGAAAGTGGCTTTACAAATCATGTGTTCTTCTTTTTAGGCCTTTATTTACTTATCGCTAACCTTAAATTGTGCCCAAAGACAAGCAAGAAAATACCCCTGTCCAGGTCACCAGAACATAACCAGTCCAAGGAAGAGGTATCTGGCAATTTCACAGTGAGCCAGTGCAGAACTATTCAGGCAGGACAGAAGAAGCTGCAGGAAAAGGACAATGCGGTACAAAGAAACAAGGATTCCAGCTCAGAAATACAAGCTGATGAAAGGCAACCTGCAGAAATCAGAAATCTAGACATAAATACAGGTGAATGGCTACACAGATTAATCTCTGTTTATTCTGATGTATTCTGTTTATTCTAATTTATTCTGTTTATTTCTGATTTATATCTGCAAGCTGAAATGTAAAGCAGAATATCCAGCAATTGGCTATGAAACTCTATTCCAGGCCAGGTTGGATGGTGCTCTGAGCAACCTGGTCTAGTGGAAGGTTCCTTGCCCATGGCAAGGAGACTGAAACTAGATGAGCTTTAAGGTCCCTTCCCACCCAAACCATGCTATGATTCTATGATCACAGACGCCAGAACTGAATAAAGACCTGGACTTGCTTTTTCGTGGCTAGTAGTCCAGCTACCAATGGATTACATTCTTTTCTCTTTGTGAGGTTGTTTTTATTTTTTCAGCAAAATTCAGGAAATTTATGCAGCAAAACTATCAGCTTTTCTGAGGTCAGTGAAATTGTAACATACTTGTAATTTAGGTTACTTATTTCTCAAATAAATAGATAAATTAGACTACCATAAAACCCAAGATGCATCTAAAGAAAGTGGCAGCTCTCCAGGTAAAAAGAATCAGCCATCTGCTCTAAAGAAAAAATCTAATAAAAGCCAGTGACAGATCACTTCACTCATTGAGAGAAACTTGGAACAGTGGGTCCAAAATCAGCTCTGTGAAACTGGAGGAGTCACGCAACAGAGAGGGTGCAACTAATCTGATGGAGTTCACTACACGGAGACTCAACACGTACCTTAAGTCTTAATTCTAACTACTGCTGCTACTATTATTGTTATTAATCCTTTTTGAGGTCTACTTACAACTTTGAGATGGTCTTTAGCTGGTAAACCTTTTGGGTTTTGAGCATTGCTACACAAAGGAGTAGATAAAACAACTAGAAACCTTTCTGTTTTATTTCTGGGAGTGATTCTTCTGTTTAATGACTTTTGGGAGAGTCAATTTGTCACCTTTGGAATAAAGGTATTTAACAGTCGGGACATTAATTAGGAAAACAACAGCTGACTTTACTGAAAGAGTTTAATTCAACTATGTGAACAAACTGTTTTCAAGCTAGAAGATCTGTTTGGAGCTGGTTTGTGCTGGAATGTCACCCACACAAATCTTGTGAGGGAACATTAAGTGACAATATGCTCAAAATGATGAAGCTTATGTTGGAGCAAAATCTTTGTGTCTGGAAAAAAAAAACACTTAAAGGAGGAAACATTTACATTCCAGTTTCTAAATTAGCTATTACTTAATTAAATACAAAAGTTTGATGTGTTTTTTTGCAAACATCTTCACACAATCTAACTTTCTTGTCAACACATTGGTTTTCTTCATGCTTTTCCCCTTTTGTTTAGGCTCTTACCTCAGGCCTTGTTCCAGGATAGGGTGTTAGTTCTTTAGACTAGCAGTCTAAACTCTAATAGTCTAATTCTTTAGACTGTTGTAGACCAACTGGCAATTTAAATTTATTTTGCATCTTAAAAATAAATTAAATGTTTATATATACAGTAAACTCAATTCTCTACAGCCCTGGGGCACCTGAGCTAGTCCTTCCTTCTCCAGAACCCATACCAGTTTCCTTCTGTTGGCTGAAATTAACAATAGTGAATGTATTAATGAGCAAATAATTAAAAAAATACAATAAAAAAATTTTTTTGCTCGGGGCTGCAACTCTACTTTAAATACCTCCACTCTTGCACTGTCATTTTTTCTCCCTACAATGAAGGTCTCAAACACATGCAGTGGAAAATACCAGCATCCCAGTGTGGGAGATGTTCAAAACCAAGATTAGGAAAGAGGAATTTTCTCCAGAATACACATTTCATAAAGACAGGGATGCTCACCCCTAGAGTCTGATCTTTCTGCTGTTAGGAAAGTGCTTGTTCTTGCTGCTGAACTGCTACATGAGCAGTGCTGTGGCTCGAGGGGCACCCTCAGGCTCCCCACATGCCAAACAAAGGAAGACTAATTTTCTGCCTGTAGAAACAGGTGTGCTGGGGCATGGAGACCCTGGATACTACCAGCTACTTAGAGCTGTTCTGCTTTAAGGAGGATTCTGCTTTTTAAGAAGGAAGAGTGAAGGGTGGGTGGGATCCTGTACTCCTGGATCACACACTACAGAAAAATATGAAAGAATTAATCATAAATAAAGAAGGAAAGACATATGAATAAATAAATACATAAATAAGCCCACCACAAATCCCCCCAAAATAGAAAGTGCAATTAAAATCCTGGCTTTGCTGAAACCAGTGGTAAAGAATTTTTCTCCTTACCTGTGGTACTGTTTTTCTCCAAAGAAGTAAGGTCAATGCAGAGGTTTACTGTGCAGGGAGAAAAATAATAATAATTAAAAAAAGATGAACTATGAGAACTACATAGCCAGCTTTGATAAAATACTACAAAATGTGGTAAGATGCCAGCAATGCTGACTGCTGATGTGCAATCTGCGTATCAAGGTGACCAGTGTATTCGATTTACACATTTCTAACTATTATGTACTATTTCAAGCAATTAAATACCCTTTTAGATTTTTTTTTTTTACCTCAAGTGAATTCAATGTTTTTACCCTCTCTCTTGAATTGTTGTTGATCTCCATTGAACTGTGATACTTCACCCTGCATTAGACTGTAGTGCCAAAACTGTGTTCAGCCATGCAGTGGAAGAGCTCCCATAAAACCCTACTGGGATACTCACAGTGGTAAGTGATGAGGTAGGAGTGGGCTTCAGTCGACTGGCATTTATCTGTGCTGTATATTTTATGGCTCTGAATTCAAGCAGCAATTACTTTTTAAAAATTAGTGCAATGTCTTTAATTAGAGGAGAAGAGCAACAAAGAACATATAATTATTTTTTAAAAAATCATGTGGTTGATGCAGCGAGTAGAGTCTTTGTCGTCACAGCAAGTCCACTCTGTCCTTGGATTAGGTCACTCATCAGTCAGCTTCAGGGGCAATCACTGCTAATTAACAAAGCTTTTGAACTCTTCAAGGGAATGTGGGACTGCCANTCATCAGTCAGCTTCAGGGGCAATCACTGCTAATTAACAAAGCTTTTGAACTCTTCAAGGGAACGTGGCCCAGACTGCCGAAGTACTGTAAGAATAGTCAGATACACAGTTCTTAAGGTTGTCTGTCCTTTGTGTTGACTTCCTCCAAAATAAAAGTCAGAAATTCCCTTCAATACAATTAAACCAAAAGTATTGTAGTCGCATTTTTGTGCCCTCCCCGCAGCCATCCAAGTCTTTCTCTCTAGAGAACCACCTTCCATGCTCTTGACAATTTGTCGTGTGTATCCATACACAGAAAAAGACAAAGAGTACTCTGGCCGTGCAGAGATGCCATCTCCATTCTGTACTTTAATGAGCAGAATTAGGACTGGACACTAAAACTAGAGGTTTGAGGTGGGTTAAATCTAGCCGGTGACAACCACCTAGAACGTGAGTTAGTCAAGTGGCAACAACAGTGTTTTGTATCGGAGCTGTGTATTTTGGGCTGAAAGAGGGTTGGAAGAGTGAACAAAGCTGATGCCTTGCATCTGAGGTTAGATTTTCTGTTGTGGTGCATGCTAGTAGAAATTCCTTTATATAGACAAACATGATTTCTTTGAAGAAACAGAGAACTCCACCACCAGTTTCTCCTCCTAACTGTAAGGACGTGCAGTATCACCAATAACCTCGCCAGACCCGAAGGGATGATATCATTACTGCTCTTTGATATGCAGATACTGGGAGCTGCTATTCTTATCCTGCTGGCTTTGCATTTAGCCTATGGAAAACACAAACAGGTTTTCCTGTGTTCTCCTTGTGCTCATCCCTCTTGCTGTGGTCCTCGGGAGGAGCAGGTCCTGCTGCCAGCCATGGGCACACAGCGGATGACGTGACTGAGTCGTTGGCCATCAGCTCCTGCCCCAGAGCATCACACAAGCCCAGTTCATTCCAAGGACAGATTTAAAATATTCTAGACCCCTTTTAATTTAAGCCGTAATTGATAGCTGGCTTTGGCAAAGAGCAATTTCACAGGCGTCAAGAGTTTAACCACGGCCACGCGAACGAGCTTCCCTTGAGTCACAGCTACCGCAGTGTCACAGAGGAGCATCCCCTGAGTCACGCCAGCCCAGCCTCCTGCCCCTGTTCCACAGGCGCAGAAAAAAACCTCGCAAACCCGTAGAAAGTCAGGTCCTTAAAAATAAATAACCAACCAGCCATCTCCAGGTGGGAATCAGCCTCTTCTCTCAGACAGCTAGGAACAGGATGAGAGGATGTGATCTTAAGCTGTGCCAGGGGAGGTTTATGTTGGACATTAGGAAGAATTTCTTGACGGAAAGGGTGATTAGACTTTGGAATGGGCTGCCCAGGGAGGTGGTGGAGTCACCGTCCCTGGTGGAGGTATTTAAGGGAAGACTGTACGAGGCACTGGTTACCATAGTCCGGTTGACAAGGTGGTGTTCGGTCATAAGTTGGACTCTATGATCTTGGAGGCCTTTTCCAACCTAACTGGCTCTGTGTTTCTCCCTGCGGTATCCAGGGAATCCCAAGCCGCGCAGGACGGGCGGGACTCGAACCCGCGAACCCGCAGCCCGCGGGCTCCACCCCACGCTCCCAGGGGGCCGAGCCGCGCATGCGCAGACGGCGCGGCCGAGCGGGGGCGCTGCGGGTCGGCGGCGGCGGGCGCGGGG
>WBMZ01012821.1:0-14578 GCA_013400975.1 Atrichornis clamosus | reverse complement strand
AGCCTGTGTCAGGATGAGCATTCTCAGCTCTCCCAGTGAACATCCTCAGCTCTCCCAGCCTGTTTAGGGCTGAGCATTCCCAGCTCTCCCAGCCTGATCCAGGCTGAGCATTCCCAGCTCTCCCAGCCTGTTTAGGGCTGAGCATTCCCAACTCTCCCAGGCTGAACATTCCCAGCTCTCCCAGCCGTGTTCGCGCTGAGCATTCCCAGCATTCCCAGCCTGTTTGGGGCTGCCTAGCAAAGCCTTCGTTGTCCCTCAGACACCTGGAACAAACCAAACACCCGCAGAAGAAGAACAACTGAAATCCACCGGAAAACACCCAAAAAAGGAGCCCCAGACCCAAGCTCTGCGCAATCCGAACGTGGCCAGCCCGTGCCTCGGAGCCAAAGCCGGCTCCTGGTTAATTAACGGAGCGCACACAGAGCCGGTAATTAATTGCTACAAGCGGAGCCCTGGAAAATCATTAATCACCGTGGGACGCGCAGGGGGTGGAAGAGGAGGAGGCTGCGCGCACCAGAGGCAGGTGAGCAAACACGGGCTCCTCGCAGCAGGATCGCTTCCCAGCTGGAAAACATCCCAGCTCCGACCTCCTCTAAAGATAGGAAGGGGAAGAGGCGCCAGGGTTGCCTGGCTCCCCGGAGGTGGGGACAGGATGGAGATGGCGTTCATTAACTTCTCCTTCCCTGGATGTTCCGCACGAAACAGAAACCCGTCACGAGCATCCTGCTGGGTCACAGGCGCCCTTCCTTCCACACCGACACACAAAATGACGAGGCCTTCCCACCCGGGGATTTAAGGATATGGCAGCGGGAGCTTCCGCAAAGCCCCGGGAAGGAGCAGCTCGTTTCACCCAGGATTGGTACGGGCAGGGAAGACCTGGATATTCCAGCGGAATGAAAGCTCACCGTGGCCTCCGCGACGCCCCGGGGTGGCCGTCCCGGTCACTTAAAAATCAGAGCAGCCCGCGGCTGATTTTGGGGTTGTTCCTGAGGGATAACTGAGGAGTGGGCGGATCCCTGGGAGAGAAAGGAGGAGGGAATTGCAGCAAATTAGGCTTTCTTGGGGCCACTGCCAAAGATAAGGAAGGAATGGGATGAATCCTGGTCTCTGGATGGGATCTTGCCTTGCTGTTGGTGTCAAATGCACCAGGGGCAGGACGGAGCCATTTTTTCCTGGAGCCAAATTTGATTTCTTGCCTTCGCCCAATGTCGAAGCTTTGGTTTCCTTTTCCCAGGTGTGCCCTGGGAATGTCAAGGAACTGGAGCCCTTTCCCATGGAATTCCCTCTCCCACACTCCGTGCAGCCAGGGACAGCTCTGGGAAGAGGTTTCCAGCTCCTTCCCGGGAATTGGAGCATCTCTCCCAGGCTAAGGCGGGCAGAGGGTGTGGGTGGAACCCTCCATGGCTCCTCACGTTCCCACCACGGTGTTTTCCAACTCCTGAAGATTCCAGGGCAGGAAAAGGGTCAGCAAAGGGATACCTTCCATTATCCACCAGGATGTGAGGGCATAGCTCTTCCAGAAAGGAATGCTGATGGAAAAGATGAATTAAAATCTACAAGTCCGAGGCCCATTTTAAATGCAGGGATTTTTTTCATTCCATGGTTTTATTTAATCCCCTGTGCACGCCACGGGAGATTCCAGCTGAGCCAGACATCCCAAATCCGTGGAGACAAATGGGAAAGTGTTGAACACCAGCTCAGAGGGGAATGAACCTGCCCTAAACATCATCCCCCACATTCCCATCCCCTGGAAGAGGCAGCTGGAATGAGTAATTCCAGGGGAGGATTCACCATTCCAGAGGGAAGCACCAAGTGGGAAAATTCCACCCTGACTCCATCCCTACTCCAGCCTCACTCCATCCCCAGCCCCTGTCTGTCCATGCAGAGTCTCCAGCAGCCCTCTGGAATCACTCCCAGCCTTCCCGGATGGATGGACGGGATCCAGGCGGAGCAGAGCGCCTGGATGAACTCAGGAATGCCCGGGATCGGAGCAGGGATGCTGAAAGTCTCACCTCCATCAGGGCTGGAAGGACGGGAAGAGCTCTGGAGCATGGAAAAGCTCTTCCCTGTGCTCCCTCCACTTCCCAACAAACCCTCCAGGAATTTGTCCCATCTTTTCTTCCTAGCTGGAATCCCCTTTCCAGTTTTCCTTGAATTCCTGCTTCCCATGTCAGGAATTCCCAAACACAGGCCACGTGAAAAAATCGAACTCGTTATGAGCCTCTGATTTGTTTTTTTAATTACTCCACCCGTGATGCTCCTTTCTCTTTGGGAGTGTTCCATATCCCTTCCTGGAGCTATTCCTAAGGAAGAAGAATCCCGAAGGAAGTGCTGACGGCCACAGCAACAGCCAAGGTTGTTTAGTTTTGATTCCGTGAGCACAAAAATTGGGAATTTTTTTTTTTTTCCGGTTTTTGAAGCCCAAATCTGAAGAGTCCTTAAGTTTCACTTTGGATACTTCAGGGAAAGCTGCACAAAGGGAATTTTAGTGGATTTTTTAAATGTCTGATTGATTAGGAGAATTACATCATTTTTATCTGAACTTTGCTTTTAAAAATGTGAAGGTTTTTTTTTCTTTAATGCGTCAGATTGCTTGGAAGAAATAAATAATTTTAATCTGAATTTTGCTTTTTAAAATATTGAGGTTTTTTTTTTTAATGCCTCAGGTTGATTGGAAGAAATACATAATTTTTCTCTGAATTTTGCTTTGAAAAATATTACGGTTTTTTAAAATGTCTCAGATTGGAAGAAATAAACTTTTCTCGGGATTTTGCTTTTAGAAATATTAAGAATTTTTTTTAACGTCTCAGATCGCTTGGAAGAAATAAATAATTTTTCTCTGAATTTTGCTTTTAAAAAAATATTAAGATTTTTTTTAATGCCTCGTTGATTAGAAGAATTAAATAATTTTTATCTGAATTTTGCTATTAAAAATATTAAGGTTTTTTTAAATGCCTCAGATTGCTTGGAAGAAATAAATAATTTTAATCTGAATTTTGCTTTTCAAAATATCGAGGGGTTTTTTTTTAATTGTCTCAGATCGATTGGAAGGAATAAATAATTCTTATCTGAATTTTGCTCTTTGAAATATCAAGTTGTTTTTTTTAATGTCTCAGATTGGAAGAAATAAATTTTTATCTGAATTTTGCTATTAAAATATTAAGATTTTTTTAATGCCTCAGTTTGATTGGAAGAAATAAATAATTTTAATCTGAATTTTGCTCTTAAAAATACTCAAATTTCACCTCCCCAACAAGAAACGGATGCGCTGTGAGACCAAATCCGTAAGGAACTGGAAATCTCATGGATGTTAAAATGAAATAATTCCCATTTTTGGCAGGAACACGGATTTTTTGGCAGCCTGACGACACAACCTGGTGCTATTTCCATGATCCAGGAGGAGGGGAACTGAGGCACTGCTTGGATTCTCCTACAGGATCAGCGTCCGTGATCCCTGATCCTCCTCTGCTCCAAATATCCCTGGATAAGGCTGAAAAATGGGGAATGGAAGGTGGAGCTCCAAGGAATTGGTCCTGAAGAAGGGCATTCCTTCCCCGCGGGATCAGGATGGAGGTGAGGGGGTAGGAACAGATTTGGACATCCAGGGATTTAGGCGGGAGAAGGAAGGAGCGGAGCCAGGCCTTGGATAAGAACGTGGAGAAGGGAAAAAACAGGAGACAGGCGGGGCAAGGGGTTGGAAAATAATGGGAATAAACAGAGGGAAGACACCTGCAGAGCTGAGCAGGGAGGTGGGGAATCAGGAGAGGTGGGGACCCAAAATTCATCACATGGGTACCCAAAATGCATCACTCGGGTACCCAAAATGCATCACTGGGGTACCCAATATGCATCACTCAGGTACCCAAAATTCATCACCCGGGTACCCAAAATTCATCACTCAGGGCCACAAAATTCATCACTCGGGTACCCAAAATGCATCACTCGGGTACCCAAAATGCATCACTCAGGTACCCAAAATTCATCACTCAGATATCCAAAATTCATCACTGGGGTACCCAAAATTCATCACTCAGGTACCCAAAATACATCACTTGAGGACCCAAAATTAATCACTTGAGAACACAAAATTCATCACTCAGGTACCCAAAAAAGCATCACCTAGATACCCAAAATTCATCACTGGGGTACCCAAAATGCATCACTGGGGTACCCAAAATTCACCACTTGAGGACCCAAAACTCATCACTGGGGTACCCAAAATGCATCACTTGAGGACCCAAAATTAATCACTTGAGAACACAAAATTCATCACTCAGGTACCCAAAAAAGCATCACCTAGATACCCAAAATTCATCACTGGGGTACCCAAAATTCATCACCCGGGTACCCAAAATTCATCACCCGGGTACCCAAAATTCATCACTTGGGGACCCAAAATGCATCACTCAAGTACCCAAAATTCCTCACTGGGGTACCCAAAATGCATCATTGGGGTACCCAAAATTCATCACCCGGGTACCCAAAATTCATCACTGGGGTACCCAAAAAAGCATCACAGGGGTACCCAAAATGCATCGCTCAGGTACCCAAAATTCCTCACTCGGGTACCCAAAATTCCTCACTTGGGTACCCAAAATGCATCACTCAGGTACCTAAAATTCATCACTGGAATACCCAAAATTCCTCACATGGGTACCCAAAACGCATCACTCAGATACCCAAAAAAGCATCACGTGGGTACCCAAAATGCATCACTTGGGTACCCAAAATGCATCACTCAGGTACCCAAAATTCCTCACTTGGGTACCCAAAATGCATCACTCAGGTACCCAAAATTCCTCACTTGGGTACCCAAAATGCATCACTTGGGTACCCAGAATGCATCACTTGGGTACCCAAAAATCATCACTTGGGTACCCAAAATTTCTCACTCAGGTACCCAAAAAGCATCGCTCAGGTACCCAAATCCCATCTCGCCTCCAGCCATGGCGTCAAATCAGGGGAAGAAGCGGATCCTGGAGCTTCCCGCTGTTCCCATGGAGTTGGAGGAGCTTGGACAGGGCCTGCCTGTGCCTCTGGAATTGCCTTTTGTTTCCTCAGGAAGGAATGGGACTGATTTTCCCTCATTCCTGACAGTATCTGGCTCACCTGGGGTTTGGGCCTCAGGGATTTGGTTGGAATTAACTCCCTCCTCCCCTCCATCCCTCGGCCTCCAATGGGGATCCAGACAAATTTGAGGAGATCCCATTAAAACGCCTCCCGTCCTAAACCAACACCAAAGAGAGGCTCCAGGAGGAGCCCAAAATCTCCAAATCCAAGGTTTTGACTCCTGCCGCACCCTCGGGAGCCACCCCCGGGGTGGGATTTGCCTCATCCCTGGGGATCCCTCGGCTCGGCTCCATCCCTTTTCCACCCATCCCTGTTCCCACCTGCTGCGCTCCAGGTTTGCTCCGTGTCTCTCCTCATCTGGTGCTCCAACAAACACTTCAAAGGCAGAGCTTTTTTAATTCCCAAAGTCAGGGATAACCCCCGACCTCCCCACGGGGGGAACAGTAATTGTTGACAGGGCCGGAAAAAAACGTTTTCCCTGTGGATGTAAACAGCTGGGAAGGAGCTCGTGGAGCCAGATGTGCTGGGAAGTGTTGAGGCGTGGAGACAACAGATGAAAATTCCATCACACATTTTTATTAATCAGGAAAAGGGGGGTGGGTGGTGAATTTTTAATTTTTTTTTTCCCTTCTCCTGGTCAGTGCCAAGCTGGAAAACAGACGTCAGCAACATTCCTTTTTTTTTTTATTTTTCAAATTTTTTTCCCACCTTTCTTCCCATCGCTCTGCCCACTCTCCAATTTTTATTGGAATTTAAAGTCAATTAGAGATTGTCTCGGGAATGCTCTGTTTGAAATCATCTCCTTTGCCCAAGTTTTTGTGTTTTCCATCTCCTTTCTCCAAGCTGAGCATTCCTTGTGTTTTAAAGGAGTTACACACCCCCTTCCTGGACTCATTGAGAATTCCCCAAGGGAATGGATCCCAAGATGTCCCCAGGGAAATGGATCCCAAGATGTTCCCCAAGGAAATGGATCCCAAGATGTTCCCAAGGAAATGAATCTCCTGTACTTGACCCTCAGGGACTTCACTCTGGGATGCAATAACAGAATTCCAAAAAAATCAGTGGGAATGCGAGATGGATTCAGTCCTGCTGTGTCTTCCGGGTGGGTTTCAGATTGTGAGCTCAAGTTCCTTGGGAATTCTGAACCTGTAGGATCCCTGTGCCATGCAGTAAAATGTGGGAAATGTGGCCGGACAGAAGAGATTTTTATTTTCCTGCCCTCTGGGAATTCCTCCTGACTTAATATCTTGGAAACCCTTGGAGCGGGAGAGCTTTGGAGGCCAAGCCTAAAGGGATGATCCCTCAGGCTCCATGTCCTGTGGGCCAAAATATTGGGAAAAACCAGGTAAAAATAAACTTTGGTATCCTTTGGAAGTTGCTGTGTCCAAACACTGTCGTGTCCTCAGGGAACGTGGAATTCTGCTCCCTCCAACACTTCCAGGTGCCACATTCCCATTTGGAGAAGGACTCTACCAAGCAGCTGAGGAATGTTCAATTCCCAAGATCACCCGGGAAGCTCTCCTGGGGTCCTTCTTTCCTTGCTGCTGGAATAAGAACAGATGGGGGCTTCCAAGGTTTTGACCATGGATAAGGATACACGTGGGATAACGGGTGGGTATTGATTCCCACGTGGTGGGAATTGTGTTATCTTTGCAGTGGGTTGGGAATTTCCCGTGGATTCCGGGTGTGGATTCCTTCCATGCCTTCTCCTCCCTGTGCCAGCCTCGTTAGGACTGACACAGGAGCTGGAACATCCTTTAGCTTGGATTATCCCAAGTTTTTCTAAGGCTCTTTCCTTTTTTCCAGCACAAACTCTTCCCGTCAGGTCAAGGGCTTAAGGCCAGGTTTGCCTCCAATTCTTCTGGAGTCAGAGAGCTCTGAAATTCCTCTGGATCCACACATTTAGGGAGAGAATTCCCAGTGAACTCCTCTCTCTGTCAGGCCTTGGATTGGAGCTGCACCACTCCCAAATTAAAAATGTTCTCCATGTTTTTTTTGGAAAAAAACAACTCCCCAGCTGAGGACTATTCCATGAAAATCAAATTCTGTAATTGCGTGAATTGAATTATTTTGTCCAAGTCCTCAGGAAGCTGAAATAATTATACAAGGAATTATTATATAAATCTATTTAAAAATAGACCTTTCCCATAAAACAGGAAGAAAAAAGATAGGGAAACGCATTCTATGTTTGATATTCCCAACATCATCTTTAATTAACCTTTTTTTCCCGCAATATCCAGTCCAGAAGAGAAAACTCATCCCAAATTTGTCTTTTTCCCACGTATCTGCCCCGCTACCGTGACCTTTTATTCCAACTCCCCCAGGCCTGCTGGGAAAATCCTTGGAAAATCAATGAATGCTCTGGAGAGGCTGGAGAGAGGCTGCTCCAAAGCCTGAACTTTGGAGCTGGCATTAACCAAATTCCTGCTGGAGCAGCATCCAGAGAAATCAGGGAGGGTGATTTTTATCTCCTGCAGGAATACATCCCTTTGGAATGATAAAGTTCAGCATTCCAAGGCCATGGATCCAAAAAACAGTTAAACATTTTATGGCATTGGAATCCCTGGGTCTGATTCCAGAGGATTTTCTGCTCTGATTTCCTGCAATCACACAGACAGGGTTTAATCCAGGATATCCAGATTTTCCAATGGATTTTCTACTCTACTCCCCTGCAACCTCACAGTGGCAGACTTTAATCCAGGATCCCCAGATTTTCCAAAGGATTTTCTACTCTACTCTCCTACAACCTCACAGTGGCAAATTTTAATCCAGGATCCCCAGATTTTCCAGAGGGTTTTCTGCTCTGTTCTCCTGCATTCACACAGGGTTTAATCCAGGATATCCAGATTTTCCAATGGATTTTCTGCTCTGCTCTCCTGCAATCACACAGACAGAGTTTAATCCAGGATGTCCAGATTTTCCAGAGGGTTTTCTGCTCTGCTCTCCTGCCATCACACAGAGAGTGGATGGATTTAATCCAGGATATCCTGATTTTCCAGAGGGTTTTCTGCTCTGCTCTCCTGCCATCACACAGAGAGTGGCAGGGTTTAATCCAGAATATCCAGGTTATCCAATGGATTTCCTGCTCTGTTCTCCTGCAATCACACAGAGTTTAATCCAGGCTATCCAGATTTTCCAAAGGGATTTCTGCTCTGATTTCCTGCAACCAGACAGACAGACTTTAATCCAGAATATCCAGATTTTCCAGAGGGATTTCTCCTCTGATTTCCTGCCATCACACAGAGTTTTATCCGGGATGTCCAGATTTTCCAGAGGGTTTCCTGCTCTGATTTCCTGCCATCACAGACAGTGGCAGAATTAAATCCAAGATATCCAGTGCTGACAGATCCCAACACTACAATTCCTTACACCCTCCCAAAAATCACACAATTTAGAACAAAAGACATAAAATACTTAAAAAAAAATAGTGAAGAGGGAAATCTGATTCCGGGTAAATACAAGAGATTCCTCTGCATCAGTTGGAGCAACCATCCTGGAATTTTAATTACCTGTGGATTTAATGGATTTAGCTCAGGTTTTCTTAGACTTGGACAGGGTTTGGAGCAACCTGGGATAGTGGGAGGTGGCCCTGCTTGGAAAAAAATGAGCTTTAAGGTCCTTTCCAACCCAAACCATTCCGGGATCGGAGATTTTTCTTCATTCCAATTTTTTATTTAAATCCAGAGATTTGAGTGATTTGGAAAAAAAAAAAAAAAAAACAAACAGGATTTTTCCCTTCAGATTTTGGCAAAGCCGGACTGCACAAATTTTTACGGAAGGCACAAGAGGACCGTCCAAAGCCTTAGGTGGCCGCATTTCCAGGGAAAATGGAGTGATTCCCTGTCTTTTACTTCCACGCCGAGCCTGACAAATCAACCTGGACAAAGGTTCCCATTAATTGAATTTAATTTAATCCAAGTTCAAGCCACAGAGGGCTCCTGAAATTTCTCTCTGGCACAAATCCCAGCTGAAGCAGGCATTCCTGGGGGAATCCTAATTCCTGCAGCATCCATTCTACACTTTTAGGGAATGTTTTCCCTTCGGCTTTTCCTTCGGCACCATAAAACCGGAGCTGGAGCAACCGAGGCCTTGTAAAGGTGGATTTGTGACTTAGCCCCACACCAGGCCAAAATATTTGTGTGAAGGATGCCAGGACAGGATCCCAGCGGGAAGAAATGAAGGGAATTTGTGCCTGTGGAGAACTGGGAAGGAGGGGAACGTTATTGTTTTTAGTCGATTTATTATTTTCATGTGGGGAAATGATGGCTTTTAAATGGTGATGAGCAATTATCTGCAGGAATAAAGCTGAGGATTGGCAGGATAATTAAAAACTCTGGGGCTGTATCAATAGGAAAAATAATAAAAATCTGCTCCCACACCAGATTGAGTGCTTTAATCGGGAATTTAAACATGGAATTCCCCAAAATCCTTCATTTTTCTTCCTAGAGGAGAGGTCGGACAAGGCTTGGAGCACCCTGGGATAGTGGGAGGTGTCCCTGCCCATGGCAGGGGGTGGGATGGGATGGGCTTTAAGGTCCCTTCCCAGCCAATTCTACAATTCCCAATTCTTTTCCCATCCTTGGAAGCTGCTGCTCTCCCTCCACTTTTCCTCTCTTATTTCCAGGCCCCTTCCCGTCCTTCCACCCCCACCTGGCAGGATCTGAACACCTGAGCAAGGGACTTTTCTTTTTTTCCCCCCCAAAAAAAGTGAACATTCCTCTTTTGGAGACCCTCCAACGGCTCTCAGAGCTGCTCCAGGCTGGCCAGGGAGCAGGAATGGGGCATTCCAGCACCTGGAATATCTGATTTCGTGCTGCCGGAGCAGGAGAGGACCTTGGGAGAGCCTGCAGCTCCTTCTGCTGGGCAAACAGCACCACCTGTGCCTCTCCCCTCCTTCTCCTGCACAAAAACAAACATAGTATCACTGCGGGCGAGACCGATTGCTCAAAAACACGGAATTTAGTCCCAATCTTTCATCCTCAGACTATTGAAAAATGCGACACAACTTGAAACGCCCGGCCCAGGGCAGAGCAGGTGTTTAACAGCTGTACCTGGCAAAAAGAAAAAGGGAGGAGATTCAGATCATGACCAGCTCACAGGATAAGGGAATTCTTCTTTTTCAGGTGCTGGAAGCTCCGTGCATCCCTGATTCATCCCAGAGAATCCCTTTTATCCAAGGTTTTCCACGCTGATGTTGCACTGGCATCATTTTTAATTCCAGCTGTCCCACTGTGCTAAGCCAGGCTTAGCTGTGCTAAGACGCATCGTCCCCAAACTTGCCTGAAAGATGAGGAGGGGGAGGAAAACAATTCCAGAGGGGCTGAACCCGGCTCCTCCCGGTTTTCCACCCTGAGGAAATCCCGTGCCACTGCCAGGTTCATTCCAGCCAGGATTAAGACCACCAAAAGCTCAGCTTAACCCCAAAAGTAGGAGTGCACATAATTCCTGCTCTCCCTGAGCTAGTGCAACTGAGCTTTAGACCAGGCTTAACAGGCCGGATTTTGTCGGCGGGGTCAGATCCCATTCCCGCAAAAATTAACGGTGAGCTACGGATTTATTTCTGCGTGGCCCTGAAGAAATGTTAAGAAAATGGGGTTTTCTCTGGATATCCCTCCCATTTTTTAATTTATGTTTTTTGCCCTCCATGGGGTCTGAAGGGCAGGGTTTGTGTCCCGCTTTGTGTCCCGGGATTCGACGCCTGCAGCTGGTGGCTGCGGACACCAGGCCAGCCCAGGGCTGCCCCGGCTCCTGCCGGATTGCTGGGGAGCCAAAGCTTTGCGGCTGCCAGAGCTGATCCTGGACATCCAGAGGGTTTTCCTCCCTGCTTCCTGGCCCTCACAGAGCCATGAAAACGCGTGGAAGGTGGAGTTCGCTTGAGATCCCATGGATTCAGCAGCGGCAGAACTCAGTAATTCCCTTCCAGGGCCTGAAGGGGCTCCGGGAGAGCTGGAGAGGGACTGGGACAAGGGGTGGAGGCACAGGACACAGGGAATGGCTTCCCACTGCCGGAGAGCAGGGATAGATGGGATGTTGGGAAGGGATTGTTCCCTGGGAGGGTGGTGAGGGGCTGGGATGGAATTCCCAGAGAAGCTGTGGCTGCCCTTGGATCCCTGGGAGTGTCCAAGGCCAGGTTGGACGGGGCTTGGAGCAATCTGGGATCATGGAAAGAGTTCCTGCCCATGGCAGGGAACTGGACTGAAATGATCTCGAAGGTCCTTTCCAAGCCAAACCAATCCATGATTCCACGATTCCACAAGCAGGCTCCCTTGCCTTTTACCTCCACTTCCCAAAATCCTTCCTCTGGAGATGATACTCATCCTCTTCCCAGGAGAGAGAAGGAAATGTCGGGATGGACAGAGGGAGGGAAGTGGAGAGAGCGGGACAAAGGAAAATTTTCATGGATGGATCTGTAACGATGGAACTCGACCTCTCCGGGAGAGCCAGGAGCCGCTGTGGGCACAGCCACCCTCTGACTTCCAGAATCCTGGAATCCTAGAACAGTCTGGACCTTAGAGCTCATCCATTCCCACCTCCTGCCACGGACAGGGACACTTTCCACTATCCCAGGTTGCTCCCAAATGTGCTTCCCAAACGGCTGGTAAATGTCAAAGCACTGCGAGGCCTCACAGGACATGGAAAAGGAAAGGGACAGGATACTGAATTCTTGGAAAAGCAGCCAAAAACATTCCCTGACCTGGAAGCCGCAGACGAGCCGTTTCCAAAGGATTTGAAGGAGAGATCTGGTGACGTGCCATGGATACCGCGACACAAATCCTTCCGTGGGCCACTTCCATGAAAAATGCCTCTGGATGGATCCCAGCAAACCCTCGAGGTGGGAGGGGAAGGGAGAGCGAGTTACGCGAAAACAAAGGATTCAACGATGGCAGGAAACGCCTCGGAGAGAACTCCTGGGAGCTTGGATATCTTCTCACCTCGGAGGATCCATTTCCCTGGCCCACGCACATTCCCTGAGTTCCCTGAGCCAGCTTTGTCCTGGCCACACCTCGGGACAAGGATCCAGCGGGTGCCGACACCAATGATTTCCCAAAAAAAAGCTCAGGCCTGCCTCCTGTCTCTCCTCAGATGATTCATTCCATGTGAATGCAGGTCGGAAGCCCTTCCCAAAAGGAGGTGAGGCGGGAAGCTGCTGGTGCGGATGAATTCCAGGATTTTCAGCCACTCATCAACCAAGGAGCCAAACGTCTTCCCTCGCTCCAGTGTTCGGGTCTTCAGGCCCATCCGGAATTTTGGCAGAACACAAGGAAAATACTGGAATTCACAGCAGAGTCAAACCTGACTCCTCAGTGGGAGAACTTCTGGGATTCGTTGAACAACTCCAAGGATCGGGATGTGAGAGTGGGAGGGAGAGGGCACCTTCCAAACCCCACACCCCCGGGGCTCTGCTCACGTCAGCGCTGCAACCCCAAAACACCCGGAATGCTGGGGCCTGATCAGCCTCCAAACATGGAATCATGGAATAGTTTGGGCTGGAAGGAGCCTTGAGAGGCCCAATCCACCTGCAAAGAGCTGTGAGAAGCAAGTGCTGCTTCCCTCCTTCTCCTGAGGGTGAATCCTACAGCCCAAGGGTGGAGGAATGGGAATGGGAATTCCTTCCAAACTGTTCTGTTGTTCCTCCTTGGAGAGCCTGGTGTTTCCCAGAAGGATCCAGGCACTTCTCAGGGATGGTGCCAGCACTGGCATTGAAAAGCTCCACGAAAATCCAGCTTGGAGAGGGCTTGGAGCACCCTGGGACAGCGGAAGGTCCCTGCCCACGGCAAGGGGTGGAACTGACTGATCTTTGAGGTCCCTCCCAACCCAAACCATTCCAGAATTCCATCAGCTGCGCCCCCGACTCTTTCAGACCTCTGGGAAGTGCAAAGCACCCCCAGCTCCGGCTGCTGGAAAAGGGATTCAGGGTCGGGATAATTAAAGTGTTAGAAGACAGCAGCTTTCCCACCTGTCCTGACCCTTCCCTGCCAGCCCACGGCACCTCCAGGAATGCTGTCCAGACGTCTCCTCCTTGCCCAGGAATAACAAACAGCTCCGGGAAGGCCTCTCCTCCGGCCCTCGGAGGGTAATTCCTCATGGGAGGGGGGGATTCCCCGCCTGACTCATTTCCTGCTTTGCCCGGATGGAAAAGAGGCACCTGGCGACCGGAAAGCGCCGAAAGTTGGATCTTTGGGGTTTTTGGGAGGTTGTGGGGATGGTTGCTGGGTTCCCTGGATCACCAGACCCCTCCACTTGCCAGGGAAAACAGCGCTGGCTCTGCTGGCAAGCGGGAGCTGGGATGTTTGTAGCTCTTCCCAGGCTCCTGGTTGTGTCCCAACCTCTGCTTCCTGGGAATTGGATACCCAAGATCCATCTTCCAGACACACCACGGGGTGGGATGGCACTCGGGACCCCCCTCCCCAGCACAGAGGGAGGAGAGGATTGGGAAAAGCACCATCCAGAGGTGAATAACCCTTTCTTTCCAGATCTGGGATACTCATCCCCAGCCCTGGAGGCGAACTTCCCAGAGGAGAAGAGAGGCGCTCCAAGGGTGATTCCCAAATTAAGGATCAGCTTGAGGAATATTTGGTGGTGGATAAGAGGATGAGGGCGGCATCACCCTCAGGAAAAGAGGGAGGACGTTGCTTTTCCTTTCCTTCTCTGGTGACAATCACGTCATCCCCGTCCCTTCCCAGACACATCCCAGGAGGAACAACCTCCAGGAAAAAAATGTCCCCAGATAATTTCCTCTGCTTTTCCAGCTCTTCTGGAAACACCCCCGGCGGATCCAGCTTGGACACCCCTCTGAGGAACCAGGAAAAAGGCGGAATTATCCAGGATGGCTGTTCTTGAAAGGCTGTCCCACCATGTGACTCCCAGCAAAAGCCTTCCCGAACAGGCAGAGGCTGTTAGTGCCAGCTAATTAGCAGCCAGTTAATGACCGGGCCCTGGAGCCCCTGGCTGCAAGTTAATTAATAAGAACAAAGGAAATGAAATCTACTGAACGGAAAAGTTATCGGGAATGGGAGCACAGGACAATTCCAGGAATAAACTTAATAGGCTTAGGGGTATTTAGGTGGAACTAAAGCAGAGCAGGGCTTCACAGGCTGCCGCTTAATTTATTCCATCCTCTGGACTGAAGGGAGGGAAAAGAGGGAAAGCCATGGAGAGGAAGGAAAGCAAACATTAAAATGTCTTCAAAGGCAGGATCAATATTCCAGGCAGCCTGAAAGATTTGCTCCCAAGCAGGGAGAAGTGGAGCAGGGTTGGAAGGGAGTGTATTTCCCATCCCAAAACAGGGAAAAGTGGTGTAGGACTGGAAGGGAGGTGGTTTTCCCATCACAAAACATGGAAAAGTGGAGCAGGGTTGGAAGGGAGGTGGTTTTCCCATCCCAAAACAGGGAAAAGTGGAGCAGGATTGGAATGGAGGGGGATTTCCTGCCCCCAAACAGGGAAAAGGGAAGCAGGGTTGGAAGGGAATTGGATTTTCTGCCCCCAAACAGGGAAAAGTGGAGCAGGA
>WBMZ01012819.1:0-87033 GCA_013400975.1 Atrichornis clamosus | reverse complement strand
CTCCGCCGGCCATGGCGGCTGCGGGGCCGCCGAGGGGCCGCTGCCGCCCGCAGGACGGGGCCGCGCCGAGGGCACCGCGCTCTGCCCTCGCTCCGGTTGGCTTTATTTTATCCGGTTGTCTTGTTCTGTCCCCGGTGCTCCCCCAGCGCCCGCACCCCGCTCCCGGCCTCCCCGGGGGTTTTATGGTGCTCCCGCCCCGGCGGCGCTGGCAGTGCTCCCGCGGCTCTCCCGGCCCCGCGGGTCGGGCAGCGGGAGCCCAGGACCGGTCCCGTGTGCCCCGCACCGCCCGGTCACCGTGCGGGGCGCGGAGCATCCCCACTCCCCCGCGGTTGCGTAACGCGACCGTCCCACGCGTGGCCGAGGGGACCGAACCCCCGCTACGTTCTGCAGGTCAAAGTCTTTTCGCGGACTTTTCGCTTAAAAACAACCCCCCACCCCTGACCGCGTATTTTTCCCGCAAATTTTGGTCTCCTGAGTTGCGGTCACTTCCTGGTCGTGTTTTTCTGCACGGCTTCCCCCGTGGTTCATACATCGATCAGCCCTTCAGAGGGAGGGGTTGTGAACTCGGTAAACGTAAAGAGTGATCCGAAAAGAGCTTTAATCGTTATTAGGTATTGTGATAGTACTTGAATAACGCGTTCACGTGGGGAGGGCGTAAGAACCTAAGGAAAGGTTAAAAGTACAATTACAGTGGAAGTGATTTCTTCTCGGAATTACTTCCTCCAAGGCCTTACTCGAAACAATAAGCGTAGCTTTTAATTTCTTCAGTAAACCGAGGTTATTGACTTGCGCCACGCGGCTTCCAGTTGGAAAAATCTCCTTGGATCGGTCGGAGAAGTGGGTCTAGGGCTTGTCCTGCGAGGTGCTTCGTACAACGCCCAGCAGCCGCGTATGCCTCTGCTCTGTTTTTAAATAACCGGCTTGGATGGGGCTGTAAAGCTCAGCCCCAGCAGCCCGGAGCGTGTGGCGGGCTGTAAAACCCGCCTGCGAGGCTGTGTAAGTACTCCAGGGGTTGGCCCTGCCCTGCTGGGCGCTGTCCTGGCCGTGCCACAGCGCTCGGCATCCAGTTTTGGTGGCTGGAGATATCCAGGGGAGCTGTGGAACTGGCGAACGTGCGGCGCAGGCTCCAACCGAGAGTCTTAATGAGTGTTTGCGTAGTGCTTCATGTTTTCTCGGATGAAAGGTTTTACATAATTGGCCATTATAATTGTCTGTCACCCCTAGAGAAGAGCCAAAAAAAACCCTAAAAAACAAGCGTGGAGGTAGCTAGTTGTCTTAAAAGTCCAAAGTCTAAAGCTGTAAATGTCTGTAGGTTGTGAATGTTGTTACTGCTCAATGTGGAGGCAGCAAAATGACTGACTAAAGAAAAAAATTAATCTAATTCTGTCCTGCTTTTGAGCCATTTGATCAGCATCATCCAGACAAACGACATCCTGCTTACGTTTGAGCTGCTCGTTCTTTAGTGCCCAGAAGAATTCCTAGTGTGAACTCTGGTTCCACTGGTGTTAATGTTGGTTTGGTTCCCCCCCCCCCCCCCCCCGCCTTGAAATCTTAACTGGAAGCCTTTTACAGTGTTTTGATTCCTTTTTAATAAATGGCTAATCCCTTGCTGCAGGGGATGGGAGTGTTTTGAACGCAGCATTTTTGGGTCCTGAGGGGAGGGGGAAGGGAGTGCCTTGTGTTGCTTTCCAGCAGCCACCCGCCTTCCTCAAGCCTGAGTGAAAGGGCCTTATTGACTGATTTTGAAGGTAACCTGCCCAATTCTCCTCTTACACGCTAAAACCCATAAATTTTCTGTAGCACAGAACCTTTGAGGGGAAGAAATGGAATGTCAAGGAGCCTGGGCTTCATCACGATCAGCCTGGTAACAAAGGCACTGTCTGTTAATTGCATGGTGCTTATCAAAATCTCCCCTCCTAATGACAGAGTAACAATTTAATAGGTGTGAAAAGTTGTGGGATTTGATTTAATACCACTGTCTTAAAATCATGCTGCATGCTCAGTATGACTAAGTTGTCTCTTTCATATTTAATTGGAGAATGAGCAGAGGCTGAGGAGAAAGCTGGGGATGTTTCACTTGCACTAAATGCTCTTTAAAATCTTTTCTCCATTTAGAGAAGGACTGTGAAGAATTGCAAGTGGCTTGTTAAGTGCTAAGCTGCAGCTGAGTGACTTACAGGTTATAAAACATCTTTCTGTGTCTCTTAAATTTGGAAGCTCATCTTGAAGTGCGCTGTGGGTGTTTATGGCTGCCTTCACAGAGACTGGTCTGTAGTTCCCGTGTCAGGAATGGCTGTGGTTTTGGGTATGGAGGTGCCAACTTAGGTTTCTGGTGATGTGAAGTTGAATTATTGTGTACTGGATGCACGATACTACCTAGGCAGTAACAGTCCCTGAGGTTCCAGGTGTCAGCACCTTCATCCCAATGTGTTATTTTTGCTTCTTGGTGCCCTGTAGCATAACCAAACCAGCATTTTGATCCAGTCCTCCCAGAGAGGTGGTTGTATTCCCAGCAGATATGGCATCTTTTAATATTCCTGTTGCAGGTTTGATACCAGGTTTCAGAGAAGAGAGCAGCTTTTCTTGGACCTGATAGTTGAGCCTGTAAGGAAAACACAGGACTGATCCTAAGCCTATCATGAAAGATCATATAGCTTGGGAATCATCTCTCTTGTCCTTGCCTGCTGGGATTTTTGGCTCTTGTGGATTACTCGGTCATCGGATTTATCACTGGATGTTCCTATCCATACATTTAAGCTTTTGAAGGAAATACTGGTTTAGTGAAAGTTGTTGGTCAGAGATCCTCTTCCCATCTCTGTAAGCTCTGCAGGAAGGAGGGCACAGGAATGCTGCTTTGGTATGTGTGGCTGCTCCATTTTTATTTGTACCATATTTTACTGGCTCTGTTTTCTAAGCTATTTTGATTCTATTAACTTATTAAACTTAGAATCTATTAAAGTCAGTGTGACAGTCTTTCCTTAATGTATGAATATTGTCCTTTTTTTAAAATGTCCTCTTTTCACCCCTAAAATATGAAACAGAATAATTGTCCATAGCTCAGATTCTGCCTGTAATTGTGGGATTTGTATTTGGAATTCTTATTGTAGTTGTGGAATTAGTGGTTATTGCCCAAATAACTTCTTTTTTTGTCTTTGTTGTGGAAGGGAATGTCTGCTGTATCACTTGCTAATCCTGCTGTTGCAGTTTTATGCCTAGAGCATAACTGGAGCTGTATTTACCACTGCAGGCATGGTGGTTGGTTTATTTAACTATTTTGGGTGTCAAACACACAGGAAGTACAGGAGGACTGGCTGGTGCAGGTACAGGATGGGCATCAGTGGTACCATGACCTGGCTGTCCAAATTTGGGTGTCTGCAGCGTCACTGCAATGGGTGTCAGAGAGAGATGGATTAAATATAGCTCAGGTGTGCCTGGACACGTTGCAGCTGCTCCTCCTGTTGCAGTACAGGGCTAATGGGAATGTTTACATAGATCACCTTCCTACACATTGGAGCTTCAGCCACCTCTTTGGTAGCAGGTTGCTGCTGGGCAGCCACATGACTGCTTAAAGCTGTTTGGAGAGTAGAAATATACTACAGAGGGACGCATAAATGGCTGTTAACAAAGTGTTAGCTTTAAAAAAAAAAAAACAACATAGAAATGGCTGACAGGTATCTTGGGGTGCAGAGAATAGTGCATTTTTTTTTTATGTGATTAAAAAAATCCTGCTTTAGAAGCTGCTCTGTGCAGTTCACAGTGAAGTGATGGCATTTGGGTAGCAGGGAGGCAGAATTCCTGCCAGTTAAAACCTTGCTGTCCTAATGTGCCATTCCGTGCAGTGCTTGGAAGCTGATATACAGTCTTCTTCTGCCTTGCAGAAAAACAACCAGTGATTAAAAATTCAGCAGATGCTGTGGTTCACTTAACTACTTGTTCTTGCATCATTCAGGTCATATCACACAATTAATGTTGCTAATGTTCAATCTAGATTTTTTTTTTTTTGTTCTAAGAATGGAAATTATCTGAACTACCATGGGATTTACAGAACTGTTTTGGCAGGAATTGGGCTATGCAAAAGAAGTTATTCAGGATTGTTTTTGCCCTTCCTCTAACTTGGAGAATCTTCTTTAGATTTCAGAAATATTATTTGTTTGTGCCAGACAGGGCTGTAATTTCTGCTGCTTTTCTGACTTTAAAAATCAAAGTGTTTTCTTTTGATTGCTTTGAGATAAATGAGACTCCCTAGATGAGAAGGAAGAGGGGGAGAGCACAATAGGTGTAAGTGCTTGCTTTCTTACTTAAACTCAGTGTTTCATTTGGCCACAGAAGTATTTTTGTAAGAGAATTCTCATTTTGTTGCGGGCAGGGTTTCTGCTGCTTTCAGTACATCTACTTTTAACTTGCACAATTTTGGTTAATAGTATTCCATCCAGTGTGTCACTTAGTTGACTTTTAAATTAGAGTTAAACTTCACCTTCCCCTCCCTACGTTCCTTTAATTATGTAAGTTTTGGGTTCTTTTTGTATCATGCACAGATTCTGGAAATGTTTTCTGGGCTACCTGAAAGTGATATTCGTGTAGCAAGACTTGTAACTTGTTTTCACTTCTTTCACTGGTTTTCTGCATGGAAGCTGGTGTTTAGGAAGAAACTTATCCCCTCTCTTAGTGATCAGTGCAGTAGCTGTGGTTTTGGTTGCCCTCCCTGCACCTTCTCAAGCCTCTCCTGCTGATGCTGCAGTGGGAGATGCTCCTGGGTGGTGCCCCCTAAACTGGATGGATGTGTTGATATGAGCCTTCATGGACTGGACTGTTCTAAGAAAGGTAAAAGGCAGAGAAAAGCTGCTGGGTCTTTCAGTGTCTTTGTGAGGAACTTGGTGTGCTGGGGCAGCTCTGGGCTCGAGAGCTGAAGAGAAACTAAATTCAGAATATGGAACACAGGTGGAGTATTTTGGTCAAGGGCACACACGAGGTTCAGCCCTCGCTGGAGAACTGCAGGGCTGAGGGGAAGGTTGTGTCTTAAGTGTGAAGTAAGTGGCAAATCAGTGATAGGAATGGAAAAGGTGAATTTGTATCACAGTAGATGATGGCTATGCCTGTGAACCAGGTTTTGGAGAAGTAATGGGCAAAGCCAGGATACTTTGTTTACACATGTTGTTTCGACTTGCAGTTTGGATGGCTTTTTGTGATCTGTCAATTAGCACATCAAGAGGATGTATTTTTAGTGGAGGCAGACATTTTTCTTTGGAAAAACCTGTTTGGACTATTAACTCTAAATGTACTTTGAGAGAACTTGTCTCAACTAAGTTGTCATCAATCAGTTTGAAAAATGAAGTCTTAAATATGTAAACCTTCCCCCAGTCTCTTCAGTGTCCTGTTCAGAATGATGGAAAAGAAGGATTCATGCTGGCTTTTGCATATTCCTGCTTCCATGAATGCATGTATCCAATATGCTGTACTTGCAGAATTGATATTCAGGATAATATGTTTAATCTTCAATTGCAAAAAAATAACTTCACACATAGCTAATTCCATCTGCTGGAGAAATAAGAGCGAGGCTGACTTCATCACTTATTTGGGACCTGCTTTTGCTGTGCTAATTACTATGTATGAACTTTGGAAATTTGCATAATTTTTTGGCAAATGTAAGCGGCAGCCATTTAATTTAGATTTTTATTAACTTTAAACATCCCTAGCAACTCCTAGGTTCCAAAACTCCTTCTGGTTCGTTTTGTGGTTTTGGTGTTGTACAGGGTTTGATTTAGAAGGCTTCAGTAGCTTCTTTTTTTTCCTCCCTGCAATGACTTTATATAAGTAACAGCAGCTTGCTGCCATTTCCAGTAAGTTTCAACCTCCAATGTAATGCAGAATTCCTTCTGTCATTCAAATAAAAAAGTGTTAAATTCTTGTAAAAAAAATTCCAACAAAGTAAAATTAGAAGGTAGGTTTTGGTTGCTCTTCTGCAGTGTGAGAAGAGCACTTGAAATATTTTAAGAGTAGATGTGTTTCCAGAAGTAACCTTGGGGAAACTGGGGCATGTCAAGTCTGGTCCTAATTCTGGTAAAAGCTGGTCTTATGATGTGAGTTTTTAAGCTCCAAAGAGTTTGTATGTAAATTCATCATTGCAGATAGCTATGAAATGTTCTTTATAACGAAAAGGCTGTGTTTGGACACATTTTCAGCTTCCCAAGGTGTCTAGCCATGCCTTTTCCACTTGGTTTGCTTTTGTTTTTGTGACTTCCACCTTTCACTGATTTTGCTGGTTGGCAGTCAGTGGAGGTGTATAATCTGTAAAATATTGAAGCAGTTGGAATTTTATAGTAAAAGATACTGTCTGCTCTATTGGAATGCTGTCGTTTGCAGTCAGCTGTTATGTGCTGATTTTCTTTTGGATGCAATAGACTGGATTAATTTTAAAATTTGAACTATTTGTGCCCACTTTCTGTCTCAGTACCATCAGAAACCTCCTATGTTGCTCCATGCAGTTGCACTCCCGAGTCTTTGTCCCTCTTTCCTCATCCCTCTTACTCCATTGACCACTTAAAAATGCAGTTTCTTCCTTGGGATGAACGGGGTTATATTGCTAGACTCTTTAATTCCTCTCTAATTGGCAGAAAGCCAAGCATAAAATCTTCTTCATAAGTCACCCTAGAGGTTTCTTTGTGCTATTATTTTCTTTGCGTGCTAACATCATTGAAAATACTTAATTTTTTTTTTTCCTACCCCCAAGTCTAGACCAGGCATAATTATGTTCGTTGTATGTGTAGGCTTGGGTGTTGCCACTCTGCAGCCCAGCAAGCAATTTGAAGTCCTTGGGCAGTTTAAGACCAAAATTTCTTTGTAGCATCAAAGGCAACACTATCCCTCTGCATCTAGGTAGGTGAGGTAATTTTCTGCTGTATCTGAACTTCAAAGACAAGCTCATGGCTTGTGCCTGTGGTCTGGCTTTCTGCAGTGTGTCATACTGGAGGCTATATTTTAAAAAGAAATTCGGACCCTGGGTTCAAGCAGGACTTGTGCATCAGTGATAGTGGCTAATGTTGAACTGTGGTTTATGTTCACTGATTCATGTGCTTCCAGTGCATCCCAATTCTCTTTTGATTTATAAAGCTCTTCACTGAGGTCTTTGTTCTGAACTTTACCTTTATTGCAAAGTGTAAAAACCCTTTCTGTCATGAAGCTTTGCTCTTGTGTTGGGCCTCTTAATGTTTTTATGTCTTCAGAGCTTCTGTGCTTCCTCCCACCCTGACTCCTGAGGCTGAGACGAGCTCCTGTAAACATAATGCAAAGGTGCCCCTTTTTCTCCTCCTGAAAGGCTGCTCTTGCTTTACCATCTTGTTTACTGTGATTTTTCTCATTCAGTTCCCTTCCTGACCTCCTGCACATGTCCCAGTGCTGGGGAGAGGAGGATCCACTGCTGGGCAATGAGGGCATGCAAGGCATGGTAGCTTGAGATGTCAGGGACTTTGCAAAGGAATTCTAAAAAAAAAAAACCCTTAAGGAAATCATGTTCCTTGGAAATGGGTTTGTACACCTCAGTTTAACCATCAGGGCACCAGGACTTGCCAGCAGGTGTGGGACAGACTGTTAGTTCCTTGCCTTTTATCACTTAATTTCTTCTCTAAAGAAGGATGACACTCTACCATTTTTTTTTTTTTAATGAGGTAACTTTATCTTGTTAAACAGATGAATGAAGTGATGCAAAGAGTGCTTGTTTATGCGGCTGAAATCTGTGTGAATCCGCTGCTGCTTCTGAAACTGGGGCTGTGGGAGGATTACTGATAGCAATGAATCCATCTCCCATGGTGTTAAGAAAAAAAAAAATCCCTGTATTTCTCCTAAAATGCTTATGGATTTTTTTAGATGCAGTAGAGCTGCAGATGTAGTCATATTAAAATATAAAATAACTTGCTTTGGATTGGTCTCGCAGCAGAAGGAGTTGGACACATGACTTTTGGTACAAGTTACTGGGAATTCTCTTTTAATGCAGCTTTCCAGCCTGTGCTGTGAATGGGAGCCCAGAGCAGTCTGAGTCATGCTTCCTCCATGGATAGGGCATGGGATGCCACCAGCAGTGGACCAAACCAGTTTTCCTAATGATTGCTTTGTTCAGCTTTAGCTACTTATGGGGTTGTTAAAATGGTGTCAGCTGATGTGTCAGCTGGAGGCCATGGGGTAAATTGTAGGATAAAGAGTTGTAGTTTGCATACCTTTGTAGCAAATGTCTCTGCAGCATTTTGCACACTTTTCTTGCCTTACAAGGGGGTTTTTTTAACCTTTTTTTCTCTTTTGGATCAGTAGCTGTATCCAGTGAGGAAAGGATTGTGTATGAATTTTGTGAGGTTAACATGGCTTCATCCCTGATCTGACTGAATCCAAGGAAGTGAAGGCGCCAGTGCATCCTGCAGGGGTGGCCCACTGCCTTTGGGAAAACATTTTTAAGAAATTGGGAAGAACTTGAAAAAAAGTTAAGAGACTTAATCTGAGTGAAAATTGTTGCATCTGTAGTGGACCTATACAGAACAAGTTTGTTGATGTTGCTTTAATAGTCGTTGTAAGGTTCTTTAAAATTTAATTTTTTTTAGGGTTGGGGGAATGGCCCCTGTTCCCCAGCTCTCCCTCGTGTTCCTTGGGTCACAGATGGAGAAACTTTACTGGGATATATATAAGGCAGAGGCCTCTGGGAGAAGCCATGTCTTTAATGAGACCAGTGGGTATCACTGGGGTGGAGGGGAAGAGATGAGTGAGCTTGTGAGCCTGAATAAATGTCAGAATGTGTTTTATCAGAACTGCAGCTTGGAATCAGGGAATCACTGTGATTTTTCCATTTGGCTGTGGGGTGTCTGGGGCCTTTTTCCATCTTCCATCTATTAGCTGCAGTTATGGCAAAGCTGCATACACCACTTTACAGGCATGAAGCACAGCTCTTTAGGGGAAGGAAGGGTAAATGACCCAGGTAAAATGAGCCAGGTTGGAGTCAGTAAAACTACCCAGAGTGCCAGCTAGTGATACTTGTGTCCTGAGTTTAATATATTCACTTTCCCAGTGGCCATGCCCAGGAGGATTAGTGAGAGATGCTTTAACTTAAAGCTACTAGGAACAGCAGTGCTTTTTTTTTTTTTCCCTCTCAAAAGTGGTTTGCTTTTACTAAAATTAGCTAAATGCAGGCATGTTAAGCTTAATATATATGTGTGTGTGGGTACCTGAGAAAGCGTCCCATTAGGTAACCCAGTAACTTTCTTCTGGGGAGATGCTGAGAATATCACCTTTGCTGCCAGCCAGGGCCAAGCCAGGCTTGTTAGCAGCTTGTAAGTGACAGCCCTGCTTTGCTTTGTGGGTATTTTAAGTGATGAGGGTAGCAGAGCTCAGGGGAGAGGTGATAACGTCTGTGCTGGTTTTCTTTTTGATGGGGGGGTGGCGGAGGAGGAGATAGGACTAATTGCATACCTTCCAATTCCAGTTACTTCATTACAGAATAATCATTGGAGCAGCCCTGCAATCTGCTCTGATAGCAGATAAGTGGCGTGGCTCGCAGCACTTCAATCTAAACAAAACTTAAGTGCTTTTTCCTTTTTCCCTGGAGTGAAACTGTAATTTCGTTATGTGAATGTTAGCCAGGACAAAGTTGTTTTTGCAGCTGTCATGATGATTCTCTGGGCTTTGTGCGCTAGAGGTATGTCCCCAGAGTATGTAGCAAAAATACCCTAAAATATCCTGCATTCCCTTACCTGGAAGCTTCAGTTGAAGGCTTTCTGAGTGTTGCCAGGTGAAGATCTGTTTAGCTTTGACGTTAGATGTCTCAGAGGGTTTAGACATAAACCAGTGAGGGTTTAGATGATACTCCTTTCCATAGCAATACATGCTAATTAGTTTCTCTGTCTGCATTAGGCCTTGAAATAGTCAAGTGAAAGAGCCTGAGCACATCTCTGCTGCTTCAGAATATGAGTCCCTGTGGTGAGAGTGGTCACGTTGAAGCATTGAGTCATTTTGGTTCTCCGGTGTAGAAATGGTGTTAAATGCAACCCACGAGATGCAAAAGAGGATTCTCAGACAGAGCTTCAGAGAGGGGATTTTGTTTTTCTTTGGAATGGGGTAAAAATGCATTTGTACTCTGGGGTGAACCCTGACAAATCATAAAATCCTAGAATGGTTTTGGTTGGAAGAGACCTTCAAGACCATCCTGTTTCACACCCTGCCGTGGGCAGGGACACCTTCCACTATCCCAGGTTGCTCCAAGCTGTGTCCAACCTGACCTTGAACACTTCCAGGGACGGAGCAACCTCAGCTTCTCTGGGCAACCTGTGCCAGAGCCTATTAAATAGGTGGAACTGGTGATGATGATGATGTGAGGTACCGGCTTAAGGCCACGAGAGCACTGCAGACAAGTGCCTGGACTTTGCACAGTGTAGTACCGGCCAAACCTTAAGCTCTTTTCAGGCTCTTTTTTTCTGGACTGCCACAGAACCATTAAATCTGATCTGTTCCTAAAAAGACAGCTGACTGTGCAATCTGAGCCACATAAAATTCTTTGTCTCTGCTTTGGACTTGAATGGAAAAGTAGTTTGTTTTCCCATTAAATGGACCTCAACTGTCGCTGCCCCAGAGGGGGTCTGTTCTTGCAGGCTCTGCTTGGCTCTCGCTGTGTTTTCTGCAAGCCTGCTAACTCACACCAGAACAATGGGAGGATGGTAACACACTAAGGCAGGTATCTGTTAAACAGCTTAAATAATTTGGGGAAGAAAATATAATACACTTAGTAAAAGTTAACAGTTTTTGTAAGTTCGGGCTTGGTTGCATTGCCTGTAACTTGGCTGATAGGTTTGATTGTGTAGATCCAACTGCAGCATTAAGTTCTGGGAATAAATAAGGTGAAGTGTTGAATTTCAAAGGATCAGAGAGTATGAGGCCCCCCCTTATTGAGCCTTACATTTTTAGGGTGGCTTTCAGAGGGAAAGGCCCAAACATGATTTGCAAACCAACCTGTGCATTGTGTACTGCAGTGGTTCCATGCTTTGATAAGAACAGTGTGACTTACGAGATCAACTGCATCACCTTTTTTAAAGGAGGTGTTTGTTTATTCATATTGGGGAAGAACACATTTGTGCTGTGAAAGTCTGTAGCTGATCAGACTCCTGCATCTCTTTTTAACCACTGGTGTGTTGCGGGGTCAGGAGGCTGTCAGGCTGGATTGGGTATTGACTAAATAAAAACGAGCTTCAGGCCTGGAGTGTTACCAGGCAGCAGGGCTGCCTGATCCCCCCCTGCTGGGGACATCAACCCACAGTGCTCTTTGCCACAATTTCTTTTAGGAGAAGATTTTAGGAAGTGAGTCTTGTGTGGGAGCATGGGTGCCATGCTGCCTTTTTAAAGGAGGTTGAATGGCTCAGCTTTGCAGGGAAAAGAAGCCAAAAAATGGGCTGTTGTATCTTTTGTACTGGCCAAGCTGCCCTAAGGATAATCCAGGTGGAAACACTCACCTGTGGACAGGAGGTTCAGCTGGGTAGTCAGGAAGGGTCAGCAAAGCACAGCTCCTTCCTACAGGTGGGCAAAGCTCCTCCACCTGTAAACACCATCACATACACCCAGCCTTGGCTCTTCCCCAGCCTCTCTTTGCCTCTTAATGGTTGTAGTGTGCCTTGGTGCTTCCTTGCTGTCCTCCTTGTGTTTGGCTCAGGGGTTTGATGGCCCCTCTGATGTTGGAATTGGCACCTGGGAGCGGGAGGGTTTTTGGTGAGTGTCCACGGGTTTGCATTGGTGTGTTCATGACCTGGGGTGGCTGCACTGGGACTTCTCGTGTGCTTCCGTATCCAGTACTTAGTCACCACCCATCTTCACTGCAGAAAATGAATTGAAGGCAAATTATTACTGGAGATTTTTCTAGGGAAAAAGTTTAATGAGTACCTGAAGGGCCACAATCCGTAGGATTGTGTGTGGTGTCATGTAGCTGTGAGCAAATTTTCCTTTTTGCAGAAGCTAGATTGATTCCTCAGGGCTGGATAGCATCTGATTTTTATGTGAGAGAGGGGGAAAAGCTGTCTGACTTTAATCTGAATTTACTGGGTAGTTAATAAGAAAGACCTCTGCCCCGAGTAACCTGCTCGGCCTATGTTGTGTTGCAGGAGCTCCATGGAGATGAAGCCTGCTGGCTTTATTTTGCTCTGAAGTCCATTTGGCTTAAAGTTGCTTCCAGAATCTCATCCTCCCTGGTACTTCAGACTTGTGACTGAGTAACCTGCTGAATGTTAAGGACTGGGGCAAAGCCTGGATGCTTTGGTGGCTGAGAGATGACATCAGCACGTGGAACTTGTCATTGAGGTGACAGGCAGAGGCACATTTCTGAGGGCTGTGTGCCTCTGCTTGTCTCTTCCCTTTATAATCTGCAATTTGTATTTAAAAGTAGAGGGATTTAAGTTGTTTTCTGTGCAGTTGTGGTCTGTGGGAGCAGTTGGCTGTCGTGGTGTTTGGCCCTGGAGCTGCCTTGGTGGCTGATTCTGTAAGCGAGTGAAGGAATTTGCAACAATCACTTAGAAACTGGGATAATTCAGGTCTGAATCAAGCTCAGGCTCAAACAGGTTGTGGAATTTATTTATACAACACCACTGGGGTGTGTGACATTGCAGAACCAAACGAACAGTGGTTCCCAGCCCCAAGGCTTGTGTTGGGTATTAGATAACGAGGGATGGGGTAATTACAGCCAGGCACATGGGTGGAGGGGTTAGGAGAGGGTGAGGGCTACATCCGTGTGGAGAACATGAAATACTCCTTGTTGGTGGCAGTGTTAAGAAACCGTGGGTGCGTCTGGGGTTATGGGGAGGCTGGAGGTCAGCTTTGCAGAAGGAAGTGTTGAGTGAGTTATTGGAGACGCGTGGATTCCTGAGGGAAAGCAGAAGGAGACAAAATGAAACCACTCAAGCGTACGGGGCGGGGCTGGGCTGCACGGAACTGACGCCCAAAAGCAGTGGCACTCCACGGTCTTGAGGAATTTGGGTGTTAGAGCAGTGACTGGGAATCCACACCCGGACCCCTAAACACGCCTGTTTGATGAGAACAGAGGAACAGGTAAAGACGGGTCCACTGTGGCTTCTGGGGGCTTTGTGGCCCCTCCTCTCTGCTATTCGGGCTCCCACGGTGCCAAATTGCTTTCTGCCCAGCCACCTGTAGTTTTACTGGGCCGTTTTTGGGGTGTACTCGGTCAGTCAGCACTGAAGACCATGAATTGGTGGTTCTCCACATCAACAGTGCGTCGATTGTTGTTCCCACATGCCCTTTGCTCCAGGAAAACTGGATCTTTTGGGTTTAAGAGCTGGTTAGTAGTTGTTAACACCGTTACTGTGTCACTAATTTCCTTTTTCCTTCCCTTTTGCTCTTCAGAAATGCCATTCTCGTGAGTGTGCAAGGAACCTACAGAACTGTAATGTCTAACCCTACATGGAATAACAACTCTTGGAAGGTACCACCCTTTTTTACTACATGTCTTTGTTACGTGAAGGGTTAATTATGTACTGATCTTTGCTTCAGAGCTTGAAATTGAAGAACTGTGTCTTATGTAATGTTGTCTCTTTGAAAGGGCTGATGGTGCAGTGATCCACCAGTCTCTGATTTCCAGAAAAACTGTATGCAACCCAACACTTGGTTCGGGGTGCTGAGGGGCCATCCCTGTTTCTCTGTGGATGATCTCTCTAGGCAGCTCTGGTGTTGCCTTAGGAACAGATGGTGGTTTCTATTCGGAGAGCTGAACTAAGCTTTCTTCCTATTTGGTGGCCATCCTTGGAAACATATTTTCCTTCTTTTTAGTGGTGCGTGATGGCTCGCCTGTTTCTTCAATTCAGTGACCTTCTGGATTGCCGTTGTTGAGGCTTCTAGACATATTTATGAAGAATATTGTGATGAAGTGCAGTTACACTTTAACATTTAGATTGAAATGTCTTGGCTGTTCGTGCTGCATTAACCAGCTCTCAGGCGTTGGCTTGTTCCGCTGTCTGATCCCGCAGTGATGCCATAATACTGAATTTTGGACTGCCCTGTACATTGCCATGGCAACAGACTGATGTCACACGCTCAAGGACATGACTTCAGTGCACGATCGTGCAGAGGCACAATCAGATTTGTGGAGGAGAAAGCTGACTAATGCACATCTCAAAAGCAAACAAGGGGAATGCAGGTTACAGCTGACCAAGCAAGGTGCCTTAGTGTGAAAATTCCCCGCTTAGAGGAGGGGCTGATCCTTCTCTAAGGCAGGAACAGTTGTCTTGATGAGCATCTCTTTACCATGGAGAAGCAGATGACTTGCAGGTGTCATGTATCTGTAAAACAGGTGGTGAAAGAGATCATCATTTTTGGAGTGGGGAAAATTCTCTCTGGTTTCAGAGCTTTGAAAGGGCACTGCTTTATTTTAATTTTAAAGAACCTCTCAGTGGTCTTGTAAGCACCCTGAGAACGCTTTGACTCGCTTAATGTTGTTCAAACAGTTTAATTGGTTTTCCAAAGCTTTTATTTTATCCATAACATTGGAAGGTGAAAGGGGAACTCCGCATCTGCATTATGGTCACATTTTCCTATATCCTATTAGCAGATTCCAAGATTGTTTAATGTGATCTCCACCCATTTCATTTGGCTGCAACCTTTGCTCCCATGAAAACAAGGCTGATTGTTCTGAATTGCTGTGTGTATGTGCTTTGGCACGGCATGAAGGTACCTATAATAACACAACCATTGTCTGGAAAAAAAGGCAGTTTGCAGTAATAACTACAAATAAAAGGGTGCAGTCCAGGGGCAAGACAGATAATGGATGTTTTCCCACCCATACACAGGGCAGATTCTCAACAGAGTCACCCCTCAGCATGACAGGGTTGTGGGTTTTAGCCTGGGATGTGAATATTGGGAATAAGGGACTGAAATATTTGCATGTTGTTCCAAGTTTCTCTTTCCTGGCCGCGCTTCCATTGCTCATATCTACGGATAGGGAGACTGAATGACTTTTGCACAATGCGGTGTTTTATTTGCATGCTGTGAGCAGTTTAACAAGTGTGTGTGTGTGCTAAATGAAGCATTCCCACTTTCAGTGAGCAGCTGACGCACCCTTAAAATAAAATAAAAAAACCAACCCCAAAAAAGTGCCTTTAGGTCGAACAGTGGGGTTTTGAGGGGTGACATTGTGCTGTGTGCTCGAGCGGATGGTGGGTCGTGCCAAGCCTGAATGTTAACTAGAAATGCTGTGAGATTCAGCAAATAACCAACTCTCACTCCTTCGTGCTAAAGTAATTTTTGCTCATCTCTGCACTTCGTGGAATAAAAGCTGTTATAGCGCAAGATTTGGGAGTCACGTAATTGTTCTAAATGCTCAGTGTCACAGGAATTGTGGATATTGAACAGAAACTGGCACTTCTTGTAGCAGTTTGGTTGCCTCCCAGGACAGGAAGCTGTAGAGTGTTAGAGAGGAGGCAGGGAAGGAGTTTAACAACCCTCTCTGTAAATCACGATGCTTGAATTCAGATCCTGGCCTTGAGCTGAAAGGACTGGAAGCTCTGCAGGATCCAGTGATTCACGCTGCTCTGCAGAGAACAAGAAGATAATGGTGATGGACTATCAAGAAGGCAGCCTTGTTGAAAAGAGAGGCTTTGTGATATGGTCAAGGGGAAGGAAGTCTGGAGAACTTAGAAAAGGAACAGATGTTTTTGGTGGTGGGGGAAAAACCTAACTATCCCTGTAGTTTGCTCTCGCAGCGGAGCCAGCAGAAGGAACTTGATACCAAACAAAAGTAGGCACACCCAGGATTTAGCACAGGGATGCTGGAAAGCTGAAAATCAGTGCTGTGGTGCTCTTCTGTTTGACAAATACTTTATACAGTGACATCTGGCAGATATAATAATATATGTGTGTGCAAAGGTGTGTGTAAAAGAGTTTGAAGTCTTTGATGCTTCTCTTTAATAACAATAAAAAAAAGTTCTGATATATGAAATGCTACTCAAAGTGAGGAGCCAAGAGGGATGCTGTTCCCTGAGAAGGAAATAATGACAAAAGACGCATTAAAAAGGAGGGTGGGGTTGCTTGTAGGGTATGTTTATGGACTGTGGTGACTGGAAGTGTGATAAAACAGATTGCTGATCCTGTGTATTAAAGTACCAGTGGCAATGATTTTTCAAGCTGTTGAAACTTGCATCCACAAAAAAAAAAATATATTTTGTTCTTCCTAATAGGTTAATCCACTGTAATTGACTGTGAAATCAACCTGGGGGAATTTTCCCATCTGTAAGGGATGCATAGCCTCTTTGCTGTCTTCTTGGCAACTGTACCTGCAGATAATTAAAAGCTGTTTTTTAAAAATCCACTCTTCTTTCAACTCTTGTTTTTCTGCATCATGCTACTTCTCTGAGTGCTGTCAGTCACTCTTCTGGCTAAGGTGTGAAAACCAAGATAACATGCTTTTAGGAAAGGAAAACTGCAGATGATCTTTTTACTTTAATAAAAACAAAGCATAAAACCTACAAAACTAGGTGAATGTATGAGGCTTTTTAACATGCACGTCACTGCTGCTTTTCTAAAAGTAACTAAACTTTCCCAGTGCAGTATGGAAAACCATAAATTCTTGTTGACTTTCAGAGCTCTCGTGCCACTTGCCCCTCAAATTAATAACCAAGCCTCCATGGTTTGCTCAGGAAGCAGTTCCAGTTACCCAGAAATGACAGGAGTTGTTCAACACAGGGATCCTCTGGTTTCAGCACATACTTTCATTGCTCTGTAGTGTTTTGAGAGGCCGAAGGGTGGGATGCAGCTCCAGTGAATTTCCAGATTCCTAGCAGTGTGAGGGACTGTTTTTAATAGTGATGATAAAAACAGCTATTCCCAGTTGGAGGTTAGTCAGTGGTACAATTATCAGAGCTATGAAATAGTGCAGGGATGGCTCAGAATGGAAAAAACTAAGGCTTGAAACTTATTTTCTTGAGGGAGCTGCTTGAAATTATTTTCTGCGAGCTCACAGAGAATTAGTGAGAGATGTCAAATGGTGAGGGCTCAGGCTTGGTGATTGCTTTGGTAATTCAGTGTCTGGGCTGGCACGCTTCAGCTGGGTTTTGGGAGACAATTGCTTGGTGAAAGCCAGCGTGGTGAGTGGGAGCTCTGGTCCTGGCATGTTTGGTTTGTAAGGTGCTGAGGATTTCCACAGCACGGTCACAATCCCCAGCTCCAAAACTGGTTCACTTAAACCATCCCCTTTAAACCACAGTTGTGGGTGCCTTATTTTCTGCTTTGCTTCTTGGTGATCTGGTGGGGTTTATTCATGTTTTCTCCATTTTGTCCAAGAGGAGGAAACCCTGAGAAGAAAATACTGTTTCTGTTAGAGGGAGCAGTGGGAATACTGGGTTAGAGAGCAATACAGGTATTTTTGAATTTTCAAATTTGATTATAAAGCTGTTTTTTGGGCCTGTTAGAGCAGGTGTAGAGGAGACCACAGAGATGCTCCAAGGGCTGGAGCCCCTCTGCTCTGGAGCCAGGCTGGGAGAGCTGGGGGTGTTCAGCCTGGAGAAGAGAAGGCTCCAAGGAGACAGAGCCCCTTCCAGTGCTTAAAGGGGGATTATAAAAAAAAGAGAGAGTAACTTTTTGCATGAGCAGATAGGGATGGAACAAAGGGGAACAATTTTAAAATAAAAGAGGAGAGATTTAAATTAGATACCAGGAAGAAATTCTTTCCTGTGAGGTGGTGAGGCCCTGGCACAGGTTTCCCACAGAAGCTGTGGCTGCCCCATCCCTGGAAGTGTCCAAGGCCAGGTTGGACGGGTGCAACCTGGGATAGTGGAAGGTGTCCCTGCCCAGGGCAGGGAGGTTGGAACAAGGTGTTCTTGAAGGTCCCGTCCAACCCAAACCACTCTAGGATTTTATGTTTTCTGTGGTTTTGCATGAAAACGTTCAAAGTCTTGTAAAGCCAACCCGAATCTGATGTTTTCAGGTGAACTTCAGAAAAGTTCATACCTTAAAAATGGTTATTAGCATGGAAAGAATTGCACCAGAATTATTTCTGGTGTCCTGTTGCAGGTCTATGCCACTGAATTTTGAAGATGAAACATGAAATGGGAAAGACTTGCAACAGAAGTTGTCACAGTTCATAAGGCCACTGGAGTGTGCAGAGGTTGTCCTGTACTGAAATTTCAATGCTATTTTGGGACTTTTTTCTTTAAAGAATGAATTACAGTGGAATTCGTGCTATGCATGGAATTTCTGAAATTTTAATTGTATCAGTTGCTAGGTGTATTGACTACAAAGCTCTGAAAATATCAAACTATTTTTTACTTCAATAATTCTTGAGTTATTAATGGAAAAAAATCTTAAAAAATAGAGCTAAAAAAAGATTAAAGATCCAGGGAATTGGTAGGTTTCCAAATTAGCTGAGATTTTTAAACAGTCTTTTGAAGCAATCATGCAATAAGATACTATGTTTAATCTTGGTCTCTACCAGTCAAAACCCTTGAGTTTATCTGGAGCTGAGTTAGTTCAGCAGATGTTTTGTATATAATGTTCTCTTAAGGATTTATATAAAACCAGGTGCTACTTTGGCTGGGAAGGCTTTGTAGTGTGTCCCCTTGGCTGCTTTCTGTCTTCATCTTGAGCACTTTGGCCCTGGAGTGTCACATGTCTGTGCTTTGAGTGTTCAAAGTCCTTTCTGGTCCCCTTGAGCGGGTCCTGTGCTTTTTTACAAGCTGCAAAGCAGTTTAGCGCTGAGAAATACCCTGATACTCTTTTGGGATCATTCACCTGCATTTGTGTGACCCCAGCTCTGCTCACCAATGCCCTGTTTCCTCGCTGTTCCTGCTGCTCTGTGAGTGCTTGGATGAGCTCCGCAGGTGCCTGGTTCCAGCTGATGGATAAGGAGGGGTCTGCTTGGATCGTGGCATCTTGCCAAGTGCTGTTGTGAGTCTCGTCTGCATTGCTGTGCTGTTCCTTCTGTCACCGCTTAGGATTCCAGCTTTATTCTCTGGCTGTGACACCGTGCTGTCCTGTTTCCTTGCCTTTCCTTGCATCACTTCATGCTGCAGGCCTGGAGCTGTTGGAGAGATGCTCATTCCTGGTGGTTGCTGGAGCTGCTGCCCCAGTGATGTCAGAGGGTCCCTCCCAAACAGACCTGATGGCAGCAGATGTAGCTCTGGAGGCTTCTGGTTGTAAAGAGTGGCTGCTCCCTGTCCAGGAAACTGGGAGTGAGAGTTATCTCTCCAGAAGGTGTGTCCTCATTGAGGAGCTGTGTCACCAAGTCGAGGAGTTGTGTGAGGGTGTAAGAAGGTTGTGTGGCCTTTGTGAGAATGAGAAACCTCATCAAGGTCGACAAGTCCAGGTGTTAGGTGCTGCACAGGGTCAGGGCTATCCCAGGTATGGGTGCAGACTGGGAGAAGAAGTCATTGAGAGCAGCCTTGTGGAGAAGGACTTGGGAGTTCTGGTGGATGGAAAGAGGGATGTGAGCCCGCCATGTACACTCACAGCCTGGAGGGATAACTGTGTCCTGGACTGCATCAAAATAGGAGTGGGCAGGTTGAGGGATGTGATTCTCCCCCTCTGCCCTCATGAGACCCCACCTGCAGTACTGTGTCCAGGTCTGGGGTCCTCAGCACAGGAATGACTTGGAATTGTTAGAGTGGATCCAGGGGAGGCCATGGAGATGCTCCGAGGGCTGGAGCCACTCTGCTCTGGAGCCAGACAGGGAGAGCTGGGGGTGTTCGCCTGGAGAGGAGAAGGCTCTGGGAAGACCTCACTGCAGACTTCCAGTACCTTAAGGAGGCTTATAAAAAGGAGGGGGAGAGCCTTTTTATACAGGCAGAGAGTGACAGTACAGGGTCAATGTTTTTAAACTGATAGGGGGCAGGTTTAGATTAGGTATTTGGCTGTGAGGGTGGGGAGGCCCTGGCGCAGGTTGCCAAGAGAAGCTGTGGCTGCCCCATGCCTTGAAGTGTTCAAGGTCAGGTTGAATGGGGCCTGGAGTAACGTGGAATAGTGGAAGGTGTCCCTGCCCATGGCAGGGGCTGGAAGTGGATGAGCTTTAAGGTCCCTTCCAACCTCTCCTCCATCAGGGATCCCAGTGGGATCTGCACTATATCTCACAAGAAGTCAGAAGTCAGTAAAAGAGGAGGGCTGGAAACTGGTCACTCCATGCAAGGAGGAATATTCCTGTCCCTCTGGAAGACTTGACATTAATAATAAGCAGTGTGTGACTGGAGTGGGTGACTCCCTGCTCCAGGGACAGACACATCCATCTGCCCACCTGATGGGTTGTCCAGAGGAGTTTGTTGACTGCCAGGGGCTGGAATTGGAGATGTCATGGAAAGACTGCCAAGAGAGCTTAAAGGTCAAGATAAAGTTCATGAGATTACTGGTTACTGTTGTGGACAAAACAAAAAATATATAATTTATTGACAGCTAAAATAGTTAAATAGTACTAAGTAACAAAGATAAACGTGAAAACATCTTTTCTCTCCCATTTCACTGGGGGATTACCTGCTCTGCCATGGAGCATCCCTTCCCTATCCCTCCCTGGCCTTGGTGGGGTTTTTCCCCATCCTCTCTCTGTCAGGTGCTTTTTACCCTTTCTTTAATATGATTCCCTGGCAGTACCAGGTTCACTGATGGGCTCAGCCATGTCCTGTCCTGTGGTGGGACATATGGGGCTGGCTGGAAAGGGCCCGAGGCAGCCCTGACCTCCTCCTGCAGAGGCCCAGTTAGAACCTGACACTAATCAGTGCTAGTTTTCTTTTTGGTCTTAGATTGTGACCTGTTCTTTAGGGGCTTTTTGTTTTGTTTTATAAGCTACAGCTGGAAAGGCCAGTGAATCCAAAGCTTGTTCACAGGGTGTGGGTGGTGATGTGTCTTGTTTGTTTGTGAGTGGGTGGGTTGCTTTTAGATGCTGCTAAGGAATCTGTTCTGGTGGAAGTCTGCAGATGTAATGAGGCATTTTGTTCTAAAATGTGCTGTGAAAACTAGTTTGAGCTTCTTTCTGCATGAAATCTGTCCTGAAGTTGGGTATACATGGATAGCTGTTTTCCTAAGTGCAGAGCAGACTTTTTTTGTAAACTGCTGACCTATGAATTTGATATTTCCCAGTTCAGTGTTTTTACATTGTCCTTGCAAGGTGAAAGATAGTTCTCTGTGAAAGTGTGACATTGGGGCACCAGCAGTGGCCTACTTTAAAGAAAAGTTTGAAAAGGTTTAAGATTTTGTGGCAATTCATGAGACATTCACGCTAAAAATAGTGGAGAATGCTCATATGTGAGAACTGAGTGGATTCAGGAATATGAGAGAAAAACTTGGGCATTTTGAATGATGGAAAACATGGAATCACAGAATGTTAAGGGGTTGGAAGGGACCTTAAAGATTGTCTCATCCCAACCCCCTGCCATGTGCAGGAACACCTCCTTCTAGACCAGGTTGCTCAAGGCCTTATCCAGCCTATCCAAATATTTGCAAGTAATGGCACAGTTACTTCTAAAACTCTTTTTTGTACTGTTACATTTAATCCAGTGTTTGTGCTGCTGAATTAGGTTTGTTGAGTTTGGATTTGGAGAGCCTTAGGAAAAATCTGAATGCTTTAGAGAGATGCCTAATGAATATTGTAACCTCTCAATCCTGCAGTGGATTGGCAGAATGAATCCACGTGGACAAAACTGTCATTCTGCTTTGAGTCTTTTGTGTGTCTGTGTGGGTTTGGTTTAGTTGGGGGTTTTTGGGCTTCTTTTGTGCCTGTATCTCTGTTGAGAAGGTATCCACAGTGGTATAGGACACAGAAATCCACAAAATAACCTTTTGGTTAAAGGGTAAGAGCCCACAGAAGTAAATAAAAATGAATTATCCCCTATTCTGCTAAACTGGGTAAGTCTGGACCTGTGATCAGGGGATATGGGATAGTCTCTGAAAGGAGAACTGTCAGCCCAAAGGCTGGTCCAAACCAGTTAGAGCCACAGAAACCTGTTGAAGTCATATTTAAGTGAATTGAGTTTTAAAGCTGGTGAATTTAGTGCTTAACACTGAGTCACCTGCTGTAGGGTTTTCCTTGTTAGCAGAGTTCTAAAGAGGGAACGGTATTTATTTATTTACTGGGTATTTAGAAATCAGCTCCAGGTTTTACTGTTTTAGAAGCCATTTCTTACCCCATGGAGGGGATGTACAGAAACAATCGTCACTGTGATTTTTGTGCCATGGGGCAGGGGAGCTCCTTGCCTATGTAGTGTCATGTATGAGGTTTTTGGCTTCCTGGTGACATTTTGTCACTATATACCAATCAAAAGGCCAGTCCTGTGCTGGAGTACCCAGATGCAAAGACACACAAAGATACACTTTGATGTAATCAGAGTTTTGCAAATGAGTTTATTTCCACTGTGTTGCAAGAGCTGCCACAAAACAGGCAGAGGAAGCTAAGAATCAGAGTGGATCCTTATCCTGTGCTGCTGGATCACTAATAAACTATTCCTGGTGAACCAGTGAGGAATCACTGTCAGGCAGGGCATGTGATGGTCACTTTATGAGCTGTCACAGCAAAAACAAATCCACCCACTGCCTGCCAAAGTGAGTCAAGTGCACCTCTCCAGCCAGGATCCCTGCCATCCACAGGCAAAACAGGGTGTTGAAATGATTGTTGACAATCCTAATGTGCCACGTCAGGGTTGTAATAATAATAATCAGGATCTTTTTTAGCAAGCTAGGTTGTGTTCTTATAAAAGGTGGGATTCTCCTTGCTGGTTTTAACTTGCTTTCTCTAAAGTGGGGCGGATTGGTTCTCTCCTGGTGTTCAGGCTGATCTCTTTCATCATAGAGGCTGTCTGGGTTTCTGCTTCTGGTGTTTGTCCTGAAACTCCCTTTTCATGTCAGTTCTGCATCCTGCAGTCCTTCCTACCCATCTTTGCATGTGCAGGAGCAATCCAACGAGGCCTCAGCCTTACAAAACCAGGGCACGATGTCTCCAGAGCTCTGGGAGTGCTGCTCTACTATATTTGGAACCAGCTCTATTGCTTCTATAATAGGAAAGCTTCTGGAAGCTTTCTCCTTCCTCTTGCCCCAAGAAAGTAGCCTTTCAGCTGAGCTTTCATTAATTCAGAATCTGCATGGCAAAACAAATCTAGTTTTATAGGCTAAATAATTCAGACGTGGCTCGTGGGTCACATGGCCTCGAGAGTGGAGTGTTCAGTGAGGATTTTTGCCTGTGCCCTGTGAGATGAGGGTGCAGCAGCCTGAGCCCCTCTCAGGGGGGCTTTGCTACCCCCCATTTGTCATTCGGGGCACGCGACAGTGGCAGGGGGTGCCAAGGCAGCGTGCTAGAAAGCAGAGTGATGTGTGATCAGGGTGTTTGTCACCAGCACTGCAGCAGCACTGGCTGGTGAGGGATTTGCTGGTTTTGTTTTCCTCTTGGATCAAGCAGAACAAATCTAATGAGCCAGTTCTTAACTTCCTCCCAGTCGAGCAACGAGTGATGTCCTTACCCAAATTGTGCAAGACAGCTGAAACCTTTCAGGAATAGTTGAACAAGGGAAACACTTGTAATATTATTTTTTCCCAATACTCACACAGAGCTAAGAGGGTGCAGCAGAGCTTGTCTTTTTCCTTTATTTTCTTTTTCCTTCTGAGATTTTTCCCTTTGAGGGGGATGACTTAGTCCTACCAATGCTTACCCCACCTGGAGAGAAAGCATGTGAGCTACGAATGGGAAGCCTTTCATTCTTTATTGACATGATCTTGGAAGGAAAACAGGTTCTCCCTGTAGTGCTTCATTGGAATAAGCATTTCATATGCTTATCAGTACAGCAAGTAGTGCTGTTTGACAGCAGTGAGGAGTCAGATGTTGCCTTGGAGCCCTACACGCTCATTTCCCTGCTTCCAAAACACTCTGGATTTTGCCCACTGTGGATTCAGAAGTATCCCTTTCCACTGACTTGGAAGAAGTGGAAAGCCCACTTTGTAGCAGACACTTTTCCCAGCACGATTCCAGGTGTGGATTGGAGGTGGCTGAGTCCAGTCTGAGTTTTTGAGAACCTTAACCTGCTGGGCTTTGAGAGTTCCTGCCCGGTCTGGGGTAAGTGGATTCAGGGAGCTGACCTCTTCTGGGTTAATTCTGTCCTAGTCCAGCTCCTTGAACTGCTTCAGGTGAGAAATCAGCCAGGGAAGCAGTGCTGATGAAGGGGAAGGTGTGAAAGGGCTGGTAAAGGGAAAGGGATGAGACCCCAGCATGGCAGGAATTAGTGACTTGAAGCATCCATGTGCTCCCTGCTGCCATGGATGTCCAAGCTCAAGTTTAGAATAGAATCACAGAATCCTTGGGGTTGGAAGGGACCTCTGGAGATCATCCAGTCCCACCCCATTGTGAAGGCAGGGTCACCTGGAGCACGTGACTCAGGAACACATCCAAGTGGGTTTGGAATGTCTCCAGAGAGGGAGGCTCCACATCCTCCCTGGGCAGCTGTTCCAGTGCTCTGCTACCCTCCATGAAAAGAAGTTCTTCCTCGAGATGAGGTGAAATTTCTTGTATTTAGTTCATGGCCATTGCTCCTTGTCCTGTCACTGGGTACCATGGAAAAAATCTGGCACCATTCTCTTGGCACCTGCCTTGGAGATATTTACATGCATTGATGAGTTTTCCTCTTTATCTTCTCTTCTCCAGATTAACCAGGCCCAGCTCCTGGAGTCTTTCCTCATAAGAGAGGTACTCCAGACCCCACATCATCTTTGTGTCCTCCACTGATTCCCCTTACATGGGAATCTTCAGTTTTCATTTAAATAGCTGCTCTGTCTGGTGTGATCCAAGGCTGGGAGCTTGGAGGAGCTTTGAGAAGGAAGGGCTGGAATGAATTTGGTGGGGAAATGAGCCAAGGGCAATGATAACCAGGTCCTGCTGCTTTGCCAGCTCTGGTTCCTGGTGCCTAGAAAAAGTGGTATCAGCTGGTTTTGGTGTGGGAATAGACACAGGAAGCTCCCCCACGTTAATTCCAGCTGGAGGCCCTGTGGCAGTTTTATTGCCTTTAGATTCGATAATATCAGATCTGATTGACCATCCAGCAGAGGGGAAGCTGAGCACACAAGGTTTCACAGGGCAAATGATGCCTGTGGTGGCTCCTTTAGTGTTAAAAGTCAGTTCTTTAAGGTGTTTTGAATAGGTAGGTATTACCTGAAGAGTGGTTAAAAAGGAAGAGTGTGTTCCTATAGGTGTCTAAGAGATTGAGGATGAGGACCTGGTGTATCTTCTCACTGCCAGACCCAGTCTGGGAGCTGCTGTGGAGCATTCCCAGTGGGAATCTTGGGATGAGGAAAAGCTTTCTGCCAAAGCCTCTTGCGTATGAGATTCTGGTGCTGTTATAGGTGTCCTAGGGGGTGTTTGGGGAGGGGTGAATAGGTTGGGGAATGGCAGAACTGCATGTCTGGGGAAATACACTCCTGGAGACAAGGACCATGTAACTACCTAAGCTGGAGCTCGGTGGTGAGGGAATGGACATGGAACCTGGTTCTTGCAAGAAAACAAACCCCTCATCTCTATTATAAAGCCTTAGCACTGACTTTTTCCAACCTAATGGCTGGTTTTTTTGGTATTTACTCCTCTGAGTTCTGCTCTGAAATACTTGCTGCTGCTTCCTTCTGCATCCTGAGTGTACTGATGCTCTTTGCCCAGCTGATCCAGTGTCACATCCCTGCGGAGCATCCTGAAGCTTGCCCTGTGTGCAGGTGGGGTGGTCAAATGTGTTTTTTTTACACATGTTTTTACCAGCAAGGTGATTGTTGCTTAGATCCAGTCCCCAGGCCACTTTCTAGAAAGCAAACTTTCTGAGAGGATGTGCCCACCCTTTGAACTCTTTTGTTGATCGGTTACTGTTGCTACAGCTAAAACACACTTGCTCTTGCAGTTACCAAAATATCAAAAGCTGTAGTGAATTGCTGTGCTGATGAGGAGACCTTGACTCCACTCTGGTTGAGTTGATACATTTGTTTTCCTAAGCTGCAGCAGTGTTCAGACCTGGTGATAAGAGGGGGAGTTCTGTGGGACGGTTCCCTGACTGCCGTCCGCGGCTGAAAGGATGTGATGATTTCTGCTGCCAAAACCCAAGTCCTTCCCACATCTTGTGCAGAAAGGCATGTGTTTGGGGGTGGTTTCAGAAAGGGAGAAGAACACGATTAGGGTTTTAACTTCCTCTTCTGTTTTGTTTCTCTGTGCATCTGTATTTCAGTTTCTCGGGCTGTCCCCGACTCTGTGCAAAACTAACAAATCAGCTGAAGCTCCTTCTGCTAAGGATCAGCCTTGGTACAGAAACAGTGGTAGTTAAAAGGCAGTAAGTATCTCTGCTAGCTTGGATGCTGGTTTTTTTTTTTCTTTCTTCCTTTTTTTTTCTTAATTCACAAACACAGCTTTTTACTCCTCACACAGTAGGAATTTGTCAGGAGCTTGCTGGCATTAATAGACTTTTTCAGCTCTTTTCTATAGCCCAGCAGCTATAGAGGGGGGGAAAAAGCATGCTTTGTATGGAGCTGTGGTTGGGTCTGTGCTGCAGTGCCCATCTGAACTTGGCTGTGTCTATTTTGTCAGCTTTTGCTTCCCTCTAGGAGCTGCTGGTCCCTTCCTAAACTCATGACATCCCACTGTATGATGCCTGTACTTGGATCAGGGTTGTGGCTGCTCCTGACCTGAACCACTTCTCTTGATGGTTTTGCTTCTTGAGCCCTTTACTGTAACCAAGATATCTTTGGGTTTCAATTTTGTGTCTGGCTTTTTATCTTTTACTTGTCAATTGATCTTCAGAGGAGTAGGACTAGGACAGAACATGTGGTATTCCTAACCAGGGATCCATGGAGAAAGTTTAAGCTATTGGAAAAGTGAGTGGCATTCTTGAAATGGTGTGGTTGTGTTTATTTGGGTGTGGATATAATCATGTTTCTGTGATACAGTTCCTGCTGGGTCTGAAATGCTAGTGTCAGTAAAGCCAGAAGGAGAGCCAGACAAAAGCTTGGAGAAAAGTCAGAATTTCAGTGCCTCTTACTGATGGTTCATGGGAAAGTAACGATTTTGTGTTTAACTTTGATTTTTCTAAAGCACTGGGCATATTCTTTCTTTTTTTCTCTGAATTACTGTTTGTGAATACATATTTGTACAGCCCACAAAACATCAGAAACAGCTGATTTTTGTGCCTAGGTTTCACTCGTAGAGGTAGGTTCTTGTTATAGGCTCTGGGCAGTCTGATGAAAATGGTGTTTAAGCACAAAGCTGCAATTTCTGCTGTTGCTGATCACAGCAGCCTGACTCCTGGCCTTCCTGAATTCCTGCAGCAGAGGACATGCTCTCATCCTCCTGCTCTGCCTCTGCCATGCCTCCATCTCCTCCACCCCACACGTTTCTTTGCCTTGTGTAGAGCTCAGCAGAGATTTCTCCATGAAGACTGGAATGTGTTTATATAATATTTTATATATTATTTTAGGCTCCTGCTACTCAAATGCAGGCAAACGATTAACCTCTTATTCACCATCGTTAGACGAACCCTGAAATTGCTGGAGCAGGCATCAAGTCAGATGGATCTAAACCAGCTTCTGGTTTTCCTGCCTGGAAGGTTCATCCTCCATCATTTTCTCGACAAGTGTGGCTACCAAGAGCAGGTTTCCCAGGCCAGGAGTGTTCAGTGGGAGCACTGATTGTGAACCACACTGGGCAAGCACTGGTGAGCTGAGCTGGGCATAGTGGGGGCTCTTCTGCGTGGGAGGTGTCGGGAAGGGGGTGATGTGAGAGACTCCATCCCTGTGGAAGCAGGAATAGGGCAGCAGTAGGAACACTGGGCAAAGCTGCTGAAAGGGAGAGAACAACCTGCTGCACTAAATCACAGCTCCCTGGGGACACAGCTCCATAGTTAGCATCGTCAAATGGCATTCCTTTATTACGGCATCATTGTGCACAGTCCTCTAGAGAGGAAGCAAACGGTCTCTAAAACAATCTGCTGGCAACTCTAACTGGAGTATTTGAGGTTTTCCAGGGCTCTTTTGCTGTGTCACTCTTCCCTTTAATGTTCCAACTTGAAGGTTGTTGTTCTTTCTCCGTCAAAGTGCGTTAAAGCGCCGGTGAGAGCGTCTGCTTCAAGGACAAGGTGTAGAAGGCAGCAGCCCAGGGAGAACAGGAGATACTGCAGAACAGTTTTGTTTTGGTGTAATCTGTCTTATCTGCACGTGATGCAAAGACAGGGCAGTTTTCACAAGACTTGGAGGCTGCGTGGTGACACGGTTTTTGTCCTTTATGAAATCCACCACGTTATTTTGATTAGAGCACTAACGTAACTCCTGGCAGCCTCAAATCTCACTGCTAGCAGCTACTTCCCTCCAAAGCCTGATGTGGTGCTAACAAGCAGAGAGAGATCTTGTGCGTCCTGTTTACATGGAGCTGGGAAGACAGCGTGTTCCGTGGGAGGTGCCAAGGTAGTGCTGCAGTCGGATATAAGGTGAAAAAACTCCGTGTGTGCAGACAGGCTGTGGTGAGGCGTGGTAATTTGTGTTGAGTGGTGTTCAGAAACTCCAGCTGCAGTGCTGGCATGATGATGTTCTTTTATATCTAAATATGTATCTTTCATATCTGTGCATGCGTAGCATGTTTGTGTTTGTATATATTTATATATATGTATATATATATTCTCTCTCATGGGAAAGTCCACGTCCTGATCACCTGTGCTTCAGATGCTGCTGTGCTTGAAATGTGATCTCCTCATGTTTGTTCAGTTTTTAGGTGGCAGAGACACGGTGAAGCTCTGTGTGAGGCAGGGAGAGCTGATGGGGGAGCCTGGGGTGTAGCCCAGGATGGGCTGGCTGTGACGACGTGCCTTAGCTGGAGAGGTCCTTACCATGAAGAGTTCCTGCAGAGCTGGCCTCCACAGGGAACCGCTGAATTCCACATCCTCCACCTTCCATCAAGTCAAACGGTACGAACGGTCTGGCTGCTCTGCCTCTGGTTAAGTGTTCAGCTCTGATTTTAACCTTCTCCTTGTCCTCTCCTATTGTCTTGTGCTGTCACTCAAATGTTTGGTCTAAATTCTTACTTTCGGGTAGCATTTAAGTGAAACGTTGTGATGGCTTAAGGGCAGAAATGTTCTTTGACGTTTTTATTTGATAATGACAACTGCAGATTCACTGCAGCTGGTAGTGTGCTTGGAGAAAGCCTTGGGTTTTCTAGCAACAGCTGTAAATTAGTTTGGGAACATGACTTTGAAGTACAACTTAATTGGCGAATGGCTCGTCAGAGTAGGCTTTAAAACATGCAGGCAGCTTAAAGCAAGTGGGAATGCTGGCAGTCACTGCTGCAGTTTGTCTTACTATGGAGTAAGTAATTAGATTAGTTTAAGCTCAGATTTTGCATGGCTCACTCTCCTGTGTCTCTTACTGAGCAGAAATGCACAATTGATTTCAAACACTTGTGCTTATGTGACAATTAAGTGAATGCCTCTCACTGAGTCTCCTTATAGGAACACCGTGCAGAACAACTTGTCCTTATGCAAATGCAAGAGCGTGCCAGTTTGTTTGAGTTCGAACTACTTAAAAATATATGTTTTTTTACTCTTTTTCTGAAACCAATACTCTTAAACTTCCTCATTCTGGAGGAAGAGCGCCAGCTTTTTGGTTTCCAAAGGCTGTGTGGGTTTAAAGCAAACTTTTAACCTTTGTTCTTTGTGGTTGTGTAGACAGCGTATACTTGCTATGTTAGTCTCATGGTAATTTAGTGCTGGAAGAGACTTCCTGGGTCACCCAGCTCCTAGCTTTCCCAAGCAGTGTCTCATAATCCCTTTTGTGAACTTAGTCTAGCCTAAAAAACATTTACATCTTTCCGTGCATCTTTTCTTCTCTCCTCCTGTAGATTAAGCCATTACTGAAGATGACAGATGTCTCTGTGCAATTAGGAACCTTCTTTTCATTCCCAGACTGAACATTCATGACAGTTTATAGACTCATTTGAGTTTCTGTTCCTTTATTTTCCTTCTGCATAAGGACCGCTGCTTGTTTTCAGTGGTTTACCTCTTCTTCTGCATCCTGTGAAATGGGGTTTTGCTGTGCTAAATGACCTGAGTGTTCTCTAGTAGCTTCTTGAGTAGCAATTGTTGTTGTTGTCAGTGTGATGCACCTCAGGGAATATTCTCAGTCCTGGTTAGAAGTGTGTGCTGTGCTCTGCAGCAGGTCTGGCCAGAGGGCCTGTCACTGCTGTCACAGCATCACCTCCCCTTCCCTGTCTCATGGATGTCTCTATGGTGGCCAGTTCACCTCAGTTACTTCCAAAACTTGTTGCTGTTCCTCTTGCTGGTGCATCATTGTCTGTATTTCAACCCCCTCCTCAGTTTCTGTTACTTGGAGCTTTGTGTCTCTGCTGCTTTGGAACTGCCTCTGTTTCTCTGGGTGCAGAATTAGTGCTGAGGTCATTCTGAACAAAATCAGATGTTCCCAAGGCTGATTCTTGAGGCATGTCTTTGGTTTCCAGGCTGGTATTTTCTTATTCAGCATCACCTGGGGCTGTCTGCTGCTAAGCCAACTCCTTTGTCTGTTTTTCCATTCCTCTGCCAATCTGTCTTAACCAGTAAATCTCTTTGTGCTCTCTGAAGTCCATGTGAGTAAGATATAGTAGATTGGTCTAAAAAGATTGCTTTTTTTGAGAACCTTGAGGTTAGTCTGGCATTTTGAACTATTCCCTCTTCCCCCTTTTTCTCTGTGTCACATTAATCCTCTTTGCTTGCAAAGCACCTTTATGTTGGAGTCAGAACACCAGCCCTGGAGAGGCTGCAATCATCCTCCCTCTCTTTCTCCCCTGCAGTGCCCCCTCCTATGTGCCACATGTTTATTATCTCCTATTGTTGCCTTTCAAGAGGTTTATAAATCCTGTTTCTTGGCCTGCAGTGCATGAGCCTATCTGGTTTGGATTCTAAAACTGGGATGAGCCAATCCTCACAATTTTTATGAAGCTCTAATCCTCCCCCTGCCAGTGCTCGTGTTCAGATTAACGCCTGGGCTTTTGCCCTCATCATCACCCTTAGCACCCCTCTTTAAAAATGTTGCAAAGTCAAATTTGGTATTTTTTGTTGTATTCTTGATCTCTGCCCTGCCCTTTCTTGCAGCACTGTTTCTCTTTTCTCACAAACTGAAAAACCTTTCTCTATTTCTTTGTTGTTAAATATCTCTGCAGTGACTTAAGGCTGTACCAGTTCTCATGTTTATTCCTAAACTTTTTGATTTCGAAGATAGAAGCTTCCAAGTGATGTGACTTGAAACCTGCATCTGCTTCTTGTATCCTTCACAAAGAAGGATCACTCCAGGTGGAGTTTCTTTGGACCTTGTTTGGGATGTGTTCTTAATAATGAAAACACTTTTGACTCCTGGAGGATGCTGTGTGCAGTGAAATCCTCCATACCACAGCTGACTTCATGAACCAGTCCCTTTCAGTCTTGAGTTTCAAAAGACCAACCTGATAACTTGCCTTCAGCTCTACTTTTGCTTTTGAATGCTGAGTCTCTTACTGATGGTGTGGTCCAAGGTTAATTTCTACAACCTTTCATGTGTTCTCATTACCTATGCACAAAAATGAAGGCTATAAATAGCATCACCTTGTGTTGGTTCGTTAACAGAAGAAATTTGTTGCACTGTGATACGAAGAAAGGTCTTGGTCCTCTTGCACTTCATAAATCAGAAAATAATAAAGGCAAAACATTTCCAGCAGGAAGTGTGGCACTTACCTGTGCTGCTCTGGGCAGCTTTTCAGCAGAAGCTCTACAAAATCACCTCTTTTAGTCTTGCTGTCCCTCTGTGATTTCCTCTCATCCTGTTCCACCACAGGCATGTGTGCCATCCCAAATCATCTCTGAGCTGCACACTTCTGGAGCAGTTTATAACCTTGAATACCAAATCTTTCAGTTTATTTTGTTTCCTTCTGCTTTGTCATCCCTGTGCCATGGCTGGGGAGCAGGGAGCAGGGCTTTGAGCTTCCTGAGGCTCAACAAAGAATTGCTCCTACATCACTCCCTTCATGGTAAGTGCTTTTATACAAAAGCCTGGCAAAGCAATGGCACTTCTTCCTGGATAAAATTTAGAAAGTAAATGAGAATGTGCTTTGCTGAAGGGGGTGTGTCTGTGTGTGTGTGTTTAGTGTAAAACGTGTTCCAGACATTAACATGTGGGAGCCCTCAGAGTGGAGTGGTCTGTGTGGGGCTGGGTGTGCATTCTGGCACCCAAAACCTCTGCGTGCTGAAGGTGATGGACTTGGGGTGTGATGGATTTTCCAGCTCTGCTGTGTCCAGCTATATTTGGGTGTTGTCTCCCCCAGAGCTGGGTTATTTGAGCACCTGACACGGGTGACCAAGCTGGGGAGGGATCCAGTGTTAGGAGTTGAGTTCTTACAGCGCATGCAGCTCCTCAGCTCTTCTGAACCAGCTCTGCTCCATGTTTTTGGCATTATTCCACTTCCCCCAGGCTGGCCACTCGAGTAGAGAGCTTTCCTTCCGCAGCCACATGCCTTCTGTTTGCCTTCAAATCCCCCTGTAAGCCTCGTTGGCTCTCCCATTGATGCAAGAGGCATTTAGAGGTGTTGGGAGGTGGGTCAGGAGCAGTTGCTGCTCCAAGGGGGTGGGTTTTCAGGAAATCAGATGCTTCCACAGCTGCCAAAGTCATCCCCACCCCTGCTCTGGAGCATCGTGCTTCCCAACCAGCCTTTTTCCGAGCCTGGACCCTTGCCATGCTCCAGAACAAACTCCACGAGTAGCAGAGCCTCTTCCATCCCGGGACTTTCCCGCCCCGGCAGAATCCATGGAATGCCTTTGAAGCAGCTCTCTGTCTGCTTTGCCTTGCCCTGGCAGTGCAGAGGGGATGGAAATGGGGCTGGAGATCGAGCCCAAAGGACCCACCAAGTCCTTCCAGAAATAACAAGTGGTTGACTGGAGTTCACTCACATTCAGTGCTCAGTCCCTGCCAATTGTCAGTGTCCTTTAGGGAAGAGCAAAGCTCTGTGGACAGAGAACTGGGATGCCAGGGAAGAGAAATGCTTTGCCAGAGGTGTGGGGTTTTATTGTTGACTTTTTTTTTTTCCTTCTTTTTTTTTGGCTTCTACCTTATGTTAGTACATCCTGAGGGGTTTTTCAGAGTTGTAATTGGCACTGGTTGTGCAGGCAGCAACGTGAGGAGCTTTTGTCAACTGGAGTTGGTGTTTACTAGGAGAAATCTGTAGGAAACTTGGGGGCTTTGATGGAAATTTTCACCTTAATAAAAACTTCCGGTGCTTTGCCCTGAAAACCTGCAGTGTGAATATGCTCCTTGAGAAGATTGTACTTTGCTGCTGCTGTTGTTCTTGCTGGCCAGTGGAAATCTTTTGGCTTCACAGGGCATCATCAGAATTCCCTGACTTGGGAGCTATGAGGGGAATTAAGGCTCTTTGTGGACTTTACAAAGGAGTTGTGAAAATTGAGTCTTTTCTACCAGTTTTTCCTCCAGCTTTGGAGTTTCCACTAAAGCAAATATATTATTGTTTCAGGCTGCTGTGATTTAGAACGTACATAAATACAAAAGGATGCAGAAAGATCCTGGCCAGATTGGCAAGTAGAATCATGGAATGATTTGGGCTGGAAAAGACCTCCAAGACCATCTCCTTCCAACCTCCTGCCATGGACAGGGACACCTTCCACTAGACCAGGTTGCTCCAAGCCCCATCCAGCCTGGATTTGGATGATTTCAGGGATGGGGAGTCCACCAGTGGGTTATGGGCCTTCCCTTGGGTGGGGAAAGGAGGGAGTGTGCATGTCTGAGCTCGTGTAAAGGAATATATTTCTGTTTCAACACTGTGTAGTAACCAACTTGAGAAAACTACAGTGGAAACAAGCTGTAGTTATGACTTGTAAAAACAGCAGTGTCATTCCAGCAGTGCAAGTATCCTGTTTTTCAGGCACAGCTGATTAGAAATAGAAAAACTGGCCCCTTTATTTCATCAGCTTTTAAGGATGGAATAACAGTATAAAAGGCAGCACTGCTCGTTGTTTCAGTGCTGATCATTCCTGGCAGAATTCTCTCTTATCAGCAATTTAAAACCACACATTTGGGATTGAAAACCTTTTATGTTTGCTCCCGTGGACTTCTGAAGAGTCGTTGTCTCTAAAGATAAAATTAGAAAGCTTGATAACTTAAAGGGTGGAGGAAAGCAAACAGAATTATTCTGGAAAGAAGTGTCATAGGGAATATGTGACTTCACCTTTCAACAACTATTTTTGGTGGGTTTAAATATTTAAAAGCTTTACCTGCAGCTGCCACAGCTCTCTGCTTGCCAGCCCTGAGAAACAGGGGAGTCTGTGGGTGGGGACTGGGCTCTGGTTCATCTTCAAAGCAATTTCTGCTGGGAAGCCTTGTTCTAATTCTAGGAGCTAGAGATGAAATGTGCTGCTGACCTGCAGGAAAGAAGCTGTGATTGCTGAAAAGTTTGTTCTTAATGTCCGCAGTGAAGGGCGTGTGAAGTGGGGGCTCATTTTTTCCAAGTGACACTTTCAGGTAAGGTCCATTGCTAAGATGCCTTTTAAAATGGAAGTTCTCTTCCCTGCTGCTGGAAAACTGTGAGGCAGGTGACAGCTGGTCTGGTGGAGTTTGCAGGGCTCCTTAGAGCTGTCTGAAGTTATTAGATGAAGGTTTTCCTTAAATCTGGGTCCATTAAAACATGTGCAATGAACTGAATGCTGAATTCAAATGAGGCAATTATTCTGGCAGTGAAACTTCTGACTAAGGCATAATTTTGTTATGTAAATTATAACTTTTCAACCTTAAATGGTGTTGTTGGCTGAGCCAGGGACTAATTGAAACATAGGAGGAAATATAACCTTAAAGAAGAAATCTGTGAGAGGTGAGGCAGAACTTTACCCTTTGTCTTTCTCCATAGACCAGAAATAGCTGGGAGCAGCTGAACCAACTCTGCTGGCTGAACATGTCCCCTGAGACTGTTGGGGTAACCAGTTTGGTTCTGTTTTTATTCATAGAATAGCTGCTCTCACCTTCATTTGCAGCTTCTTTTAATGAAGGGTGTCGAGCCGATTGTCCTGCTGGATTCCTGAAAACTGCTTGAAGAAAGCCTTTTAAAAACAAGCTCAGCTCATCTTTCAAACACCTTGGCATGAAAACTCATGAATGAAATTTGATCTTGTGCTCCTGGCTCAGGAGATTTCAGCATGCAAAGTCATGTTTTAATTGTATTCACCTCTTCTCCCCGGGGTACGGTGGCGAGCAGCCACTGGAGCTTTTCCCTCTCTAGTCTGGGAAATGTCCTTCTGGAAGGGAAGGAAGGGCTGCAGGCACTGCTCTCTGCAGCAGTTTGCTGCAGTGCTTCACCTGCTGCCCTTCTGGGCTGGGCTTTGGCCGGGGCACATCAGTGGCCTGACCCTGCTTTGCTGTGAAGTACAACCAAAATGAGGCACACCCTGCGGAAAATGAGGCCGGAGCAAACTCCAGCAGCCTTGATTTCCCTTTTTCTCTTCATACATCTGTTTCAGCACCCTGAAGTTCTATTTTTATGAGATTATTTTAGTTTTTAACATCCTACTGAGGAGGCAAACAAAATAGCTCAGTTGCATTTTGCAGAGGAGACTAAATAGGGAGGTGACCCAGTTCCAACAAGCTGGAATTGGCACACAGGAGGCATGGGGAGAGAATTAACCCAGGGACTAGGTTAGGTGTGTCTGCAGCACTGAGATCTCTTACCCCCACAGTCTCTTGGTGAGGTGCAGGTGGTTTTGGCACTGTCTGGTGGCAAGAGCCAGGTGATGGTCTCCCTATAAAATCCGGAGGGAAGGAACATGACATCCCCCTTCCAGTGTCTGCTTCCTGGCCTTCAAAACACTGCTTGGACCAAAGGGGTGTAGAAAGGTGAACTAAGTCCTTCCTCTTGGTGTACCTCCCCACAACGTCTGTGCCTGCCTACCCTCCTTATCAGTAGGGCCAGAAGGAGGAACCAAACCTCCAGGGAAAGCAGTGGTTAAGGAGCATGGCTGCTCCTCATCCTGGAGACTTCTTCTGCCTGGACAACATCACCTATAAATCTGCTGGACTTTATAGACATTGTGGCTTGAGGTTTTTAATTAAAAGCTGGTTTTAGGCTAGAAATGCAACACTTAAGCAACTCCCTTAGTGGTGGTTCTCAAGGGAAACATTCAGTGCCTGAACATGTCTGTATCAGCTCATGATAAACGTGGCATTGAACCTGCTGCTCTTCAGCTCACGAGCACAGATTATCCCCAAAGAGGAGGCCTTTGAGTGTAACAAACAAAGATTACCATGGAAACATAATCTATAGTGAGTTCTGTAGTATGCTTATGTGATACTCCTGGGAGAAGAGCCTGGAGTCTCCTGGTGATTGCGTCCTGCGTGGCAGTGCCCCAGGCTCCTGAGTTTTTGAGCTTTGAATGGAAGATGACTGTGAAGGTGTGACAGAATGGAGGAGTAGAGCACCTGGGACTGCTGCTGGAGAGCTGCTGCTGCAGTGTCAGCAGCATCCAAGTGGTCCTTCACAGCTCTGAAATTCCTGACTGTAAAATCACGTCCCTGGGGGTGGGTCTCCTCAGCCGGACGTGATGCTGCTGTCAATTTGGGGAGGCATCTGATGTATAACATAAGGACCCTTATGGGAAAGTCACCAAATTTGCCATTATCAGTATGCTAAAGGAAAGGTTTCATTGCCCGCAGAAGCTGTGGCTCCTCCATCCCTGGAAGTGTCCAAGGCCAGGCTGAACAGGGCTTGGAGCACCCTGGGATAGTGGAAGGTGTCCCTGCCCATGGCAGAGGGTTGGAACAACGTGGTCTTTGAGGTCCCTTTCAGCCTAAACCACTCTGTGATTTTGGGTGGTATTAGGAGATTAGATATCCCTTAGGATCTCTGATTAATATAATTACTCTTGCTAATTTCCCTTTTCAGCCTTTAATCACACTTTATCTACTGAAAAGAGTGTATCTGGTTGCTGATGTCCAGATAACCCCTGTGACCCATGTGCACCTGACAGCTGGATTAAGGAATGAACAGGCAGAAGGATGGCTCCAGCTCAAGAATGAACCACTAGCTGTGTTTTCACAACTGATATCACTTAAACTTCAGGATTTCTCCTTGCTACTGCCTGGAAACAGATTTCTCTGATGGGAAGTTCTCTCCTACTGCAGGAAGTTCTCCAAGGGTGGATATTGCAGCCTTGGTGGCTCTTTTCCTTTCTCGAGTGGTTCCTCTTGAGGTGTGGGCTGGTGCCTACTCTGGGCCACCTTCTCTAATTGAAGACAGGCATATTTTGCAACTCTAACTTCTTCCCTTTCTGTTTTTCCAGGGTTTCTGGTATGCACTTAAAGCCATATCTCAAGTTACAGAAGAAAGAGCGATCCCCAGAAATAAGCCAGGATTCCCTGCGAGGCCATCAGGGATCAGCACAAGGAGAAAAATACACCAACTGCACCAAACTGAGCGTTTTCCCAAAACCCTCCCTCGTGACTCCATCTCAAAAGCTTCTGGGGATTATTTATCCAAATACTATGTGCAATATGAATGGGAAAGGCCCAGCGGATGGTCCAAGTGCAAGGGAAAAGAAGAACGCCCTGTCTGCAACCATCCACCAGGGAGAAGAAGGGGAAGGGCCGCTGGATGTCTGGGCCGTGGTGAAACCTGGCAACACGAAGGAGAAAATCGCCTTCTTCGCAGCCCAGCAGTGCAGCAGCAACAGCCGGGTGGGCTCCATGAAAATCAAGAGCACGTGGGACATCGACGGAAGAACGGCCAAGCGCAGGAAAAAATCGGTGGATCTTAAAAAAGCCAAAATTCAACTGGAAAGGATGAGGGAGGCGAATGCCAGGTGCTCCCAGCCGGAGCCTTTCGCCTGCGGCATCGAGCACTGCTCGGTGCACTTCGGGAGTGACGGCGGAGACGGCGCCTTCCCGGGCCGGTCCCTGTCGGTCATCGAGATGGTGGCGTTCCTGGAGCAGCGAGCAAGTGCTCTGCTGGTGGACTGTGCTAAAACCTGCGCGGCCCCCTCTGCCACGAGGCCGAGCTCCCAGCCCAAGGCTGCCCTTCCCGGCTCCGACCCCTTCTCGTCGGCCGGGGCGTGCGAGGCGCAGGCGGAGCGGGGACCCTGCGGCCCCGGCGAGCCCCAGGGCGAGCCCGTGCGCGTGCTGGACATGGTGGCCAGGCTGGAGTCCGAGTGCCTGAGGCGGCAGAGCGAGCGGGAGGCCGGGAGCCTCTCCCGGAACAACAGCTTCCGCAGGAACGTCGGGAGGGTGCTCCTGGCGAGCGGCACCCAGCCCGAGGAAGAGGCGGGCAAGGGGGTCCCGGGGGTGCTGGCTCAGGGGGACGGCCTGGGGGAGGCAGGGGTGGCAGGGGCTGGGTACAGAGGTCGCTGTGGCCCTCTGGGTGACACCGAGCTGTGGGATGGCAGCGCCTCTGCTCAGCAGCCTTTTCCTTCTGGGCTGGATACCCGGGTGGGGAATGTGAATTCGGGACTTGCTCAGGCGGTGTTGGCCATGGCGGCCGGCAGGAACGAGGCTGAAACACGGATCGAGCCTCCCAGGGCTCTGCTGTCCCCGTGTCCAGCGGCTGCCAGGCTGCCACCGGACCCCTCGCAGAGCAAGAACGCGACTGTTGATTGTACGTCGAAAGAGCCTGTAATTTTCCCAAAGCAGAGCCTGCATCCCGCTAGGAAGGAGCCCTTAAGCATCAGTATATCAGTCACCAAGACCGAGAAAGGGTGCCGGAAGGAGAAGCTCTCCAGCTCCAGTTGTGGTGAGGAGTCTCTCCCGGGAAGGCTGTTTTTTCTCCAGGGGGAGCAGCCTGCTGCTCACGAGCAACAGCCACGGCGGGAGAGTGCCCAGGAGAAGCCAGGGGAAGTAGCCCAAAATGAGGATGAGGATGCTGTGGCATCTGGCAGATCGTGTGGCAGAAGCAGTGTCCCGTCAGAGCCATTGGCCCCCTCTGTCCCTCCCACAGAAGGGGCTTTGCAAGTACTTGATGCTTCCTGCCTAAAACGGCAGGTGTCGCATGACTTTCTGGAGACCAGGTTTAAAATCCAGCAGCTCTTGGAGCCTCAGCAGTACATGGCCTTCTTGCCTCACCACATCATAGTGAAGATCTTTGGGTTGCTTCCCACCAGGAGCCTGGTTGCCCTAAAATGCACTTGCTACTACTTCAAATTCATCATTGAGTACTACAACATCAGGCCGGCGGACTCGCGCTGGGTCCGGGACCCCCGCTACCGGGAAGACCCCTGCAAGCAGTGCAAGAAGAAATACGTGAAGGGGGACGTGTCCCTGTGCCGGTGGCACCCCAAGCCCTACTGCCAGGCTCTGCCCTACGGGCCTGGCTACTGGATGTGCTGCCACCGCTCCCAGAAGGGCATCCCGGGCTGTAAGTTGGGTCTCCACGACAATCACTGGGTCCCTGCCTGCCACAGCTTTAACCGCGCTATCCATAAGAAAACCCGAGGAGCGGGAGCCGAGGGGGAGGAGGAATATTAGTGCACATACACTTTCCTGCGAGATTGTTCGGGGTAGGAGGAGGAGATTCTCATGCCTTGTGCTGTTTACAGTGTATATAATTGTTGTGATTTTTTTTTTTTTTCCCACAGGGCTATGAAACTGCACATACTCAAACACAAGAGCCTTTACCTTTTAGATTAAAGAGAGCTTTTAGTCCATCTCTGTAAATAACACTATAAAAACTAATTGTACATACAGAGTCTACAGCTGGCTGAACAAGGTAACCCCTACAATGCAGCTATCCCAGTGTTGCGGCTATAGGTGTGTGTGTTTTTAAGTGTCTTGTTTCAAAATCTGTATATCCTGTATAATATATGAATGTTTCTGAGAAGAAACTCTAAATAGGTAAAGGTCAACTTGTTTAAAGAAGCTGCAGACAACTTAACTGGACAACCTGAAACTTAGACTATAGAACAGATCCATTATAGTAGCGTGGCAGTGGATTAAAAGAAAAAAAAAAAGAGAGGAATATTATTGTATAGTCAGAATATAAAAAAAAGTTCTTGTCTACCTTGCCCATGTTGTCTGGTTGGGTTTTTTTTTTACATAAATAAAATGTGCATTCTATATCTGCCTTACCAGACTTTCTCTTGTAAGACTTTTGCCCCGAAATAAAAACGCTGTAAAACACATGGCAGAAACTTGGTGCTGTGCTGTAGTTCAGACGTGCAGTGTGCTTTCTCTAGCAAACCTGTCCTCCTACTAACAGAAACAAAACCCCCCAAATCTCTAGTACTTGGAGAGCTCCCTGCTGTATCATTTACAGATTCCAGCTTTTCTTCTCCTTCCTGCCAGCCCTGCGTGCAGCAGAGGCTCCTTTTATCAGGAATTCTGGTGCTAGGTGTGTAAAGCTTGCAAAAACAGGCACTTTCTGGTCGTCCTGCTTCTTGGCCCCTGTGTGGGCACCTGACCTGTTCCCTGGATGCTTGAGGATGAAGGTGGAGTTGCCTTGGCTCTGGGATGCGCTGGAAGCTTTCCTTTCTGCTCTGTATGGAATTGTTCCCTTGCAAGAAGAATCCTGGCAGTGCTTTGCCCTGCTCTGCTGCAGCGTCTGGCCTCTCGTCCCAGTGCTGTGAAGTCGGTGCTTCCCAGGGGAATTGTGGAGGTTTCTGTCAGCTGAACAGTGATTCCTCAAACTCGGAATGGGAGTGGAGCATGGCTTCTCTTGGAGCATTTCCCTGAACACATTCCTCTCCTGCCGTGCTGTGATCCAGACCTCAGCCTCCAGTTACACCCCTCTGAGGGTGGGTGCTTTGGAAGTCTGGGAACGGACCCTGGACAGTCCAGCAGCCGCATCCAGCTCGGTCGTGGAGCAGCAGCCGTTTCCAGGGAGCCCAGCGGAGCGTGGCAGCCGTGCCTTTGCCCTGTCCAAGGCCCTTCTCTCCCCCACTTGGTGCTGTTGCTGTTTCTGCCCCTTCTCAGGGCACGGATGGACTCCTGGCTCTCACCATTCCGGCCGGAGCAGCCAAAATCTCTGACCTGGTGCAAGAAGAGCCGGTGCCACCTTCCCGCGGGGCTCGCCTTGGGCCTCTCTCTGCCCTGCAAACCCCGGGGAGCACCTGCAAAGGGCAGGGACGGGTGGCCCTGCACCCGGCTCATCCTGTTCTCTCTCCTTTGCTGCTGGATCAGCAAAGTGTGGGAAACTGGAGGCTGTGGGGGCCAGGCTGAGCCGCCCACCTCCACCTGCCCTGGGCTCACAGGGAGTGACTCGCCTGGTTTTGGAGCGTGAGGACAAAAGAGGGTTTTGAAGGCGGATGCTTTTGTTCTTCCCATTAATAGTGAGAGGAGGAAAACCGAGCCCTTGCAGCCTGAAGTGGGGGTTTGGTGAGCTCGGGGCTTTCAGGGAGGTTTAAAGGATGTGCTGGTTTTGTTTTTTGCCTCCACCTGCTCCTGCCACCCCGGGCGTCAGCCGCCCCTCCCGGAGCTGCTCAGCCTCCCTGCACTGCAGACATGATGACAACCAGGAGGAATGAAATTAGGAATCTGAAAGGAGGGTGCGGCCGCCTTGTAATCGGCCGGGAAGAGGGAGAGGGAAAGGATCCCGCGTTCATCCGTGACTTCATCCTCTAACGGGGCACAGGCTTCTCCCAAACTTCCGTCTGCTCCCTCAGCTGTGCCCGGACGAGCAGCAAGACAACTCCTAGGCTCTTGTTTGGCCAAAGCCATCGGCATCAAAGGCCTTCAGCTCGATTTAGATTAGGGGAAAAAGGACAGAAGCTGCTTTCCTGGCCCCCCACCCAAGATTCTGGAAAACTTGAGGCTGAGAGCAGCGAGGAAAGTCCCTGCGAGGCTGGAATGGAACGGCAGAGGAAAATATTTTGTAATTAGATAAGGGGCCAGTGAGGTCATTTTGTTTGGAACAGGGTGTGAGATTTTGGTCACCTTTGTTGAACAAGGGGAAAAACGAGGATTAAGTAATATCAGTAGGCTATTTTGTTCTTGGAGCAGGTAAACCAGGAGGACAACTTGCTGCCTACCCTGCCCCATCCCTGCCCTCCCCCCAGGCTGGCTGGGGAGCGTGGGCTGGTTCAGACATCATTTATTACGTTGTCTGCCGGAACTGTCTCTCCTGCACAGCTTCGCTCTCGAAAATGGTTCTACAGAGCAAGCTTTTGTATCCAGAAGTGGGTTGGTGCTGAGTGTTGCCATGCTGAGCTGCCTGCAGGCTTTTTTTTCCTGGAACGTTGTAAAGTGCAGATTTCTGTTTCCTTAAGGAATGGATCAGGGAGAACCCAGGGTCTGAGGAATGTTGGGTTTTTTTTCCTAAGCAGCAATTAAAAATAAATCCAGTGCTGGATTTACAAAGTTCAGTGTTTAGAACTGAGGACGAAGGGCTGCACCATGTGCTTGACTTCCCTGCCTGGGAGCAGTTGGAGTGTCTGGACTGAATTTCCAGATAGGCCTGTGAAGAGGTTGTAATAACATTTCCATTGTCCATAAGCTTCCAGTTTTCATCAAGCTGTGGGGCTCTCCTGGCATGGACACCACTGAAAAAGCTGCCCGTGGCTGAGGCTTGTGGTTGGGCTCTTGCTCCATCCTGGCTGTTCCTGCAGCTTTTCCCTTTGCTGGGTCCTGCTCCTTGTGCAGAAGTCCTGGGATGCTGCAGCAGAGCTCAGCTCCTTGTGTTGGACCCAGGTCCCCTCCTGCAGCATCTGCCCCCCTGCCAGCCCCTGGATCTGTTGTTAGGGCCATGGGAATGCTCCCAGGGCTGGAGCCCCTCTGCTTTGGAGCCAGGCTGGGAGAGCTGGGGGTGTTCACCTGGAGAAGGGAAGGATCCAAGGAGAGCTCAGAGCCCCTTCCAGGGCCTAAAGGGGCCTCAGGAGAGCTGGAGAGGGCCTCCGGACAAGGGCTTGGAGTGACAGGACACAGGGAATGGATTCAAGCTGCCAGAGGGCAGGGTTAGGTGGGATATTGGGAAGGAATTCCTGGGTGTGAGGGTGGTGAGGCCCTGGCACAGGTTGCCCAGAGAAGCTGTGGCTGCCACATCCCTGGAAGTGTCTAAGGCCAGGTTGGATGGGGCTTGGAGCAACCTGGGATAGTGGAAGGTGTCCCTGCCCGTGGCAGGGGTGGAATGAGGTGTCTGTAAGATCCCTTCCCTGTGAAACCATTCTAGGATTTCACACCTGCACAAAACTGCACTGACAGATCCAACCTGTCTCGACTCCCACTTCCTGCACGGTGGAGATGGTGCTGAAGCCTCACCATGGGCTCTTTCTCCTTCCCACCTGCCTTTGGCTGGTCCAGGCACTCCTGGTGTAGGGAAGGACCCAGGGCATTATCAGGCTGCTCTTCTGCCCCAAACCAGAGCGGGCAGAGGACAGAACCTCCAGCTGCTGGTCCTGCTTAAGCAGAAGTGACCTGAGCACCCCAGACTGGGCTTTGTGCTGGGACTGAGGCAATGAACTGCCCCAGCTCTGTGCAGGAGCCCCAGGTGGCTGCTGCTCCTGGGGCCAGGAATCGCAGGGCACCAGCCAGGTCACAAAAAAATGGAGTGGGTGGGTTGTTTCTCCTCCACCATCCAGCAGCCTGTACACCATGGGCTGCCAGGTCCCACAGGCAGAGCCTGCCTGGCCCTTTCCCATCCCCATTGCTCTGACACTGCTTCACTTTAAGGATGGAATCATTAAAGAGGCACACTCTTGCATCCCGAAATGACCTTGTAAGGATGAGCGTGTCCCTTGCACGCAGAAGGAATTCGCCACCTGCAGAAACATCACCCGGCACCGGAGAGCCCCAGGCCAGGCTCCCACGAGAGGTTTCTCCGTTTACATGTACATAGAGGGATGTGTGTGTGTGTGTGTTGTGCAGGACTCCACCCCCTGCTCCCATGGAGATGCAGTTATTTTATGTAAGAGTATTTTTTTAGAATGGGTATTGCTTATTCCACCGCTGTACAACTGATTGCACTGTAACAGGTCTGGTCCCTGTGATGCTTTGAAGGCTGGAAATTCTTTGTGTACTTTGCCCAGCACAGTGAAAAACAAACCACACAGAAGTAACAGTTATAAATATACAACTTAAAAAAAAAATTACTGTTAAAGATTTATTGCAATAATACAATAAAATTTAGAAGAAAAAAAAAACCCAAACAACAAAACCCAAACCATTTGTGTTTAGTTACATCTTAGTCCGGAAGTTGCAAGAGAGAGGCCGCGAGTTCCTGCAGGTGACAAAGCCACCCCTGGGTGTCCCACCCGAGACCCTGCACAGGCACCTGATTTTCGGCTGAGGGCTGGGCCCCCGAAATCAGGCTCTTCCTTGGCTGCTCAAACGGGCCCCCCCAGGGCAGTGGCCACCACCAGAGGTCTGGCCTGAACTGAAATTCCCATTCATGCTACGCAAAAGTGTTTTGTAAACTCACAGCTGGCTGTCTTCAAATGTGTATAATTACAGCTATTCCTGCCCTCCCTCCCCACCCCGTCCCCCCCAAACAACCTGGAAAAACGAATCCTGGTGATTGCACTCAAGGTTTGGACACACACAATTCTTCCTCAGCTACACATGTGCAAAACACTTAAAAAAACCCCCCCAACCAACCTGTGTTCTGTTACAAAAAAACCTTCCATGGAAAGCCCCACCCCAACGCATTTGAACACCCCCACGGTGCCCTTGTGCCCTCTCAGAATATGACAAGGTTGCAAATAAATTATGTTGGAAAACATGGATAGGAAGTATATGGCTTAGAAAAGTTATTGTGTTGGATTTTCCTTCCCCGAGTTCAGTCAGTGACAGTGCACAAAGCTGAGTCATGGCCTGACCTTCTGGGGCTCAAAGCACAAAGGCAGCAACGAAAGAGGAACTGAAATGCCTATTAAAAAACAACAAGAAAAAGGTATTTAGATGGTAGGGTCCAGTGCAAAATATACAGGGAAGCAGAAGGGGCTGGGCTACGAGCCCAGTTTCTAATACTGGTTGCTCAGAGCTGTGAGTGATAAAGTGCCATGAGCCAACAGAGCCCAAACCCCTGGGCCGGGCCTGGCCGTGGGTCCAGGGGCACTGGCCCCCATCAGGCTGCAGCAGCCAAGGGGCCCGGGCTGCTCTCTTCAAACAAACCCAACCATCAGACCGAGAGAGAGGCAGGAATGAGGGTGACAACGTGCACATTGTCTGCGCAGAGTTAAGGGTCTTTGGTTTAAAAAAAAAACAACAGAAAAGAAAAAACTGCTGACAACAGATGCCCAACCTCAGGGCTAAAGAGAAGGAGCTGCCATGGAGGGGTGGGGGGTGGGAGACAGGATACTTGGCTGGTCCCCCCCTGTGGGGCACACAGGTGTCACTGCCAGAACAGGCTTCCCAGCCCTCCTTGCTGGGGGCAGAGGCAGTGCTGGATGGCCTGGGGAGGAACAGAGCAATCCACCACAAAACACCCCGTGAGGCAGCCAGGAAAGCCATTCCTGGAGCTGGGAGCACTGCCCACGGCAGGGATGTGTCCCCTTAGGAGCTGCGGGGCCGTGGCAGAAATCCTCCCTCCTGGAGGAGGCTCCTGCCTGAAGCTGACCCTGTGGAGAAAGTGTCCCAGCTCTAAATGTAAACTGTACATTGGAAGCTTTGCTGAGCAAACCATCCGTGAGTGCCCCGTCCCGCAAGGCAGAGGAGGAAGAGGAGGAGCACTTCTTCACCAGCTCACCTGTCAGCAGCCCACCTGCCCTGGGTTTGCGAGCCAGCTGTGCCAGGGAAATCAAATCAACTTCTTGGCATTCAGTGAACAAAAAAACCTCACCATGAACACAGGATAAAATAGGGTTAGAAACACGCGTGGTGTGGAGAGCCTGTGACTTCACCAGACCGGCTCGAAATGAGGTTTTTCCAATGCTAAGAAGTGGCAGCACGGGGTGGTGACTGATGAGTATTATTGCAACAATGCAATCCTGTATCAGCATCAAATGTGGGCCTGGCAGGAGAACGTCCAGTGTTTCTTTGGTGTATGGTATTAAGAGTACAGAGCCTGTGTGCCTTAGACAGCACAACATGAAAATTCTAGAACACCTACCAGTGGAAACAGCATGAAACAAGCCACTTTTCTATGGCAAAACTGGGCAAAGATTCACAACCAAATCTAAAACAAGAGCAATTTGCTGTGTGAATTCCCTGTCCATGCTGATTATTTGTATTAAAAATATGGCAACAGAGATTAGAAAACATGTTAAAAATGCGTAATTTTCATGTCCTGAATGAAAAAAATTTAGAAATACGCATTTTTGCATTATGCAAGACATTTAAAACACACACACAAAGGAAAACCCTGTAAGGAGTTAAGAAAGTGGGAACTGCATTTGCACCACTGTCCAGACCGCACCCTGAGCAGCCTTCTCTGCGCTCATCCCAAGCCAAATACTCCAAAATCCGTTTCTTCTTCAGAAAGTAGAGCTGGAGGTTGCTGGGTCCTTTTCCTTCGCTACTCGATGCAGACAGAACACAAAGTGCCCTCCCAGAGTCCGTCGGGAGCACGGGGCTAATTTACAAAACGGGACCGTCACAGTCATCTTGGGTAAATAAAAAGGTTTTTTTCCGGTTTACAAAACAAAAAGTCTGACCTTTCCTTTGTTCCAGGCACTACTGAACGGAACAGGTAAAGGTTTGACTACAGCCCTGTCGGGGAGGGGATCCCTGCACAGCTCCCGTGGTCCGTGTGCCGCTAGCGGTGCCCCGTGTAGGCCTTGAACCACGAGGTGACGGAGGCGGCGGCGGACGAGATCATCCCGCCCGCGCTGCTGCTGGCGATGGGCTGGGACGCCTGCGTGCTCTGGCTCTGCAGCATCTCCACCTGCTGCGAGGGGATGTCACAGAACCTGGGGCTCGGCAGGTTCTCCCAGTCCGTGCCCAGGTCCGTCTCCTCGTCACTCACGTGCTCGTCGCCGCTCTCGTCCGTCTCGCCGGCGGCGCTGGGCTCCACGAACTCCATGGAGTCCTCCAGGTCGGCGCTGATTTCGAAAGGGCCGGACCTGCGGGTGTGCACACAGAGCCATCGGGCCCTTTGGTCCTCTCTGCTGGCATGGGGACAGCACCCTGCTCGGCCACAGGCACAGCAGGGCTCAGACGGCCCGTCCTTATCGGCTGGCAGAGAAGCTGCAGGGAGAGCTGTGCCTCGCCCCTGCCGGGACACAAACACCCGGCCGGGGCAGGGTTCCAGACCACGGAGCAGCAACGGCGGAGGGGCCGTTCTGCCTGGCAGGGATAGTGAGATAGAAAACTAGGAAAAGCTGCCGGTGATAACTCAGAGCTCCACTGGTGGGAATCTTGGCTGGATGTGGAACAGCTTTAGTTCCCAACACCAGCCCTGGCCGGGCTGAGATGGCTCAGCTCTGTCGGGGTGTAGCCAACAACTCACAGGTCTGGCCCTGCTCTCCTGTGGAGAATTCTCTCTGCCCCAAGCAACACCTCGACATCTTTTTCACTCTGAGGCTGGTCAAACACTGGAACAGGCTGCCCAGAGAGGCTGTGGGGTCTCTCCTGGAGACACTCCAAGCCCACCACACAGAACCACAGAATGGGTCAGATTGGAAGAGGCCACAGTGGCTCATCTGGTCCCACCTCCCTGCTCCAGCAGGGCCATCCCAGAGCACAAGGCACAGGATTGTGTCCAGATGGCTCTGGAATATTTCTGGTGAGGGAGGCTCCACAGCCTCTCTGGGCAATCTGTTCAGTGCTCGGTCACTGCACAGAGGAAGTTCTGCCTCCTGTCCAGGTGGAACTTCCTGGGACCAGTCCCTGCCCGTTCCTCCGGTGCCATACCAGGCCCCACGGAGCAGAGCCTGGGCCCTGCTCTGCCCCTCCATGCACACAGGGACACACAGCGATGAAGGCCCCTCTCAGCTGTGTCTCCTGTCAAGGCTGAACAGCGCCAGCTCCCTCAGCCTTTCCTGGGCAGAGACACGCCCCAGTCCTGAGAACTGGCTCTGCTTTGAGCGGGGCTGGACCTCCAGGGTCCTGCCCAAACCCACCTGTGCTGCGACTCAGAGTTCCCTGCTGCCCCTGCCTGGTGGGAGAAGCGATTGCATCCCGCCCCATCCCACTGCTTTGCCTGTATTCCGTGGAGAAAGGCAGATTCCCTGCAGCAATCAGCGTCCCTGACAGAGCTCATTCCAAACCACAAAACTGCCCAGTGAAACATGAGCAAGGATTCAGGGAATCACGGAATCGTACAGGTTGGAAAAGACCCCCAGAATCACCAAGTCCAACCATTAAACACAGTAACCACCTAACACAGGCAAGAGTTTCTCCAGGCTTGGTGGGAGAAGGAGCCTAAAGCTACAACTTACCATGGAAAGTTTTAATCCAGACAATTAAAGCTTGAAAAAATTATATGCATATGAGAACAGTAGCATATAAAGGAGATGGTCAGGCAACTACAGGCTTAGGTATCTCAAGGAACATAAAGCTGGTTGCTGCAAACTTTGCAGCCAGCTGAGAAATTAAAAGCACACACTCCTCTTTCACAATCCAGAAAGGAATGGGAGCGCTGCCTCCTGGCAAAGCCTCTTGCTTAACAAGGCAGCAGAAGAGGAGAGTCATCAGGTTTGAGGCCAGAAGGGACCATGAGATCATCTCAAGTGACCTCTCCTCTGACAAAGGCCACTCCGTTCCACCCGCTCTCCCTGTCCTGAGCCCAGGAACTCCTGCCTGATGACAGCATCCATTCCAGAAACTCACCCAGCCTCGAGAGGATGACAGAAGGAAACAGAATCCCCACCTTCATTCTTGTGGGCAATTAATCTCCGCGTTAAGTGCATGTGCCTCATTTCAACCAGCTCAGGCTCTTTGCTCCCAGTGGTGTCTGTAAAGCCACCCTGGTGGGTATTTTATCCAACTCTCCTGGAACCCTTTCTTTTATAACTGGACCCAACTGGTGCACGTGGAGCTCTGTGACACCTGCACAGGTACCCACTGTGGCCCTTGGACCTTTCAGAGCAGCTGCTTTCCTTTCAGGACACAGGTCTCCATCCTCTGGGTATTTCCAGCACTTTCCTTGTTTTCAGGAGCAAGCACAGATTTTTTTTTTCCAAACCTGGCTATATTACAAACGTGTGGCTCCCCGTGTCTTTGGAATGCATCAGTAGGGATATATCCAGAGAACACAAGCTAAGTGGGAACAGGGAGTTCCTCTTAGTGGCACTGCAGGTTTTTGAATAAAACTAGATCTGTACACGACAACAAAGCAGAAAAGTGGATTTCAGAACATTACTGTGTTTAAAGGGGAAATAAAGAACCATCAAACAAATATTTGCAGACTGTTTTGGTTGGGCACAGGTGACTTGTGGCTGGATTATCCCAATGGGAAATCAGTATTGTTTACTTTCTTGTATTTGTGGAAAAAAAATTATTCTAACCTGGTGCATGCAGGTCAGAATTGGCTTTTTTTTCATCGTGTACTAAGCTAAGAGAAAGTTGTCTTTAATCTTAATTTACATATAAATTAATATTAGTCGAAGGGTCAACTTTGGTCTAGGAGTTCATTGACTGGAAGCATTTTGGGAAAGGTTTGCCTGGGATTCCTTTCAGGGTTTATACTGCTGGATGCTCTCAGGTATTTTCATGTTGGCAAGGCGTGGCCAGGGTCATGTGTGGAGCATGGCAAGGCTGCCTGGCACATGTGCTGCTGTTCCCTGCAGGGAAGGAGTTCCTGCTTCTGGGTGTAGGGGAAGTAAGTCCATCATCAGCTACAAAGCCTCCAGCTGAGCCTGCCACAGGCAGAAGCACAGCAAACACACGTCTGGGAAATTTAATTTCCTACTCAGGATCCCCTTTTCCTGTTCTGTCTTGCCTCCTCCTGGATCTCCCCTGATTTCTGTGCTGGGGACTGATCTACAGGGACAGCAGAAGAGAATTTCCCTCGTAAGTAAAAAGGCAAAGGTGTAAATCCAAAAGGGATTCAGCCACAGGAGAGTTCATAATTTGCTTTTCTTACCTGCCCAAGTTCTCAGTGTCTGGGCTGACCAGGTACATGAGGTTCCTGAGGGTGTGCAGTGGGTGCAACAGATCTAAATTTACATGCTACCATGGGGAAGGGAAAAAAACAAACATGATCAGTTCCTGGAGAAAACCAGCAGGCACACTTGATATTAAAAAAGCTATTTAAGGAATCCAAATGTGCATTCCCCCTACCTGAGAGAAGCAAAGGTGAAGGATATTAGCATTCAGCTTCTTCACTGCCCGTGTGAACCTGTGTCTGCTGAGATTCTCTCCACAGAACTCACTGTTAAAACACCAGACACACAAATACACAGAAAGCAAAATGCTGTGAAAATACACTTGGCTGGAGACATCAGCATTCCGTGCCCTGGCTTCCTAACAAATCCTGGAGTGAACATCCTCACAGCAAGCACTTGTTTCAGGTCTAAAGCCAGTTTTAGTGTGCCCAGGAGATTAATTTTTCACCTAGAAAGACTGTAAGCACTTTCTCAATGAGCACTGCTTGCCCTGGTCTCACCAGTGTCCACAGGACAGGTGGTGTGAACTGCAGGGAACTCAGAGATCCACTGCAGCCAGACTGTTTCAGATCTCCTTTTAAATCTTGCATCATTTCCTCTTCCCAACCTTTTCCTTCTGGGAGGGCTGTACACCCAAATTCAATCAGAGAACGGCTTGGGTTGGAAGGGACCAAGATCATCTGGTTCCAAACCCCCTGCCACGGGGTGGGAAAAAGCTGAAACCCTGCACAATTTTTGTGCCCTCTCTTTGACAACCACTGTTTTTAACACTTAAAAGAATCTCAGCTGCATAAATGAGACCCTTGGGAGTCTGAGACCAGGTCTGCAGCTCCTTCTGTACAGATCCCAGCTGCTCCACACAGACACCAAAAATCCAACAGTGCTTTTCATCCCAAATGGGGTTTATGCAATGCACTCCCAGGTCTGGCAGCCAGGTATGTTCCCCATGGGTGTTTAATCCCGTTGGGAATCACGCTGCTGTCATGCCATGCTCCAGGGCCTTGTCCTACAGCACAGAATGCAGGACAGGTATTGAAGAGCTGCTGATTTGGGCTGGGATTTTGTGAAGCACAGGGGGGTCCAATAAAATGAAAAGTGACATTCACAGACTCATATTTAATTTGGCATTTGAGGATGCTGAATGTGTCAGTTAGAAAGGTGTTATTTTCAACAGTGATGGTTGCTCTTCCCTCTCAGGAAGTACAAAAGGAGGAGAGGGACTGTTAACTGTGGTCTAAAATCCTACCAGCCCTCCCCTCAAGCAGCACAAAAATCCATGAGCCACCCAGCTTACCATAAAAGCTATTCCAATTCATGACTTAGTTCCCCAAACCAAACTGATTTAAGACCAGTCAAAACTGGCCCCTGATTCACCTGCTGTGTTTACTTGCCTGTTGTAGAGCTTCTTGGGAAGATTTACATCAAGTATGAGAGACAAAGTGTTAACGAGCTGAGTTGCATAGCACAATGCAGCACTGATGGTATGAGCAGGGTTATTATGTTCCATATCTAAAGGAAATAAAAACAACATGAAAGTCTTGTTTTAAATGAAGCCTCAGTGGGTGTGTTAATATCTTACTGGAGTCTACTCTGGAATATGTCATTTCTGAGTATGGAGAACAACCTGAATCTAGCAATCATTTACAGTGAAATCTGTCAGAAGTTGGAAGAAAATAGTAATTCTTGGAATTCCTGTTAAGATGATGACATGTGAACTGTGTCAAAACTGTGAATAATTAACTTTCTCTGTTGCATTGTGCTGTGTGTCCCAGTGAGCATTTCATGCAAAGGAAGATTCCACCAGACTAATCATAAAATCACAGAATGGTTTAGGTTGGAAGGGACCTTAAATATCACCTAGTTCCGACGGGGCAGGGAATCTTCTCCTACAATCCCTATACTGGCATTTATTTCTGACTCAGGGTGAGAACAAATAACCCAGTCTACTGCTCCTCAGTGCCTTCTGTTGGCTCCCAAAGCTTCTGGAGCATCCCAGATGCCTCCAAATCAGCCCTTGCTCCTTACCAGGTCCTTGTGTGGTCTTCTTCTCCTCCACCCAGCTGTAGTAGGCCGAGTAGTCTCCGTTGTTAGGAAGGGTGATCCAGGGCCCTGTGATGCCGATGCTGGTGTCCCCGTTGTGGTCATCACACACCCACCTCCCAGAGAGGTAGGTGGTTCTCCGTGCCTCTGCCAGCTTGCTCACGGTGCTGGAGCTCATGGCGTTGTCGCTCTCGGAGGACACGTCCGCCGGATCCCTGCGGAGCCCACACAGCGCCGTAAGAGAAGGTCTAAAAATACAGTCCCAACCTGCAGTTGGCAGGCACCCAGCCAGATGAGGGCAAAATGCTCGTAGGAACACTCCTGCAAAACTCCTCAGTCCCAAAAATACTTCCATTTGTTCTGGGAGGTTTAATTACCTATTTTTGCAGAATCTTAGAATGGTTTTGGTTGGAAGGAACCTTACAGACCATCTTGTTCCAACCTCCCTACCAATGAGCAGGGACACCTCCCACTAGACCAGGCTGCTCCAAGCCCTGTCCAACCTGGCTTGGAACACTGCCAGGGATGGGACAGCCATACTTTAAGGAAGTTTAACACTGGACACGCAGATAGATCTCTCAGTGGGGAGATCAAGCACCTCCAGATTCAGATTCTTCTATCCTGGACCTCTCTCTTTGGGCGAAATGCTTGGCCTTTGGGGAACACACCTCATCCTCCTCCTCCCCAACAGATCCTGGGAGAGCCAGACCATGTACCTTAGACCACGCCTCCCTCCTGGGTGACTAAAGCCAAGCAAAACGAGCCCAAAAGGACAAGCCTGCCGTACCTCATGCTTGTCTTCACTTCTTCAATGGGAAAGATGACGGATGTCAGCTCCAGGATGTGCTTCCTACGGAGCTTTGCCAGCTCCTCATACTGGGCTTTCAAGTCGAAGGTTTTCTTCTCGACCAGGTCTCCCAGCTTGCGGTTGTGCCTCTGCATCTTCTCCTTCTTCTCCTGGTGCCGCTGGGCCCGGCGATTGTGCTTCTGGATCTCCTCTTTAATCCTCAGCAGCCCCTCCGTGTCTGTGGGAACAGCAGCAGATGTTTCAGCCCTTGCAAAAGGAGCTGGGAGGTGCTTGTGGTAAAAGCTTGACAAAAGCTTTACTAATATTTATGGAAAACAAGATCTATAGCAGCTTAAAACAGAAAACCCTGCTAAACTATTAACATCTTCCAGCTGCTCAGTGGTATCTTTCTAATCTCCTCTGAAGATCTCCGAAGAGACTGGAATTGGGATTATTCTTTCCCTATCTTTCACCCAGCTATTTTTGGATTTGGAGCACAAAAGCCAAGATTTCCCAGTTTAATTAAACTCCTGAGGTAATCATCCTGACAGAAACAGCCTGACTGTACATGTTTGCATCGTGCTGGCCAAAAAGCCCTGCCCTGCTTGCAGCCAAAATCAAGTGCAGATAGCATCTTCATTCACCATTTCTGGCACCTCTGCTCTGTTTGTCCTAGTTGGGCTTCACACTCATGCATGCGCTCTTGAAGCACTTGGATCCCCACAGTGTAGGCTCTTTGTTTCCACAGGGAACATTGCCTATCTCCCTTTCCAGTCACAACATGGGAAATGTGCTCGTGTACTGAAGTGCTGCAACTGCCTGGATTCACTCCACGTGTCAGGCATCCTGAGGCTTGGAAAAATACCCTTCAAGAGCATCCTGAAGCATCCAAGGTTGGACTTGATGATCTTAGAGGTCTTTTGCAACCTTGATGATTCTGTGATCTGCTGATCCTGCTCTAAAATAAGAGGCTGCAGTAAAGCTCCCACAAATGTAATGCTAGAGAGAGGCAGCCACCTCTCTTTTAAAAGCATAGGGAAAGATTTCTTGTGCTGTTTCCAAGAACAGGTTTAAAACTCTCCATGTGCCCTAGTCTGAAGTGTGCCTGCCCCTGCAGACACAGAGGCTGCTTTCTCTGAACATCAGGAATTATTTCCAGTCATCTGATCTGCTGCAATGCATGATGTGTCTGGTAGGAAGGAAGATCTGATACGTGGGAGATGCAAAGTCCCACATTAAAGGAGGTGAGAATTGCTCCTCCATGCAGATAAGAACTCAGAATCCCCAGGTTTATACAGTAGAAATAAGCGACCCCTGTTAGAGGAGCAGTAGAAAAATCAACTCTTCCCTGAGCAACACCAAGAATCCCTATGCGTCAGCCGTAATTCCATTGCCTTAAAGCATCCCTGTACCATCAACAGAAAATCAATTAACACTTGCATTCACATTCCCAAACTCTCCCTTTGCATAAAGAAGAAGAGACAGAGGAGGAGAAAAACGTCCATCTGTTCCATTTTCACATTCGTGCTCTACTTGAAAGGCTCTTTTTCAGAGCGAACTCCCTTCCCTGCAGGTCCAACAGCAACTACTGGAGGGCAGGGGAGACACTGCGCTCACGTTTCCTCTTCAGCAGCCCCAGTGCACGAACAACTGTCCTGCTCTCTGCACAGCACCTCTGCTTTTCGACCCACTTCATGAGGTGATTTCCAATTTGCCCCCGGGAGTATTTCAGGACACCACCGTGTCCCACACACCAGCACTGCCTGATAAATGCAAGCCCAGGCGCCCTGATCCCTGCCCAGAGAGCCCTGCCAGGTATTTGCAAGCCTGTCTCCTTGAACTGCTCTGCACAGACAGAAGGCAAACACACAGATTTTAAAACATTATTTTAAGCACCACCAATTATTGAGGTCTCCAGGAGAGTCAACTCCAAAAGCAGGAACCCAACATTCTAAAAATTGTTCTTATTTCAGAAAATTAAACTGTGCCACATCCAAGAGCAGAGAAACAACCTTTTCACACTTTTTGATGTGGCCCAAGAGTGACCAAGATGGTTTCCTGGTCTATTGGCTACTCAGCTGGAATTCATTTTTGGCCCTCTCTCCAAGAACAATTTTGGTATTTCTGAGCTAACAATAGGTTAGTTGGGCAATAGTTAGCTCAGTTTCTAGGTTAAATCTAATCACGTTCACTGTGAATCAAGAGAAGTTGCAAAAGTTGCAAATAATAAATTTCACAGAAGAGTAGAAAAGCAGGGAACTCCACTCCCTGGTTGGTCCTAATATTCTGCCACCTTCAGAGCTGCATTTTGACAAAAGGTGACTAATTCCTCAAAATCACCTTGATTTCCTCTTCTCCTTTCTTCACAGGCTAAAAAGTTGTCATAATCTCCACAAGAATCTTCAACCCTTTGAAAAGCTTGTTTTACTTCAACTTCCTCTTGTCTAAACCAAACACCAGTTTTCTCAGCCATTCCTTCTGTTTTATTTCCAATACTCTCTTCCAGACTTTTCCCAGGTGATTTGTATCTTTCTTAAATACATCAAATGGACACCAGACTTCCACTGAGGCAACAGCAATACCTGGCACAGCAGGATAACTGCTTCCATCTTAAATACAGCACTTCTCTTAGTTAACTCAGAATGAGGCCTCAACCTTTCTGGATCAGCAGGAGATTGATAATTTTTATTTAATTTGCACTCCCCAGATCCCTTCCTGCCAAATCTCACCACCACCCCCCACTCTGGGGTTAAGTTTCTCTTTTGTAACAAGGTGTAGCTTGACTTTGTCCTTTTCAGATGATGTTGTCCATTTATCTGCATGATTTTGAATTTGGTCCTGGTCTCCACAGAAGTCCTATCACCATCCAGCCTGGCTTCCTCCTTTCCACCTTTTCTTCTGCCATGTGAGCTATTATGGGAAATACTGCAGAGAACTGGGCCAGGAACTGGCTCCTGCTGAGCTCCACCTGTCTCACCTCCTCAGTTCACCAGTGTCACCACTCTCTGAATGCAGCTTTTCTCATCTTTCACGTCGACCTTGCAGGGGTTACACCCAGAGCAAATGCCTTTGTTTGCTCACCAGACAGTTTCAGGCAATGCCCACATCCAAGTCATGTGCAGCTTCTGCTTCATCCTCCTCTGCACCTTGATCCCCAGACAAAGGGTTGATTTGACATGAATATCATAACCACCTGATGCCTATTTTTAACCACCTTATCTTCTAGTTACCAGCAAAGTCCCCACAGGTTTGTAACAGGATGACTGTGCCATCAGTTTGAGGTTTTTCCTTCCTTCACCCTTTGAAAACAGCTACTGTTTTCACTTTCCTCATCCTCGCTCCCTCACGTGTTCCCAAGTGCTCCACGGACTACTCCAGCTTGTTCCTTGAATTCCATAAAGCAAAATAATATGTAGCTGTCTGTTTCCTTTCCTTAGCCTGCAGTTCTCTCATGATGTAAAATTTAACCTGGCTAAGCAGCCGATCACATTTTCTTTGCAGGAAGATGAAGCAAAGGCAGCACTGAGTGCCTCAGACTTCTCTGCACTGTTATTTGCTCTCTTTCCTGGTAACGAACCCACTTCTCTACTCCTTCACCTTTTCTTTATTACACATTTCCTATTCCTGCTATCCATCCTTCTTATTAATTGAAAATCATTTTGCATCTCAGCCTTTTTGATTTTTCACCCCAAGCCTTTATGACTATTCTCAGATTATGCCTCTGCTTCCACTCTCTTGAATTTCAAGTCATAAAAATATCCCAGATTCAATCAATATGCTTCTGAATATGCTCTCTCTACTTCCTTTGCATGTAGGTTGCAAGGACAGCTGCATATTTTCTTCTGGAAAGTGACCCTACAAATTTAGTGTAAAAAATCTAAGGTGTTTCAAAAAACTGAAGTTCCTGAATGGAGCAACTCTCCAGCCTACACCATAATTCTGGGACTCTTGCTCAAGCAGGATTTTAGGATTTTTAGACAGGTGTGGGTTAAAATTCATCAGTTTCATGAAATCTGTGACAGCTGCTGAGCTGTTTGCTGCTCTTTATCAAGAGGAAGTGATCAGAAACACTACACTGAGTAAAACCATCTCTAGGGACACAGCCAAAGTCACAGGCTGCTAAACATTTGCTTTTAAAGCTGTTGCAAAACGATTTCCATCCAGCTGAATAATGTCTGCTGTTTGCTAATTAAAACCCAAGCATAAAAAGGCCAAAATCCACTCACTGATTTGCCTTCAAGTTGATTTAAGAAGCCACGGTTTGGAAAGTCACCGTTTTTAAAAACTAAGGCTCAAGTTCACCTCAATTGATTTTGCACTCTAGGGCACAGGCAGTTTTCCACATCACAGAAGCACAGGCATTACTCACGTCTTGTCATTTCATCATTTTCTTTGCAAATGGTCTGTTTCAGCTGCTCAATCCTCATCTTGCAAGACATTATTTTCCATCTCTGAAAAAGAACATTCAGCAACTCTAGGGCACGAACGACTTCCAACACACTGAACTGATGATTAACAACAAAGCCAGCCAGCTTTAGTGCAAAAGCAGCAGGATGCTCTCAAATGGATCAAACAACTAAATATTTCATACAGTGTTCAGTGCACAGGAGAAAGGCACAAACTTTATGCTTAGCATAAAGTCAATCAGTAAAATGAGTTATTGAACAAATATCTAGTGAGAAATGAAAAATTCAGACAGCTTGGAGCACTCTGCTTGCAGAGTCAATTCCAGTTTTGCCTACTACAGGCTTTCTGGGCAAGCAACACAATGCCCTCAAGGTAAACTGTAACTTTAAACGGTGAGATCTAGGAATTCAGAGAGTTTAAAAACTATGGGACACTTGGAGCAACTCACCAGCTGATCAGTTATCTCTTTCCCTTCCATGGCCTTCAAAACACTAGAGGAAAAAACATGATTGAAAGTTTTATGACTATCTGGACTACATCTCTCTCCAGCAACAGTGTGTTACAGAGACTGCTTTGCTTTTATGAGATTTCTTAGCATTTATATTAATTTAATAACTACAACTTACTGTTTTTGGAATTCTCTCTGTTTGGTTTTAAGATGCATGAGCCTTTCTTTCTTCTCTGAAAACCTGGAAGAGATTAAATTCTTTTATTGATATTTTGCACAACGCAGCACTGTAAGTTGTCTGAAAAGATAATAAAATTGAACCTTGGGGATTCTCCAAACCTCAAGTGTCTTCATCTTGGGAAGTAATGGCTAAATGTGTACAACTCTTGCAGAATTCTGTCTCACTGGAATTGCAACAGAACCTCTAAGCTGGGGAAACATTAGAGTGTTGTATTATCAAACTTGTAAGCAACTTACTGTGATTTCTAGATTTATAGCTTAGCAATATCAGTATTTTGTGTATTACAAAAACATAGAGTGCTTTAAAAACCTTCAGTCACTGAAAGAATTAATAGTACTATCTCAGATAGTCCATGACCCAAATGTCTGCTTCAGCTCTGCTTCACTGGATTCTGGGGTATGGGAACTGCAAAGAACTGATCAGAAATACATTTTTTTAGGATTTATCATCCTGTGTTTTCACCCTTTAAATACACAAGCCATGTTCTGCCCCGCTTATGGTTCCACAATTCATTCTATTTTCCTTTGCAACATGTAAAACTGACAATTTCATCCTAACAGAGGTGTGATATTTGCAGATGCCCCATCCCTGGAAGCGTTCAAGGCCAGGCAGGATGGGGCATGAAGGTGTCTCTGCCCATGGCAGGGAGGTGGAACTAGATGGTCTTTAAGGTCCCTTCCAACCCAAACCATGTGATTCTATGATTTTACACACAAACCACCAGGTCTTTTACTTTAGGGATATCTAAGCTTTATTTAGAAAGAAGCCTTGCCAGGATGGCATCTTGGGCCTTCCTCCCTGTTCAACTGTGGATTTTATTTCAGGTGAAATTTTAAAATGCTTCACTTTTTTCCTTCAAGTGCTAAAATCTGAAAGCTTGGCAACTACCTTTAGGTTCAGAGAATGTGTAACCACCCTTCTAGATGACATTAGCATTAGAACAACAAAACTACTGTCTTTTTCTTCTGTACTCAAGCAAAAATATCTGTTTTCCTTCCAAAACAAACCAAAACCAAATGCAGGTGCTTGGCATGAAAGCCAGAGGCCACACGTGAGCTGCAGGAATGTGGTGCGACTGGAGCCCGGCTGCTCAGCCCAGCGCGTCCGTTCTTCCTGTGTGTCCTCACCCCAGGAGTCATCATGGAAATGACAAAAGGCACTGCATGAGCCTCCTGTTTACTACAGAGCAGTGCACACCTACTGTACCCCGACCTTTGGCTGCCACCAAAAATCCCTTGGCCCAGAAACGCACAGCTCAGCAGAGGTAAAAAACACAAAGCGAGAGCGCCGGGGTAATTTGGCAATTGGTTCCAGAGCTGGATTAATGGGCACAGACTCTCACTGAACAAAATTACCCAATTCACGTCCCTCACATCAGCAAAAAGTTGAATGATCTATCAAGAATATAGGACTAAATTAAGTCCTGACTGTGGAGGGAAGACAGAAATATTTGTGAAAGCCTGTAGAAATTACAGCCCACCACGCGCTTCAGCAGCGATGTCAAACAGCTCCTACTGACTTCTTCAGCAGGTTTCTCCTAAGCAAACATTTCCATTTCTTTATATAGCTCTGATTTCCACTGCCTCGCATCGTGCAACTCCTTTTTCTTTATGTATCTTTAGCCTTTCAGTTTGGCAAAGAAACAAAACTTCGCATGAATTATTATAGGAACTCCCATAAAGTGTGAACTGAGAGAACATCTCGAATTACCCATGAAATGTTTCTCTTTCCTCAAGTCTTATCACATTAAGGTGAGATTTTCTACGGTTATCTGGCTTATTTCCATATGTTCATAATTAGAAAGCAGCAACCAGAACGAGGGACTTCTTAATTTACAGGAGTTGATTAATGCTGAAGGAGTTGAGGGCAGCAATATTACTGCATGCATTCACTGTAACTCCCTGCAAAAAGTCACTATTCCTAATCATAACCCACAGCTTGGAGAAATTAGAGAGGCTTGGACATCACAATTATATTGTCTTTGGCTGTTGCCATCTGCAGACACAGAGCAAAGCAATTCAGCAGGTCTGGGAAATACACTCTGAGAATTTATGCACATGACAGGCTGGAGGACACTCCCAGGAGGAAGAAGAATCTCCAAGCTGAAACCAACATCAAGATGCCAGCTTGGTTTTTGAATATACAACACATTACTCATGAAAAGAAGAACGTCAGGGACTGTTTTACTGGAGGATTTCTGGACTACTCATCCTTAATTGTAGCTCTCCTTCAGTAATTAATCTTAACAGCTCCTCAGTCTCTCCCCCTCACAGATACGGGGTGTGATTTTGCCAGACAGATGAAAAACTTCCAATTATACTGCAGCTTTTCTAAAAATTAGCACACAAAATAGTCCAGTGAAATCTGAAATAATTAGAACATGAAATCATTTATCTTAGTGTAAGGAAAATTCACAAGAAAATTCTAAAAATAAACCACCGTTGAATACAAGGAGTAATGCTTGGTTTCTTTACATTTAACTAGGAAGGCAAAGATCCTTTTCCCCCATTTGTAGCACTTCAAAAAGACAAATGGGAAGCCCAAGTGTCCCCAAACACTTCCACATTCTGAATTTCTCACACTGAGCCAACCTAGCAAAGCCCTTGTCGTGACCCTCCTACAGCACTGGCTGATCTAAAATTAACCCAGGTACTACTAGAAGGCATAAAATAAACAAATAAATAATGATGGTAGTAAACACCACCAGAAATGCAGCCAGTGACCTGCACCTGTCCCTGCTTGGCTTTGCCATGGCACTGGTCACCATTTAAAACATTTCTCCCTCTCCCAGGGCTCACATCACAAGAAATTCAGAGACACCCACTCACTGCTTACACAGAGGAAACAAAGAAAACTGACCTCTGGAGTGACAGGGTCTTCTCTACTCTTACATCAGTCATTCCAAATATTAATTAGAGAATGCAAACAAAATATTTCAAGCACAGTTTAAAAAATAATCCCATTATCTTCAAACCTCAAGCTTTCATCCCTACACGGAGCGTTCCTGCTGCCATCAAGCATGCTTAGGTTGTTAAGGTTGTTATTCGTACAGGTGTTCTGTTCCTTTAATTCATTAAAATAAATTTGCCATTTTTAATGAATTGCACTGCTGCAATTCATTCATGGAAAGTTCAGAGCAGCAGGAGAAACAAAGCCTGGGGAAACGGAGTGCACAGGGAGGCCTTAGGATAATAAACCAGCAGTGATCCCCACAGAGGGAACTATGTTTTCCAGGCAGAGGTGGGGAAAAAAAGACAGAAAAAAACTAAAAAGAGATTTAATTCCTGCAGTTAAGAAACACAGCATAAATATACAGTAGATATTCTAGCCACAGATAAATGGGGCAGTGACAGCACCTCAGGAGGATGCAGTGACAACTGTCAGACAGAAAAGCTGATCCTGTCTCGTATGAGAAGATAAAGAGGGTTTTCTCTTACACTGTTGCTTCTGGTACTTTGGCTAAAGCTGCTTCTTTATGGTTTCATTTTTCTGATGGGAAAAGACTTCTTAAGCCTTGGCTAATACAGCACAACAGCAGTTCAACTGTAACAAAGGCTACAATTGAATTTCTGTAATTAAGCCTGATGTTTAGCCAAAACTTTAAGGCTACAAAAGAGGCAGGAAAAAATCCAAACTTGGTTTATATTCCAAACTCCAACACCAATCTTTTCATGGAATCTGCAGAAAGCCCCAAGCAGTCTCACAATACCACAAGTTTTCCACCTATTTTTAAAAGGCTAAATACAGTTTGTGGCTCTGTAACATAGCTTTTTATATCAAAAAAAGAGAAAGCCCGTCCAGCGGCAGACTCAGTTCAGCAAATTGACTCACACTGGCCACCACCCTTTATTCACTCCCACGATGTTAAAAGGTGAAAGACACCACTGTCCCCTCGGTACTCAGGACACAAGGAGCCCTTGGTGGGAGGACAGCGCCACACCACACGGCTGCTTGCCACCCTCCCAAAATAGCTCAAGGAATCACTCTCAGCAGCTGCTAACGAAGCTACGAACGAAGGACCAAGAACACAGTGTCAGCCAAGAATCAGAGCTATTCCAGACACGGCACTGGAAGACTTTTTAAGAATCTGGGATGGACACGCTCTGAACAACAGTGATGGAGGAGCCATCTGAGTCATATAATGAGAAAATTTGTTTATGGACATAGCACTCATCCAGCCCTCCTCGCGTAGAGCCAGTGCTCCAAAACGAGCAGGACAGCCCGATTAACTCAAGTGGAGCATTTTTTGTAATCCTAAAGGGGGGGTTTCCACAATTATGACTATCTATATAGATAAAAAAGTATTTGTTTTCTTTGTTACACACCTTCCTGATTTTGTCTAACGATTTAGAAAATCACCAGTTTAAGGCACATTGCCGAAAATAGGTAACCCATTTGAAATAATTCACGGCACGGGTCTTTGTGCTCTGAACTGTCTGAAGCTTCCGTGGCTACATCCACACGGACACACCTGCTGAGAGCTGCACCTGACTGAGTGAAAGTCGGGGTGATTTATTATTACAGCTATTGTTATTTCAAGGAACGTGCCGAGGGTCCTGCTCTGTCCGCCCCCAGCCCCGCGCTGGGCCCGGCAGCCCCCGGAGCGCTCCCTCGGGCCCACACCCTGAGCCCCCAGCCCCCGTTCACCTCTCCCGACCCCCGGGACAGCGGGGCAGGGGGACAACACGGCCCCTCCTCCCCTGGCCCCAAGGCACAGCCCAAGGCCCCCCTAAGGCGAGGTGACCCGCGGCAGGGGAGGGAGAGGTCGCCCCGTTCCCCTCAGCGCCGCCGCTACCTCTCGGAGTCGCGCCCGTCGAAGAAGACGAAGTCGCCGCTCTGGACGCACTTGGCGCAGGTGAGGCGGCGGCGCGTGGTGTTGCACAGCGGGCACCGCTCCACCGCCACGTAGAGACCCTCGGCGTCCTCCTCGGCGCCCCGCAGAGCCCCAGACCCTGCCGCGGCCACGGCCCCGCTGCCCCCGCCCGGCCCCGCGGGCTGCGGCCGGCGGCCGCTGGGAGCCGCCATGTTGGGCGCCGCGAGTTACGTGAGACGCTGTCGCCGGGCAGGGCATTGTGGGAAGGGGCGCTGAGGCGGCGGGCGGGAGCAGGGGAGGGCGCGGGCCGGGCCGGGCTCCTGCGGGAGCGTGGGGGTTTTAACACAAACGGCGCCCTTTTCCTGCTGCAGAAGGAATAGGATCGCCCCTGCCGTGCTCCCATAGCGAGGTGTGTGTTGTGTTCTGGTTCCTGGGGCTTCACAGCGGGCAGCTGCAGCATAACCACTCAATAGCACTGCTGTGGGGACACTCGACAAAGCACGGACCCGTGTTTACAGTAATACCCAAACCGACTTGTATAAGGAGCAAATACCGCAAATACCGACGCACTGAGAGGTTTTCTCATCCCAGCCTGAATGTTGGAGCCGGAACGAAGAGTTAATTTTGAAAGAATGAGTAGGGTGTAGGAGCAGGAAGGCATGGCGCTGCGTCAGTGAATGGTTGGGGTGGGAAGGGACCTTGAAGATCAGCTTCTGATCCCTTGCCATGGACAGGACACCTTCCACTAGACGAGGCTGCTCCAGGCCCCATCCAACCTGGCCTGGAACACTTCAGGGATGGGGCAGCCACAGCTTCGCAAGGTCCTGGCACAGGTTGTCCCAATCCCCCTCTAATTAAAGAACTTCTTCCTAGTGATTAATAAAAACCTACTCTCAGCTTGAAGCCATTCTCCCATCTGTCTACAGTGGGATGAGACAGAGTCAACATCAGCCAGAATAACTTAAAGCAATATCCCCCTTCCCAAAAGAAACCCAACAACACATACCCTACTTTTTGTTTTGTTTTTGTTTTTTTTAATTGATTCCCAGCCTGTCTAGCCTCTATTTTTTCCCCTTCGCAGTGTTATCAAGCACTAGCAGGAACAGTACTATGGAGGTAGAACCAGGATTGTTGTTTTTCAGACAAGAGTTACCATAGCAAACATTAACTTAATCAGTAGCTCAGTGAAAAGGCACAGAGCCCATTTCTTATCTCTAAGGCTTTATCCATACTTGTAAAAAGCACTAATTTTACCAGGGAAGTAATGTGGCAAGCACTTAAGCAAAATGTGATTTCATGAAGAGGGCTCATCTTAGATAAACTTTTACAAAATATTATTGTAACTGAAGCTCATCAGTTATTACAGCTGCAGTGCAAATAAAAGTCCAGCCCATAGCTGTGGAAAGTCTCCAGTGTTAGAAAGCAAACAGAAAAGTAAGCCTGTGTTTAAAATAGATTTGAGTGTGGAAATCCACAGTTTGACTGTGACAGAAAAACTGATAACAGCTAAGACCAGCTTATCATGAGGAAGTGCACAGAGTTTCTCAAACTTTTTTCCAGAGAAGCAGAGAGATAGAAACACTTGAGAGAGACACATAAACACAGAAGATGAAATCACACCCTCACCCAATCAGAAATAAACTTGTGACAGCAAAACCAAGCCCAGCAAGACCCTGTTCTGTGTTGAGCCATAGCCCATCCTGTGAACTTCCAGCAAGGACAGAGGTAGCTCTTGGCCTGGGTTACACTTAAGTCATCTAAGAGCAACCTCTAGTGGTGTTTCCAGACAGGTATCCCACCTTCAGGAGGAAAAGCAGGAGGACACAACACAAACTATTCTGACTTGCTTCCCGGAGGTTCCAGAACAGCCATGGGATAGTCTGTGTAGTTTCTACTCACACCACCACCCTAAGCAGGACCTTCTGAAAAGAAAGGCTTGAGTTCAAACCAAGCACAAGAAACTCCATTGATTTAGCCCCAGAGTTACCAAATGTAGTGCCATCCACTGAACTCTGGTTAAATAATACAGATAATTGAGTCATGAGCATCCAAGACTTTTTGCATTTTCCTCCAATCCATTAAGTTCTAAACAGCTGTGTTTTTTTCTGCAAACACCCATCATCTGAGGCACTTCAGTAATACAAGTGGGTACCATTTAGCTAAAATCTGACTTGTGCCATGTCAAATTAGGTAATTTAATTAGCAGCCCTTCCACCCACAGATTTGCTAGGTATATTCCAGCAGCCAGGGCCTTGAATGTCTCCTCTGTAAAAGGAAATTCTACACCACCACACACTGGAGTTTGCCCAACCGGTAGGATCAGTGTACACGTCCTCTAAACACTGAAATCAACTCATGCTGGATTTTGTAACCTATATTATAGACAACAATATATTTTGAGTTTAAAGATGAAGATACAGCATTGCAGTAGCAAAGCTTCAGGACACTTAGAGCTGAGGATTTTGATTGAGCCAGTTTGAAGTGCGGTATGGATTCACCTGTTCAACAGGAGAAGGGACACATGGCTTCTATTACAAAATGCTTAAGTGCCACCTTAATATGCATTCTATAACAAGTACATTCATTTGGCAAGTTTTTTGGTTTGACAGAAGTTGTCAGGACTCAGGTAGATTACAGACAGATAAGCTGAAAGAAAAGAACAACGCACAAACTGTAGAAAGGCATCAGCATACATAGCATTCAGAAATGCATCATTTGCTTAATAATCCACAACTCTGCATTTGGATCCAGGAATACCCTTGGCTTCTGTTCCGTGCAGAGCAGTACAAACCCAGGTGTTTATCCTGAATTACTTTATGAGCCATGTTACGATGGTTTCTTGAAACCTTTTAAAATGGGGTAGATGTTCTCAAATGCCTCATAGATTTCAGAACGCTCTTTTGCTCCTAAATAGACATTTAAGAAAAAAACCCAAAAATTAACAGTGATGAGAATAACTGCATGCAATTTAAACCTAGTAAAATTACAAACCACGAAGAAACCCAGGAGATTAAAACCACCTTACTATTAGTTTAAGGCAGAATTTCTGTAATACTTCTGCCACCTCAAAGAACAATTTCTAGCTTGCTTTGCTTTAAGACTAGTTTTGTTTAATCTGTGGAACCAAACCAGCAATTTTCTGCTCTTGACAGGTGCAAAACATTGTCTTTGAAGAAGGAAGAAAGCAACTGAGCATCACCATGGTGTTATCTGCTTAAGACTATCAGCTCTGCCTGTTGATAAGGTAAGTGAAAGGCATTTATATGATACTGGAAGTTGTTCCACAGTTTGAGAACTTTCCCCCTCCAGCTCTGAGAAGCATTTTTATGCTGTGCTGGACCACCTATGATTTCAAAGCCTTTTTCATGGTACTGCAAACAAATCTTTAATACCAAGCCTTACACACAAACTGCACTGCAGCAGGCAGGAACATTCCTTGCCTGTGACACTACTCATGCAAGTCCAAACATCAGCTACAAGAAAACTGCATTTAAGTGAACTAAAGTTGGATTAAGCCCTGCTGAGGTTGAATGTGTAAACCTTTTCTCACATCCTCACTTGGACATGAAAAATTCATCTGCCTGACCACAACTTTTACTTTTGAAAGTGAAGTTACTTTCTTGATTAGGGAAAAAACTTCACAGCTCAACAAATTCAGTTTTGTCTTTGCAGCTGGGCCCAGTATTCCCAGAAGAGGACTCATCTCAGTGCTTCTGGGCCAATGTACCCCCCCCAAAAAATGTAAGTATCAGTGCAATGGAATTGAGCAGTATGATTTTACTGGATCTAAGAAGGTGGTGGACATTGGAGGGGGAAGCATTTAAGCTTTGTACTGAGTGCCCCATTCTTCAGTCAGCTGAGCTCATTCCTGATTTACGATTGTGAGAATCTCTGGCTAAGGCAGGCACTTCTCTTGTCTTCCACATGTCTCAAAGCTGTGTTGTAAATATAAATACAGCATTCAGAGAACACGTACCATTTACCTTTCAGTACATCTGAATAGAAGCATTTTCATGAGCTTCACAAAAAATATGTCAGGAGCTCAGGAATTCAACTTTTTTTGACCTGGGATGAGGTACAGGTATCTGCTGAGCACACTTACTCAGCAAAGCTTTTGCCTCATGAGTGTTTTGCCAAACAGTCTGGAACAAGTTCTTAGATCTCCACCCTTTCCTCTGATAATCCCTACTAAATGCTGTCAGTGAAGTGTTTTAAGAAGTTTGTTTCCTGTCCAAGCAATTTTAAATTGCTTATTGTGAGGTTCCTATTTAAGTGCCTGAGTAGTTACTGGCATGTCAGCATCCTGTTGGCATCCTGTACATTGGCACGTGGCATCAGGCTTTGACTTAAAAAAGAACACTTAACATGGAAATCTGAGACTCTAATGAAACAATACAAGATTCTAGTGCAACAACACTGATGTTATCTGCAGAAAACACAGATAAGCAGCAGCTGGCATTAAAAAGATCCCCGAGTGGCTTTAGTGTGGCAAGATACTAATTTTTAGTTAATGTTCAATTTAAATGCTCTCCCAGAAGATAAGGTAGCACTTGGCTACAGATACACAGACACACCACTTACCAGTCAGTACAACTTTTCCAGACACAAAGATAAGCAGCACTATCCTTGGTTTGACCATCCTATAAATTAGGCCAGGGAACAGTTCAGGTTCATAGCTGTTCCAAAGCAAGCAGGTAAGATTAGTAAAATGCAAATGGTGTTTCAGTGTTGTATGAATAAAGTGCTCTTTAGTTACACTAGAGTAATTAACCCCATGTATTTTATCTAGCTGCCCTGAGAAAGGCAGGTCAGGTTTTAGACATCTCAAAGAGGAAACGTGGCAAACCCAGCTGGACCTGGTGGGAGTTCTTCATGCTTACTTTTAAAAACTTATGAGTCACTTCTGATTTTCCATAGCATTGGAACCCTTATTGTAATCTTCAGTCCTCAAATCACAGAATCATAGAATGGCCTGGGTTGGAAGGGACCTTAAAGGCCATCCAGTTCCAACTCATCTGCCATGAGCAGGAACACCTTCCACTATCCCAGGTTGCTCCAAGCCCCATCCAACCAGGCCTTGGACACTCCCAGGGATGGGCAGCCACAGCTTCTTTGGGCAACCTGTGCCAGGGCCTCCCCACCCTCACAGTAAATCCTTCCTAGTCTGCAAAGAGCCCTTATCAGGGAGCATCTTGTACAAAACTAAGACAAAATAACAGCCAATCATGAGTATTTAATATACATTTAGTTCCTATATTAAATGCAAAATATTAGACGCAGCACTAATAAAAGACAGCTGAACTTTGGTTTTGTCAGTGCTGAAATCTTCATCCTTTCCTGCTGGCAATAACTAGTTTTGAACAAGCTGATCTTGCAGACACAGCATGCCCATCACTCAGCTACAGATTTACTTTCAATTCTTGGCTAATGAACATCCAAACAGAACAGAAACAACATTCCAGTAACACAGCACAGTTTCAGTAGTTCTGCCTTTTGCAAATGCAGTTTGGCTTCGTGCCTGAAGGTTGGAAACCTTATCCTTGCAGACAGAGATCTGCTTTGCTGGGAGTTAAGAGGCCACCTTTGTATTAAAAGTCCACAATGGAGCAGGGGCAGGAAACGGGCTCAAGTAGCTGCAGACCCTGCTCCAAGGTGCACAGGGCTGTAACTGGTTTCCACATACCTGCTGAACTGCTGGTGGGTGACAACCAAGCCTTCCAGCCGGATGGGGAACCTCACATCACAGCTCCCAACCATATTCTGGATCTTGAAGTCCAAGAACTTGGCAGGGAAGCCGAGCTTCTGTACTACCCGTGCATATTTCCTGGCTGCCAGCCGTGACTGCTCTTCACTGGGGGAAGAAACCTTTATTGTAATCTTCAAACAGTCCTCAAATCACAGAAGGGTTTGGATTGGAAGGGACCTTAAAGACCAGTGCCTTCCGAACCCCTGCCATGATCAGGGGCACCTTCCACTAGACCAGGTTGCTCCAAGCCCCACCCAACCTGGCCTTGAACACTTCCAGGGATGGGGCTTCTTCTCTGAAGGAAAAGCAGAGGGAAAGATCAACTTTGATCAGTGCTTTCATCTGCTCTCAAGGTGGAATTCAGAGCCACCACTGCACTAATCTGCACTCCAGGAAAAAGAGATCCTGCTGTTCAACAGAGCAAGGCTCTATCCCCAGAACTGCTCCAGGGAGCTGACAGGGGTAAGGCACTTGGTCATTCACCAAGTGCCAGTGTGGTCTGGTTGAACACACTGGAATGTGTTGCATCACCTAGAAGTTCCCCTCATCAGGGGTTTCCTTCTCAGTGCTGATCCAAGAGTTAGACTGCAGGCACCAGTACGATCACCTGCCTGGGGTGGTGGTAGGGGCTGGAGAAGAGATCTCCTAAGCACAAATTAATGAACTCTCGTGGACGGTTTTAGGACATAAAAAATAAGGCAATCTACTGGACTTCAGGAAAAAAGCTTCAGAGTACAGAAATGAACTTTGCTTTTCCCCAGTTCCCATTTTCTCTAGAGGCAGATGTGTTGACTGGTGAACACAGACACTGAAGAGAGACTTGGCAGACACAAGTTATGCCCTAAACACTTTAAAAATCAGTGAGAAATGCAAATAATCCCTTAACAATTCCTGGGAATTTTAGCAGCTTTTCTGCTGATGTCTGCTCAGCTCAATCTAAATTCAGAGACAGAAACACACAGTTCAGGAATTGCTAAGGTGCCATCAGGAAAAAAGGGAGACTTTCATTTCCAGTGCTTCACTTTTTCTTGCTGTTATGGCAGCCCTTTGCTAGATGTTTTAAACAAGACTTTTCAGACATTTTCCATCAGAATATAGGCATAGCTGCAAGACCCACACATTTGGAGGGAAGACAGAACCCCACAAAAATACCTTTTTGCTCCTGTGCAGACCATTTTTCCTGAACTGAAGATGAGGGCTGTTGTTCGTGGTTCCCTGATTCTCATGATCACAGCAGCAAACCTCTACAGATTCAAAGAAAGACCTGACAGGAATTTAGCTGGTACTGTATTTCTGTTCAGTCTTTCAACAATTAACAGTTTCAAAGCTTATCACAACATCCATTTGCTTTTTAAGTGTTTCTTTACCATCCTGAAATTATTTTCCACCCACTTAGGGCCAGGGGAGTTAAGGCACAGGACCGTTGGGATCCATCAGCACTGAGAAAGGGAAGTGAGGGCAAAGCTTTGAATCTGAGATTTACCTTTGGGTTATACTCTGCATTTCTGGCATGCAGAGCTATGTTCTTCAGATCCAGTTTACAAGCCAAGTTTACAGTTGACACAATATTCCTGAGGGATGAGAGAGGAATTTTCTTACTGCAAAAGCCAGCCACTGCAGAGCCATCCCCCAGCAGTACTGGCTTAATGTGGAGTCACACTCCAATTAATAATTGCCATCAGCTGATTTCCTGCCCGTCTCTTTCCCCCTCTAGCATTAATCTAATTTTGGCAAAACTTAAGTAATTCAATACTGAAATTGCACTTTGAGATATAACAGGGTATGGAATTATTAGTCCCTGAATTAAAAGTTTTTGTGTCTTTCAATAACTACATCACTGAAATCTTTCACAGCTTTAGACCAGACCATTACTGACTGTTTAGAGTTACTACAGCACTTAAGGGTATGTTATTTTCTACAGGTATAAACTACTCCATAGTTGCTCTATCCTAGGCAGGACAGAATCTTTTAATGAGGCCAGAATTTCTCATATTCATGCCTCTACTCAGTTCTGGTCTTCCTCTGAAAAAAGCAGAGTGACACCTTTAAACCCCTGGAGTCTGCTGTTAACTTTTGCATTCTCCTTGCTGGAAAAAATCCTCCTTTGTCCAGTATTGGCCATTTGTTCCACCTCTCCCCTTCAAGAGGAACAACTCCCCTGTAGTTTTTTGGCTTGTTGAAGACCAAAGCATCCTTGCTACATTCTCCAAGTGAAGAGTCAGAGCAATACCTTGCAGTTTAAGCAAATCATCTCTATAACATGTGCTACATAAATAAAACATAAACTTACTGTAGCTGAGGAACTATTCCAGAGCTTTCTGAAGCAGATGTTGCTGGGGTCACAGGAGTCATTGGAGTCAGAGGAGGACACATGCCAGATGCTGCAGAAGATGGCTGAGTTGCACCTGGATATGACATGCTGCCTTCATCCATGAAGACACCACTGTCCTCATTTCTTGGTATTGACCCACCAAGCTCTTTTTGCATTTCATGCCCATCTTCAGAGAGATTTTGTTCTTGAGTAACATCTGGAAGAAAGCTGAGATCCACGGAGGAGAAGTCTGTGTGAGGCTCTTTGGGCTGACTAAACTGAGAACCAAACACCCCATCTTCAGTGGTTTGAATTTGAAGTTCTACATCATAAGGGCTCATGGGAGTGAACTGATGAGCACTCGTGGAGAAGTCATCCTTGAATTAAGAGAAAGTGCCATTAAGGGTCTTCTATTAAAACATTTACTTTAACTGGGAGAGTAAATTAAGATTAATCTTCAATGAAGGAGTATCAATAATCTCCCACCTAATATATATTATAGCAAAGAATAGTTTTAAGATTGAAAACATGTGCTTTGCTTCTCTGTGAGCATAAAAAAAATCCAGATAACTTGTATAATGGAGATATGCATTTTCCCACCACACTCCATGAGCAGTCTAGAGTACTCCTGGGATAGCACAAATTGAGAAATGCTATTCACCCTCAGCTGTGGCTGCAGGTACAATGCTGGCACTTCACCCTTCACAGCCACTGTCACACCTCAGCTACACACACAACCAACATAATCACTCATTAGATTTTCCAAGAAAGACAGACAGCATTTTCTAGCTGTCTTTACCTCCCATTCCGTACATCATTGCTATTTCCTCTCCCTGCTAGCAGGGCACAGTGTCAGCCTTGGATTTGTGCAACAGAGGGCAGCAGCTCACAGAACCAGCAGCAGTTTAATCCTCAGCATCTCGAGGCCACCAGACTGACTGAAGTGATAGATGAGAAGATGGTACTAAAAAAAGCCTCACCACAGTCAGCAGAACCAGCATCCTGCCCTGCATGAAACACACAACACACCTGCAATCAAGCTCTTTCATACTAATGTCCTTATTTATCAACTATTTATTATTAAAAGCTGTTTTAAAAGCGTCATCCTATTGATCAGGCAAGAGTTTAGGGACAGGATTTATTCCCTCGCCATTAGGGCATAAGCTTTTGCTCAGTGAGAGGCTTCTTCCTGAATGTGTTTTCTGCCAACATCCACAGCAGGTGACAGCTTGGACTAAAGAATCCATACAAGAGGTTTTGTGTTTATTCAGGCATTTTTAGGCTTGAGAGCCTGAAGGGCTTGAAAAGTCCAAGCACAAATCAGAACAGGGAATGGTGCATGAGACTGAGGCCCTTGAGTTGGCAGCAACTGCCTGACCTCCAGCAGGAGCAGGATTTCCAGATCAATGCTTCTCAGCCCTGAGCTAGCACTGCTCTCTTCTAGTCAGCTCACTTGGCAACACAGGCATGCACACAGGGAGATCTCTGCTCCTACTTTGCAGGATATTTGCCTGTAGACACTTGGAAAACTCCTGCTAAGTGACAAATACTCCCAGAGAACCCCTATTAGCTTGAATACAGATGCAGTCAGGTCTAGCTCTGAAAGCATTACAAACACCTACAGTTAAAACTGCTTCTAAAACTGAATTCTAAGTACAGAGCCCCATAGAAGATCAGGTGGGGCAGGGTGCTGTTAAATCAGCCTAGGTACTCCTTCACCCTCTGGAAAACAGGATCAGACACATTAACAGTCACAAATAATATATCATGAAATCACAAAAATACATCTATTTTAAATAGATATTTTTCAAGTTAGCAACAGGGGAAGGAAGGCAGGAAGGTCTCTGCAAGTATTTCAGTGGACTGAGGATTAGCTGTACAGGAGTTCATTAGGAAAGTTTTGTATGAACCACAATGTAGAGAAAATGGTACAAAGAAACTCCTCATCACTGCAAGTCTGTGGGACTACTCACATCATACTAATGGGCAAAGAATAAATATAACAATCAAAAAACACACCCCCAAAACCAGTTTGTGACGTTGCTTAAAGAAAGAAGCTGATGCAGAAATGACTGGTACATGAGGCTGGAAGCATTACACAGCTGTAAAAAAAGTTTTTTAAAAAGCAACAGAGTAACCTGCATAAGCAGGTAGAAAAAGAAAGTAAATTTTCCTTTTTGATCAGGCTTGCACCTCAGTGGTCTGAGAAAAAGCCCTGATAGGGTTAAGTGCTGGGGAATATTGCCTTCTTGTCAGACAGATGCTCAGGGGCTGTGAAAGGGGCACAAGAACATGTTTGTGTTGGGCTGGCTGCCAAGGGTTATTGCTATAGACTCTGGGTTAATTAACTTCACCGAACACCCCACCAAGTGCATAGCTTTGGACATCTCCCAGCAGCTCCAGGAAGGAGATTTCACACACAGATCCTGTCTGACATCCCTCAGTTTGGGGCAGCTTGAGGGGAAACAGCCTTTTCCACTTCCACTGCAGAAATCCCTCAACTCAGGTACACACAAATCAAACCCAGCTGTTTTAAGCAATAGACTTGGGGTTTGTTTTTTTTTCCTTTTCCTCCCTGCAGTAATATCACACATCTGCTATTATCAAGTGTTCCAGCAAGTCTGAAATATAAAAAGCTCAATAGCATTTGTAAACCTTGATTATACCTCACTACAGTATAAACTTTGTGGGGGCACATTCAGAGGGCTTTACCAACCACCACAAGAAGGTTTCTGGATTTAAACAACTTGTGCTAATCTCGTTTTCTGAGCTGAACAGTGCTTAATGACAGGATGTAAAGAAGTTTTGTTCCCCGAGTAACGATAGTGCTCAGCTGCGGAGTCCAACCCTCTCCCGCTCCCTCACTGTGTTGCTCCTGCAACCTCCTCAAACCAGGAGGACCATTTCAAACACCGAAATAATGAATTTTTGCAGACATTCGCTAACCAGGAAGAGGAGATCCGAGCCTCCGGCCCTCTCAATGCCCACGCACGCCAGTACACAGACTGGTCCTCTCAAGCAACATCCCATCGCAAGAATTTAAACGCAGCGGCAGCAGCAGCAACATCCCTCTTGCAGCAGGGAGGAGCGACCTCCCCTCTCCAGAGAGCTCCTCCATGCTCCCAGCAGCTCTGGGCTGTTCCGGGGCAGGGAGGAGCCCTTCGGGACGGTGGAATCCCTCGATCCAGCCCGGCAGGAATGCGGCGGTGACGCAGGTGAGGCGCGGGCGCAGGGCGAAGTTCAGCGCAGCGTTGGTGGTATAGTGGTGAGCATAGCTGCCTTCCAAGCAGTTGACCCGGGTTCGATTCCCGGCCAACGCAGCTTCCTTTTGGTTTACGTTTGTGGGTTTTTTCCCTCTATTTTCACGTTCCTCCCCTCCTCCCTTACCTGCCCTCTGCAGTTCTCCAGGTACCGCTCCAGCAGCGACGCGCCGTCCATGGGCGCAGCCGCCGGGCCAAACCCCCCCACCGCCCTCCGGTGCCGCTTTTAACCCCCACGGGCGGCACCCGCGGGCAGGTGCGGCTTGTCAGGGAGCACAGCCCGTCACAGCGGGGAGTTTTGCCCCTATGAAACAGCCTAGGAGCCTCTCGCCTGCCCCAGACAGGGCTGTCTGAGAGGCTTTGCCCCATCCTGAAGGACTGGAGAAATCGGGATGCTCTTGTGTGCTTGACAGGAGCCTAAAAACACAACCTGCTCCCGAGGTCCCCTGGGCCTGCTCCCTCTGGGGGGTAGGAGAGAAATGCGGAGTTGAACCTGTCGTTTAGAACTTGCACAGATAATGCTTTTTAGCAAGCAAGTGTCACGTGCCCTTAATTAGTCCAACCTGCCTCATCAAGTGCAATGAGGCACATCTCATCCTTGGAGAGGAGCCCTCCAGCCCAAAGTCTAAACTTCAGACTTGAGGCATGAGGATGAATTGATCTGTTCTCAGTTGGGTTAGCTCTGGATATGGGGAGGAAGCCTTTACTCTTTACATTCACTGTCCTCCCCTTGCAGACGTTTTCCCTTCTGGAGTGTCTTTCTGCCCCCTGTAAGTGATGATTTAGGCCATTCTCTTTTCCTGTGTCCCAGTGGGAGGCAGTGTGTTCCCAGGAGGGAGCTCACGTTGTGCCTGGCGGATGGATGCTGTGGGAGTCTCACGCTGCCGACGCGGTTTGGCTTGGGCGCCGCTTGAGTTGATGCCAGCAGCAGTTGCTGACTGACTTGTTCCTTCTCTCCTGTCCTGTTGCTGTGTGGTGATGGATGGATTTCTGTGGAGGCACAGCTGGGAACACATCCCTGTCCCTCTCTGGGCTGGTGGATGTGCTGACTGTCACCATCACTGCACCTGTTGCTCTGCTAGACAGGACTTTGCTTTCTGCTGTGAGATTTGCTTGCAAACAGCAAGCTGAGCTGAAGAAGCCCTTTGGAGGAAGATGTCAATGCTCAGACACGCAACAGGTCTTTGGGAGGTGCTGCCAGGCTCTTCTCACTACCCCAGAGGTGCAAAGGCTTAGATTAGTACCCTTTATCTAAGGAGCCAAGTGTACATGGCTGGGCATCCTCTTCTCCTCAGCCAGCCTGCTGAGCTGGGCTGGTCTGGTGTGTGGTATTTCTGGGACTCACCTTACAGTTTATAGATGCCAAATCCTCCCAGCCCCAGAAAAATCCATCCTCCAGCAGGTTGATTTACATCGCACAGCCTGTCCTGGAGCACCCAGGAGGCAAATCAAGCAGCAAAGCAAGGAGAGGACTCAGAGATGTTGTATGTTGAATTACAGAGGCTGATGGAGGCAGCTTCGATCAGCTCAGGATGGTTAAATCTAAAATTTAAGGCTGGCAGGTGACTGGGGCACTTGCAGACAGCTCTGTGGCCTCGGCTGCTTATGTGGGCACCACAGGATGGAGGACCAAGGGCTGTGATGGGGGGCTCTGCTCCCACCAGCAGTGGCAAGCCAAACCCCTCACAGCTGCTTCCTGACTGTGTGGGCCTGCATTGCCCACAGAAATAATTGAATTGAGCACAGGGATTGTGCTGAATTTTGTTCTTGCAGTGGCATCTCACAGGGACAGGAGGTTGGTGCTCCCCCAGCGTGTGACACTACTGCTGTGCTTAAGTTGGGAAGCTGGAATATTGTGGTGCTCCTGGTGCTTCCCTGGTGTGGCCCTGCCTGTAGCACTGCAGCTGTAGTGCTGAGTTTCCTCAGCTAATTAATCCTTCATTGCAGAACCCCCTGGAGATATGTTCCTCTTAGCCCCTGGGAAATGATTTTTGCATTTTGTGAACCTGGGATAGAGAAGGTCAAATCATGGTGTTTAAGTGAGTGAGGCTACATCAGAGATGAACAAAAATACAAATCTCTTGATATTGGTGTTGTTTCTTGCCTTGAATATGGACAAATGGCAGGGGCATCAGGAAGGGATGAGATTTTGGCTGAGTCATGGAGTTTGGTGCCTCTTAGGTTAAATGAATGTAAGATTGTTTGCCCATCTGCAGGGGGGGGAAGAAGGGAAGATGTTTAGAAAGCTGAGAGATCATCTGAGGAGCCAAGAGTCACATTGTGTGTGCAATTCAAACTTTTAGGATTGCTTTGATGCAGGGGAAGGGTCTTCTGGATGCTGCCCAAGGAAGGGGAGGTATGACTGTGCCTTGGCAGGGCTCTGTGCTTGCAGCCTCCTCTTCCAAGCTGGGCATCTGCTCGTGGTGCCCAGTGCGTGGGAGGCTCCAAGAGTGGGGTGTGCAGTGATAGGGAGCCCCAGTGAGTGAAGGCCCAAGTAGTGGAAGGTCCAGAGAGCAGTGATCCAGCAAGCAGGAGGTACCGAATCCCTGGGCTTCTTCCTCCCTCACACTCTCAATTTCTGTGTCTTTCCTTTTCAGTCATCAGAGGCATCATTCCCTCTCTGCTGTGAGGTGCTGTTCTTCTTTCCTTCTTCAGCAGGAGACTGACCCCTGACATGGGTTGGACAGACATTAATTTAAAATGTACCACTTGGACCTCGTGCGACCTATCTGCTTTATTTCTGATCATCCAAGTCAAATAATGTTAGAAAAAGCAACTGTTTTTCCCATCCCAACTTAAAAAAAAAAAGTATTTCTGTCTCAAACTGCTTGGGGTTTCAGCCCCTCCCTCTTTTTTTCTTTCCCCCCCTGTTTTTTTCTCTCCCTCTCCGCCGCTCCCCCTTTTCTTTTGCCCTCCTTTTTTCAATCCTTTCCCCTCTCCTTTTTTATTCCCTTTGGAAAGCAGCAGCCATCCAGATCCCGTCCGGAGTGACTCATGGCAGGACTGCCGAGAGCAGGGAAGGAGCCGCTGGAGGCAGCCCTTCCCCACGTCCCCGAGCAGCGGCAGGAGCCGGTGACGGGGCGATGAATCACCGCGGTGCAGAGTGACTGTAGTGATGAATTGTCATGAGTCCTAATTAGCAAATTGGTTCATTTTACTTAGAATGTTGATGATTAGTGCAACAATAAGTGCTTTGTGTATTCTTTGTAAGAGTCATTCAATATCACCCTTCCTTGGATAACTAATTGGAGAAGACTGTTCCACAGAGCTCCTGCTAGCACGCCTGGATCAATCTCTTAAACATTTCTGTAGCAGACACTGCTGCATCACCTGGGTGCTGTAATCTCGTTAGGGGATGGGACTAATCGCAGGAGACTCCCAAGAACCTGGAAGGGACAAGGAGCAAGTCAGTAAAGAAGCTCTACCTGTTTATTCATCAGTGCTCTGCACAGCTGCCTTCTATTCTAGCATGCCCTAAATGCCTTGCTGCTTGCTTTGAAGTTGGTTAATCTGGTTTGGCTTTATCTTATCCTTTTTAGGAGCCAGTTTCAGAATTAAAAGCTTGTGACTGACAGTGTTCTGCTTTCTGCTCTCCTGAGCTTTATGCTAAACCTTTATAGCTGCAATTGTCTCAGAAGAGTGTAGCTTGCCTCAGGTGCAGCTTGCATCTGCTGGTGCCCTTGCTGGCTGCAGCGTTAAAGCTCTGCCATTGGAGCACGTAGAAGAGCAACTGAGAGCAGGACTGTGTTCCAAGAAAAAAACCCAATATATTATCCACAAGATGTCTCCAAATTCAGCACCTTCTAATTACTCCAGGACTCAGCACTCCTCTGTCAACAGCAGAATCCAAGTCTTGTGGTGAAGGTTGTTCCTTCTGTGTGGTTTACCCTCTGGGTCCCTGTGCCTTGATTCCCATCTTGTCAGGGATGTAAATAGAGTGGAGTGCCGAGGAGGAGCCCACAGAGGGTCAGGGAGAGGAGCGGGTGAGCTGCAGTGGGGTTGGTGGGAGCAAAGGATCTTCTTGGAGCTGGAAGAGCTCTCAAGAAATGTGTGCAGCCCAAAAGGCAACTCAGAGGTAGATGCTGGAGTGCCTTCCATTTGACAAGTGTGACCATCACTCTGACACTTATCTGTCCCATAATATTCCACTCTAGATCAATGCTTGGCAGTATCAGCAGGTACTGGATTTATCACCAGGGAAGGAAAGAAGCTGCCCTGGCTACTCACTGAGTAATACTGAGTAATTTGACTTGTGAATTATTTAGTTCATCATTAGGCTAGGCTGATGTAAACACGAACACAATCAGGTCCATTAGATTTGATATCTGGTTCTAACTTGCAGAAGTGAAGTTGCAATGATTGGAAGTTGAGCCAGAATCTAGTTTAATTTTCCAGGTTTACTGGGTGATGGGAAGGGCTGTAACTTCCCATTTACCCCCTAGGGTAGCTCTGTGCCCTCCCTCTATCAGATGATGCAGCCCAAGTCACACAGTGGTAAGGCTGCCTCTTTGTCCTGGTTAAACTGGGGCTCTCTTATTCCCTGAAAAGGGCAGTAATGGGGGAATTTGGTACTTTTTGCAAACATTAGTGGACTCTGAGCACTTGTGTGGCAATGCATGTGCCTGCTATGCTCACTGGCAGGGACCAGTGTGTGTTGACTTCTGGATCAGGAAAGAAAATCACTTCTGTCAGATGGAAAGGGGTAAACTGACTAGAAAAGAGCCATTTTTTTCTGGCTTTTACAGCTCTATTATGTGCAATGGAGTCACTAACTGCCCCCATGTCAGAGAATTGCTGAGAACCAGACCCAGAGAGGATTGCCAAATCTTCCACTGAATGCCAGAGGAAGCACTGTAAGTAAAAGTCATCTGTCTCAACCGAAAGGCTGAATGGTGACTTTTGAAAACTGTACGGTTAACTTCATTTAATTTTCCTATCTGTGCCATGCAACAGACTGATTAAAGGAAGGCATTCTGTGTGGTGTTTGCCTAGAAATCCACTCGTCCTGGCTCAGCCTCGTACTGTGTGTGGGGCAGAGCACAGCAGTCTATTTTTATTTTTCGTTCTGTGTTGCATTTAAAACGTGGCCAGAACAGGGGGGAATGGGGCGGGGCTTTAAACATTGGCTGCCACCTTAATTGCAACCTAGCAATGAATGGCTGCAGGCTTTCTTGGACAGCTCCTCCGTGAATGTCATGCACAAATCCATCTTGACACCTGGGGTCAGGAGAATTCTTCCATGCTTTTTGTTAAGTCATCTTTCCCACTTCTGTGCCAAAGGGTCTGGCTAAATTGAATTGCATTTCAACGAGGTGAGTGTGCGATGGATCATCTGAGTGCTGCTGTTTCCCTCCAAGTTTTGTGACAAATCTCTCTAATGCAAACACCGTGTCTCATACCTTGAACTCACTGCTGCAATTAAATACTGATCCTTTAAGCCTTATCTGGAAAAACAATATAGTAATAGCACTCCTGCGTGTTTGCACAGAAAAGGAGAGCTGTGCACGCAGCAGATGCTGGCAGACCTCTGTTAATTCAGTTTGCAGGGGTCTCAGTCACATTGAAGAGCAGTGGCATTAGCATTTCCAGAGCTTCAGTGCAGCCTCTCCAGGAATTAGAGCCTGTACTGTGATGCCTTCACTGCTGTGTCAGCTGAGGTGTGCCACCACCAGAGCTTTTATTAGCTTATTGCACAGGGAGGGCAACTTAGATGCAAATACAGTGAGTCAAGGAAAGGTGCTGACCAGTCACTGGATTCCCCCTAAAACTGAGTTTTGTCTGAGTGATCAGCAAGATATAGTGACTGACACTGGAATGAGTCTGCAGGGCGCACAGCTCGGTGATTAGTCAGTTCTCATTACCTCTTCCTCCAATTAACGTCAGCAAATCACTGCTCCTGAATCAACGAGGACCTCAGGAGAAACTAAGCTTCCGCGAAAGGCTGCCAGATGTCAGCAGAAGCTCCAATCCCCTCGCCTTGATGGTTTTTTACTTTTAACACACATAATTAACTGTTAACTCCGTCCTGTTTCTGTCACTCTGGCCCTTCACCCGTGCTCTGCTGATAAATGCTGTTAGTTTAGATGTGATGGAGGAGTCTGTGCCCAGCTCTGCTGTCTTGTGCTCCTGCACTTCATCTCATTTCCAGGCTTATCCCAGCCATGCAGGAATCCAGCCTGAGATCCCTTTCGGTCCAGCTTCATGCCCCCATTTGGATCTTCCTCCCTCCTCCTTGCTGTCTTTGCAATTTCCCACGAACAGGTTATGGCAGTAGGCTTTTATGGTCAGTCTCTAGAAGCAGAATATGAGTTAATTTTCTCCATGCAATCCAAGATACTGTATGGAATATTTTAATGTATTTTTGGTGTCTGCAGGCTGTGGAGGAAACTCACTTTTCACAGAGCCCTTCGTTATGGTGTCATTTTTTTCCTCTTTTTTTTCCCTGTGACAGGAATAATTAAATGCTGTGATTGCTTTGGCCTCCCTTCAATGGGCATTTACCCAACTCATAAATCCAAGATTAGCTCCCATGAGCTCTGTTTCCACTCAGGTAGAGTTGTGAAGGTTGGCTCAGCAATGCTTTGAGGAAAATGAGGAACCCAGATGGGCACGTGTTTGGGGGTATCCTGATTTGGTTGGTTTTTAAAACCCAAATAGTGTTGCTCAGATCAATTAAGATTTGCTTATCAACATTAAAAATACATTATCCCCAGGGATTTTTACAGTCCCCTTTGTTTCCAAATTGGCCCGGGCAGTGCTGCTGTCCAAAATAAATGAAGTGTGTGAAGACAGACAGTTTAAAGGCATGGAGGAATGCAGCTGTTCCAGACCTCTTACATCTCACTCGACTTTCACCTAATTTGTTAATGGGTATGTTTTTCCCTGTGGGACAATAATACTTTTCTCTCTGACATTTTGTAAAGGACCTACTAAACCTTCTTTTGTTCCTTTGGGTAAAATCAGTTGAATTAGCTTCTCTTCTGGTGCTTTTCTATATTCCCTAGAGAATCCGAGTTGGTTCTTAACCCTTTCTGTCCTCCAGGCCTTATGAACAGTATGATGGAAACCCTTAGATATCTTACAAGTCTGGACACAATGTGAGCAGCTGTAGGTTCACTAAGGAGAGGCTTGTTACTATCTAAAAAAAAATTGGATATATAGGTGAAGAGAAGAATATTTGCTTGTTTTAAGTATGAGCTAAAATAGAAGTTTGCAGAGGGATGCACGGTGAGTTTGCAACATTGCTGGGAATTGCTGGATCTCCTGGGGCACCAACAATCCTTATGCTGTTCTCAGGATGTCTCCTCAGACCCAAGAATTTGTGAACATTTCCATCTCCAGCCACCCTTGGGACACAGGTGTGTGTCACCACCAGGGATGGCAAACTGGGGACTGGAGAACAAAGCTGCCCTTGGTGTGACACTCATTACACAAGGCAGGCACACGTATCCCTTGTGTAGCCACAGACAAAATACTTTCAAATTAGCCTACTCTGCAGTGGCAAGAACAGCTGGGGTGGTTCCCGTGCTCTCTGATTTTTCCAGACAGGCTACCAGGGTGTTTGCTGCACGTTTCCTTAGAAGTTTGTTACAGCCTGACACACGCCGTTCCCGTGATGCCTCGCAGAGCTCAATCAATGTCCTTCCCTGGCTGCAGGAGGGAAACATGCTGAGCCAGCCTTGCAGGCTGGGGGATACCTGATCCTCAGACTGAAAGAGCCCCTGGAGCAGCAGGTCTATCTGACTCTCCATTTCTTTTTCCCCCAAATCTCTCACTGCATATTCTGTTTGCTGCCCATCCTGCTACGTTTCACGTGAGTCACAGGTCTGCTCAGGAGGGACATTGTGTTGGTGTTGCAAACGTTTTTCTTTGCAAAGGAAAATATCTTCATTCCATAGGTATCGATGAAGAAGAGTATTAATTTAAAACCTGCCCTAGATTAATGTAGAACAGCATAAATAACAAGCAGGTGCTGTGAGTGATGAATGGGTGAAAGGATTTGAACTGTCACTGTTCTACCACACAGGGAGTGTTTTACAGGAGACAAGGTGTTTCCTGTGTCATTTCTGCATTTGCTTTACTTAACAATAACCATCCAATCTTAAAAATATCATCTTCTGCTAGGATGCTACCAAGAAAGAAGAAGAAAATTTGGAACTTGCTTTGAAATAGCACTCTCATGGAAATTCAAAGCACGGTTATTATTGTGCTGCTCGGAAAGCTGCTTTTCTGTCCAGCTTCCCTGTGATCCCTTTAGCTCTATCTGATACCAAAGGTTTGAGATCTCCAGATTAGAAATTAAATTCCACCTCTGTGGCCCAGACCTGATGACCTGCTGGAGTCACAGTAAATAGGTTTTCCTTTACAGTGAGTGCTTTGAGCTAAAGCTGTTGCTTTTTGGTCAAAATCAAACTTTTTGGGAAAAAAAGATAATTAAAGCCATGCGATGCAGGTGTAGGAATAATAATTGACTTGAAATTGAGTAGGGATTATTCAGAGTGATGGCAGGCCTTGATCTTGCAGGGATTTAGGTGCTTGTTTTATTCTGCTGGCGGGTATAAGTACCTAGGACAGTTGGGAGGGCTCTGTCCTGGGGGGTTTAGGGAGGCTGTGGCATGGCCAGGAGCTGGACAGTCAGGGCAGCTGAGTGGGATGCAGCACTTACAGCACCAGGCAGCAACTGCTGCTGCTACAGTGGGTATAAACCACAGCGTTTTGGGAGTGGGCATGTGTGCCTTGGGAGCCTGGTACAGGAACAGCAGCCTGGGGAGGGCAGGGAAGGGATTTTCCCATTGCAATTTCCGTTTTATTCCGTACACGTGGAAAGAGTGACTGGTCTCAGGCCTGTGCTGGGAGGTGGGGACTGAAGAGCCTGAGGGGAAACTGGCAGAAATCATGATTTAAATGTCTCTGACTCTGCAGACGTCAGTCACTGAGACAGGCACTGAGTTGTCTGGGTGCCTCTAATTGTGCTGCTCATCGTTGGTCATATTTTGAATGTGATAAAATTGAACAGTACAGTTTTGAACCCTGTTTTGGGCTTTTCAGTGCTCTGTTAAAACAGTGAAATCCAGAAATGGAAGGTGAATGTAGTTTATAAATAAACATTTTCTTCTCTGTGAGCTCTGAAACAGCTTCTAACAATTCACTTAATTAGCTGGATTTCCAGCCGTACAAAATGTGACCACGATCATCTCAACTTAATTAAAAGCATATCTGTGTTGTGATAGTGTGTGGATTATGTGGAGACTTGTAGTAGTCTGATGGATTTTCATCCTGCTCACATACAGTGTCATGGTTTAGATCGTTGTTTTTTGTTAAGAGCTTTTACTCTTCTTGCAAGAGTTTCCAGTGTCATTTCTGCTGACAGATGCTGCTTAGGACAGATTTATTTTTATTCCCTTACAGTTGAATTGGATCAAACGTCTTTTTCCATGTAGCTCAAGTTTCAACAGTGGAGCTACTCCTAGATGACTACTCTGAGAAGAAAATTGTAGTCATTTTTGTGACCTTCTTTAGCAGCAGTTGAAATGGGTTTTGGCATGTGTGTATATAATCCATTAATTTCCACTTCCTGTCAATTGTAGGGATTCGTGCTTATAAAGAGTATAAAAATTTTTAATGCAAATAAAGAGAGAGAGAAAAAAATCCAGCATTTGGTCTTTTTTTTTTTTTCCTAGCTGGATTCAGTGAAGTGTTGAAACTTGCAGGGCGTTTGTTTCTGGCATTGATAAGAATCTCTCACATTCTTATATAAAAATGCTAAATTAACAATAATCAGCCCCCACGACTTACAGCCCTGCTCGGTGCATAGCTTGCCTTCCTCTGAATCCACAGATCTGACGGCTTTTTTCCCTGTGATCTGAGAAAGCAAAATTCCTGACACAACTAATGACTTGGGGCTCCTGCGGCATTTTAAAACCTTTTCTTTTTCCTCATGAGTGGCTGCCTAATGTGAGTGGGATCTCAGTGCTGTTTGCATTATTTCCTCCCTGCAGTCGGGATATTCAGCACCATTAGCCTGCCTGGCTGATAGGCACAGCACTGGCTCTCCAGTTTTCCACCAGGTTTCCCAATCCACGTAAGTGAGATAGTTTATTGCCTTATATATTGGGCAATGGTATCCAACATGGGATTTAAAAGCATTTTCAGGTTCTTATATCATGCTTTAGGCTGTGATGTTGTGGCAAATGTATAAAATATGAAGGACCAGAGATTTCTGAGCTGGTAGGAAGTGGAATGTTCTCAGCTGAAACCCTTCAGAGCAAGCAGTGACCAGCCACCAGGGAAATCAACTCCGAATCCTGGAAGGAGGAAGAGAAGAAAGTTCTTCTGAATCATGGAATATCCTGAGCTGGAAGGGGCCCACAGGGATCATCCAGTCCAACTCATGCCCTGCACAGACACCCCAACAATCCCACCCTCTGCCTGGGAGCGCTGTCCAAACGCTCCTGGAGCTCTGGCAGCCTTGGGGCCATGACCATTCCCTGGGGAGCCTGTTCAGTGCCCCACCGCCCTCTGGGGAAAGAACTTTTCCCTGATATCCAACCTAAACCTCCCCTGGAACAGCTCCAGCCATTCCCTCGGGTCCTGTCACTGGTCACAGAGAGCAGAGATCGGTGCCTATCCCTTCTGCAGCTGTAGCAGCTGGATTTGCACTTTCTGCTCTCCCACTGTGGCTCTGCTCCTGGCAGGAGGGGCAGCCCTGTCCCTCCAACACCCTTCCCAGGCATTTCGCTCCAGTGTTTCTGTTGGCAGGACCCCACCCACGATCTGTGCCGCGGCAAATCTGTTCCCATTCCTACGAAGCTGTGATTTGGTTCTGATGTCAGCTGGAAACCCTGCTGTGGGCAAAAGCAATTAAAAATTTGCAAAATCTGCTGCTGCCGAGCCCTGCCACAACCACTACTGCAATGGTTAATATAAGGAAGATTTGGCCTTAAATTTGCACCTTGGAAGCGCAGGTTGAGGATGCTGCCTTTGGCTGGATCACGTGCGTGTGTTCCTGTGAGAGTGGAGTGCCCGGTCGGGATGTGCTGAGCCAGGGAAGCTCCGGGATGAGGCAGCAAAATTCTGCCTCGCCAGCTGCTGCCCAGTCACACATTCCAAGTGTCCGGCCGCCTCCACACCCCCGTGGCCACCCCGGCAGTGAGGCCTTGCCTCCAGGCTCGTTTCACCTCCCATGCAAAGGCACAGCTTCCACCGGCGTCCGCCTCGTGCCGCTGCCTTTGTTTGCTCGGGATAGTTTGGGAATGTGGCGGTAGCCTGCAGCTGAGTGACACACATGGCTAGCGAAGAGGGTAATGGTGAGCTCTTCCCGCAGCTCCATGCAAATCCTTCTTTGATACCGAGTGCTGCGGAGAGGTTGGTTTGAGACAAAGATGCTTTGAGACAAATAAACTAATGGCTTGCTCTGAGCAACAGGGCCTGGAAGTCAAACCAGACTCTCCGTTGCCAGAGGTCTGAAGAAATGATGGGAGTGTGCATGCAAAGCCCTGGGGTGATGCCAGCCTCCCTGCTGCGCTGGGATAACTCCCTTTTGCCGGCTGCCTCCCGGCTGCAAGTGTATCCCAGTATCACTGTGGATACCTGACCAGCATCAGCACTGCCCCGCAGCCACCGCTGGCTCAGCCGTCCTGCTGAGCCAAAAAAGGTGCATTTTCTTATGTGCAGGAATTTGTGTTTCCCCATCAATGTTTGGGATTCCGGGAAGCTGAGAGTTAATGTCAGTGATGGAGCTGGATGGGTGCCCTCGGTGGCTTCTTGCTCTGTTTCATTGTTCCCAAGTAACTGTCTGACAGAGCATCAGTTTCCATCCCCGTGGGTACCCACAGATCCGTGGTCAGCCGCTGAGCTCAGGCAGGAGAAAGCAATCTGCCCTGTGAGCACTTTGGGAAGGATCCATGTCACAGGCAAGAAGAACTCAGGGCTTTAAGAAGGCAGAGCTGAAAAAAATCCAGTTAATCTCCCCCATGCACACTCCACAGACTGGTGGGATGTCACTGAATGAGCCCCTGGTGTGCCCATGCTGTTGGCAGCGTTGCTCTGCGCTGTGCATCTGGGCAGTTTTAAGTCATTTAAGGGAAATTAAAGGACAAGGCCTAAACCTGGGCATGAGGAGGTGTCCTGGTGTTCTTCGTGTCCTGGGGAATGTCTTGTGGTGTGCTGTGCCTGCTTGCCCTGGGCCTGTGGGATCCGCATGCCTGCCTGCCCTGCCAACTGCGGGAAAAGGGGTGGGAAGGGGTGTGGGGGGAACTGGCTGGCACTGGGGAGCTAATTAGGGAAGGTGCGGGTCTGGATGGGTGATGCCTGTGCCTGGTGGGTCTGGGCAGTGGGATCCCTGCACCAGGCAGGTCTGGGGGGAATGGTCCCCACACATGGGTGAGGAGATCCCTGGACATACCTGCGTGCAGGAGGTGATTCCCACGCTTGGGTGGGGTTTGGTGGATGTACCAATACCTGTGGGAAACCTGGGTGGGAGGATCCCCGCGTGTGGGAGGTCTGGGTACATGATCCCAGTCCATGGGTGGGGTATGGGTGAGGAGACCTTTGGGGATCCCTGCCTGGGGGATGCCTGGGTGGGTGATCCCTGGGATCCCAGTGTCCGGGATGTCTGGGCGGGTGATCCCTGTCCATGGGTGGGGCTAAGTGGGGACATACCTGGGGATCCCCACCTAGGGGAAGTCTGGGTGGAAGATCCCTGTGGATCCCCGGTGGTGGGAGATCCTCAGGAATAGGTGAGGGATTTCTGCACCAGGCGAGCTTGGGGGTGGTGGGATCCCCGCGTGGGGGAAGTCCGGGTGAGTGAACCTCAGGAATCGGTGAGTGATCCCCAGGTGCGGAGCTCGGGGGGCGATCCCCCAGCGCACGGGCGGGCTCCGGGTGATGCACCCACACACGTGGCAAAGCCGGGTGGGCTCTCCCCGCTCCCGGGGGCACCCCCGCATCTCCCCGCGGGTGGGCTGTGGCCGGGGCCCGTCCCGGGCAGAGCCGGGCGGTGCTGCCGGCCCGCGGGGGCTCCCGGCCGGGGCGGTGCCGGTGCCTTTAACGCGCGGGGGGGCGGCCGCAGGCGCGGCGGACGT